>CM062294.1:518955014-519499659 GCA_031216915.1 Pictodentalium vernedei | reverse complement strand
CAAGACACAATGGAAAATACGCGAAATAAATGTGTTTACAAACTAGAGAAACAGAATTTACTGCATCCAGTAAATTCAAGTTGTGTGAAAAAGGGTTAAAGTATCAGAAAGAAATATATAGAAAGAGAATTTATGGAGGTCTATTTTCGGGAGTAAAGTGGTTTTTAACAAATCAGAAATGGGTTTTCGTTAACAGTATGTACAGTTATTCGTACAGGAAAAGGAACAATTTTTCTAAGAAACCAGGAAAGGCATATATGTGCACAGTATTTAAAGGGTTCGATCAAGGAATCAGAAATTGACATTACTGGCTCTGCCAATTAATTTGAATTGTGAGATACATGTATAATCTTCAGAACTGCATTAGTTGGTATAAAATGCAAATCCTAAATTCCTAATAGGTCTGAAAAATATGCTCTTAATGACTTCTGTTGACCGCATTGAGGTGGACTACATTTTGAACCTCCAACAAGTTTCAGCTCATTCGGTGTAGGTTTCATGTCCGTAGGTCACACCAAGCCTGAAGCATGAGCATATACCACTTTACAAATATTGGCTCCACCAACTCCGGATCTTCCATATTTGTAGATGATGGCAAATATTCATATTAGCTAGTAAATGTTAAGGTATAAGGTACCTATGGAAAATATACTGCGAGCAAAAGAGTTCAGTCATGTTGGAATATAGACGTAAAAAGCCCTTAAAGGGCAAGCCCCAAAGAGTCTATCTGAAGACTTATTGACATTGGCAAAATACCTGGGTCCCATCTATGCCCATGTGTGTTTTGAACAACATTGTGAGAATGGAAAGGGTTTTTTATTCTCAATTTTGCATAAAAACTTTTTGGGACACATATTAAGATCTTGAGAGGGTTAAAATACTCACTTTAAACCCTTTACCCAACGCAGACGATATCAAAATTTATTATTTTAAATATAATTTTTTTTCATTTTTCAAAAAAATTCAACAAAACCATATCGTGTGACCCCTCGTTGGAACGAGCTCGTTCCAACGAGGGGTCACATGATATGGTTTGATTGGAATTTTGTGAAAAATAATATTTTTTCAGCTACTGAATTTGGATATTACGCGGCCGGATGCGGCCGATTCGTTGGGTAAAGGGTTAAATACTCCATTTTAATACGTTAAAAGAGGGCGCGGTGGCTCAGTTGATAGAGGTGAAGGCTGTAAGCCGAGAGGTCCTCGGTTCGAATCCCACCTGTGGTAACTGCGCTGAGTCATTGGGCGGGACACTTCACCCCATTGCCCACGTGGGTGCACGGTGGCGTTGTGTACTAAGGCGCACTGCACGTCGATGGTCAACCTGACTTCAACCAGTGCTAACCTTGCTTGCTTGTGAGGAGTTAGTATGTGGGGAGCTGACAGTTGCACGCTGTTGCCTGATGGTTCTCTCTGGGTACTGCGGCTTCCTCTACCCGTAAAACTGTCGTGGTCATGATTAGCGACTGTGCAGAAATATATGACCTTAAGCACCAATAGATAAATCGACAAATAATCCTTTAAGAACGAGTTCATTCCACTGAGGGGTCAAAAGCTATGTTTTTCAAGCAAAAAATGTAATTATTACTGAATAGACTTTCTGTGAATAACGCTGACCAGTTTTTGTCGTTATGTTGGGTAAAGGATTAAGAATGCCTTACTTTGGGAGGCACACTGAAAAGGTGTCCCGTTCCTCACGGAATTAAATGTCGCAGAAAAGAAAGCGAAAAACATTCAGTAGCCACGAGTTATATTAGTTATATTAAAGATGTTTGTACTCACATTGAAGTATTAAGAGGGTTAAAAACAGACCACTGAAATATTCCGTTCCGTTTCTTTATAACTGTGATAGGTGTTTCCAGAAAGCCGCACATCACTCCATTGCAAACCCTGTCTATCCTGAGTTGTGATTGAGAATAAATGAATTTTAAAAATGCTTTGAAAAGTGAAGGGTTCTGTTTATTCAACATGATTTGAAAGTGATGTTTGTAACATGATACTAAATAAATATACAATATAATTTTATATAACAGCGGACACAGGTTTCTCTCTGAATATTTGCAACATGATACTAAATAAATATACAATATAATTCTATATAACAGCGGACACAGGTTTCTCTCTGAATATTTGTAACATGATACTAAATATACAATTTAATTTTATATAACAGCGGACACAGGTTTCTCTCTGAATATTTGCAACATGATACTAAATAAATATACAATATAATTTTATATAACAGCGGACACAGGTTTCTCTCTGAATATTTGCAACATGATACTAAATAAATATACAATATAATTTTATATAACAGCGGACACAGGTTTCTCTCTGAATATTTGCAACATGATACTAAATAAATATACAATATAATTCTATATAACAGCGGACACAGGTTTCTCTCTGAATATATGCAACATGATACTAAATAAATATACAATATAATTTTATATAACAGCGGACACAGGTTTCTCTCTGAATATTTGCAACATGATACTAAATAAATATACAATATAATTCTATATAACAGCGGACACAGGTTTCTCTCTGAATATTTGCAACATGATACTAAATAAATATACAATATAATTCTATATAACAGCGGACACAGGTTTCTCTCTGAATATTTGTAACATGATACTAAATAAATATACAATATAATTCTATATAACAGCGGACACAGGTTTCTCTCTGACCCTTTGTTTATGGGGGATTCTATTCTGTTTTAGATAATGGCTACTGTTTCAGCGAACTCATTTGCCAGGATATGTTGTAAACATATTTAGCATCTAGAGCCCCAAGGCCCCACATGCCTCAAAATCATAGATGACCGAGTACTTATGACAGGTACTATATTAGTATACCAAAAACATTGAGATAGGATTGATTGTATTCGGGTTATCGTGTTGACAAACAGTGCATAGAAGACAGAAGTACTCCAACTACACCATCAAGGCATGTCTTCTATGAATGTTATTTATTGGGGTTTAATGACACTTTCGACAGCCAGGGTCACCTCGTGTCGGACAGTTTTACGGTTGGAGGAAGCCGGAGTACCAGGGGAGAATCACCGGGTAATGGCGAGCAACTGTCCGGCTTCCCAACATACTAACTTTACACCAGCAGGGTTAGTGGAAGGGCTCCATCTTCGTGCAGTACGCCTTAGTACACAACATTACCATGCCCTGGTGTGGGCAATGGGGGAGAGACATTCCCCCCCCCCCCCAAAGATACAAGGCGGTTGCCACAGGTGGGATTCGAACTGAGGACCTCTCGGCTTGCAGCCTGCACCTCTTACTACTGAATCACCGCACCCCTCTATGAATGTAATGGGAATACTTTGAAGGCTTATTATTCGGGGATAAGATTGTTTTAAAGAAATCAGTATTTAACAGTATTTAAAGATATTCATTCAGGAATCAGATAAAATTTTTCCAAGAAACTAGAAAAGGAATATATGTGTACAGTATTAAAATGGTTCGATCAAAGGAATCCACTAGGGAGTCCAAAAATGTGATTTCCTGCAGTTCTGAAAAATGCACTCATTGATACCTGGGTGACCCCAGTGCCCTTGACTCATATTGTGAACCTCTATCGAGTGTTGACTCAATTGGTGTTGGTGCCAGGTCCATTCGTCATACAATGCTTGAGATGTAAGCGTGACCCTCTTTAAGATTTTTGGCCACCCCCACTTTCTTACTTAAAAATGCATGTATGGACTTTGGGAATGCATTGGGGGTTCAAAATGTGATTTGCAGCAATTCTAAAAATGCACTCAATGACCCGTGAGTGACCCCAGTGACCTTGACCCATATTTTGACCCTCCATCGACGGCTGGCTCATTTGGTGTTAGCCCCAGGTCCGTCCGTCATACCATGCTTGAGATATGAGCATAACCCACTTTCGTGACCCTCTTTCAAAATGTGTGGCCACGCCCACTTTTTTACGAAAAAATGCATGTATGGACTTTGGGAATGCATTAGGGAGTACAAAAATGTGATTTCCAGCAATTCTGAAAATGCACTCAATGACCCCTAGGTGACCTCAGTGACCTTGGCCCATATTTTGAACCTCCATCGAGTGTCGACTTATTTGGTGTTGGTCCCAGGTCCATAGATCATACCACGCCTGAGATATGGGCATGACCCACATTCAAAACACCCCCACAGACACACCTAATGCCCCAGGAATCTGAAAAACATTAGGTGCCGAGAACTTGTGGCTTTCTGTCAGTAAGCCGAAAATTAACGTGATAGGACATTTCGTGTTTGAGTTATCTTGCAGACAAAAAAGTGCTTAGAAGATTGAAGAAGAAGAAGAAGATTAAAAAAGAAGAAGAAAAAAAAGAAACCGTACAAAAACAATAGTCTGTGTATTTCGCACAGACTGAGTAGAGAAACAGAATTTACTGCATCCAGTAAATTCAAGTCTGTGTGAAAGGGGTTAAAGCATCAGAACAAAAATAGAAGGAGAATCTATGGAAGCTTATTTTTGGGGTTAAATATTTTTAAAGAAATCAGAAATAGGTTTTCGTTAATAGTATTTAAAGATATTCATGCATTAATCAGATAAATTTTTCCAAGAAACCACAAAAAACATATGTGCATATATGTGCACAGTATTAAACGGGTTCGATCAAGGAATCAGAAATGGACAGTTTAGCCACTCGTGTGAATGATCTTTAGAGCAGTAATGTGAGTATGGAAAGGGATAACATTATCCTCATGGAAATAAAATCTTTGGAACCCACATTTAAGTCCTGAGAGGGTTAAAAGCATTGAGCTGAATAATTTATACTTTATTTCCTTGCAAAGCAAAGGGTTTCTCTCAACTTAGTTCGATGAACTGATTATAATAGCAAGATAACATTTAATGTTTGACAAGTCTCCAGTGTGAATAACATAACATAGTATTGTTTGGGGAAAATTTACTGTCATAGGAAATTGGAGGCTTTGAAAACCATGTAGCCGACTGGGTCATACTCAAGGGCTCTAGCGACCTGAAAAACATAGGTGGCCGAGAACTTGTGCCCGGCTGTCCAAAAGCAAAAAATCAGGGAGATAGGACAATTCATTTTCGAGTATTCGTGCGGACAAGGAAGTGCATAGAAGTCAGAAGACAGGAGAAGAAGAAGAACAACAAAAAGAAGAACAAGAAGAAGAGGGAAGAAGAGGAAGAAAAAGAAAACAAGAGGCCCCAGGGGGCCTGAGGGCGCTCACCTGACAAGGTAGACTAAATATCAACTCAGGCAATTGATTTCAACAAGTCGTATCTGCCCCTCCTAAGAAAAGCTTATACCAAATATCCAAAGATTCTGACCAGTGGATCTAAAATAATGATTTTTAAAGAAAATTCCTCATTTTGAACTAAGTTATCATTCGGGCTTCCACAGTGAGCCCAAATTTGAACCCAGGAACGTGGCTTGAAGAAACTTGAATCCCCCCCCCCCCCCCCCCCCCCACAAGGATGATGCATGCCAAATATCAAAACATTCCGACTGCTGGATCTGAAAAAGAAGATTTTTAAAGAAAATTCCTCATTTTGAACTAAGTTATAATTCGGGCTCCCACAGTGAGTCTAAATATCAACCCAGGGACTTGGCTTGAACAAAATTGAATCTCAACCCCCTAAGCATGCTGCATACCCAATATCAAAAGATTCTCCCTGCTGGATCTTGAGAAGAAGATTTTTAAAGAAATTTGCCTGAAATGCACTAAGTTCAAATTCGGGCTTCTATAGTGAGCCCAAATATGAATCCAGGGGGCCGATTTGAACAAACTTGAATAAGATCTACCCCATAATGCTGCATATCAAATATCAAAAGATTCTGCCTGCTGGATCTGGAGAAGAAGATGTTTTAAGAAATTTGCCTGAATTGCACTAAGTTCGAATTCAGGCTTCTATAGTGAGCCCAAATGTGAATCCAGGGGGGGGGGGGGGGCGATTTGAACAAACTTGAATCAGATCCACCCCCATAATGCTGCATACCCAATATCAAATGATTCTGTCCACTTGTGCTGGAGCAGAAGATTTTTTGGTAATTTCTCTAATATACGTAGGGTGCTATCGGAGTTATGTCCCCTATGGAGCCCCAAGTGGGCATGTCCATTTCTGTTGAACAAACTTGAATTGACATATGGTAATGAACATCCATACCAAGTTTCGAGCAAATCGACCTAGCGGTTTCAGAGGCGAAGTCGTTTGAAAAATGTTCACGACGCCGGACGGACGACGGACACCGGATGACGGACGGACGGCAAGTGATAAGTTTAGCTCCCTTCGGTGAGCTAAAAATAGAAAAAGAAACCGTACAAAAACAATAGTCTGTGTGTTTCACACAGACAAATGAGTATTTTACTAAAACCAGTATATATGTTACAGTGAGAACGTAAAACCTTTTTCACTCAGATTTCATGAAATGGCGGTTTCACTCAGAAACTAAGCGCCAAAAATGGATTTCGAACTTGAAAACAGGATAGATTGAAAAACTAGAGAAACAGAATTTACTACCACCAGTAAATTCAAGTCTGTGTGAAAAGGGTTAAAGCATCAGAAAAGAACTATATAGGAAGAGAATTTATGGAGGCTTATTTTCCGGAATAAAGTAGTTTTTAACAAATCAGAAATGGGGTTTCGTTAATAGTATTTACAGATATCCATACAGAAATCAGAACATTTTTTTCTGAGAAACCAGAAAAGGCAAATAGGTGCAGCATTTAAAGGGTTCGATCAAGGAATCAGAAATTGACATTACTGGCTGTGCCATTTATTTGAATGGTGAGATACATGTGTAATCTTCAGAATTTCATTAGTTGGTATAAAATGCAAATCCTAATAGGTCGGAAAAATATCCTCTTAACCCTTTACCTAACCTGAAAAGCAGACGACACTTGCAAAAAAAATTCTTGAATAACTAATTTTTTTAATTTTTTGTCTCAAATCATAGGTTATGACCCCTCGTTGGAACAAGCTCGACGAGCTCGTTCCAACGAGGGGTCATAACCTATGTTTTTGAGACAAAAAGTGAAAAAATAATGAAAATTAATTGGCGATTTTTGAGAATAGCGCTGGCCGGTTTTGGCAGTTACGTTGGGTAAAGGGTTAATGAGTTCTGTTGACTGCATTGAGGTGGACCACATTTTGAACCTCCAGCAAGCATGAGCATATACCACTTTCCAAATATTGGCTTCACCAACTCCGGATCTGCCATATTTGTAGATGATGGCAAATATTCATATTAACTAGCAAATGTTAAGGTACAAGGTACCACTGGAAAATATATTGCGTGCAAAAGAGTTCAGTAATGTTGGAATATAAAAGTAAAAAGGCCTTAAAGGCCCACAAAACCCTATCTGAAGACTTATTGGCATTGGCAAAATACCTGGGCCCCATCTATGCCCATGTGTGTTTAGAACAACTGTGTGAGAATGGAAAGGGTTTTCATTATTCTCAATTTTGCATAGCATTACATTTTTTGGACACATATTAAGATTTCGAGAGGGTTAAAACACTCACTTTAAATACTTCATTTTAATACTTTAAATGGGGGCATGGTGGCTCAGTTGGTAGAGGTGCAGGATGCAAGCCGAGAAGTCCTCAGTTTGAATCCCACCTGCAGCAACCGCGCTGTGTCATTGGGCAAGACACTTCACCATTGCCCACGTGGGGGCACGGTGGCGTTGTGTACCAAGGCGCACTGCACATCGATTGGCAACCTGTCTTCAACCAATGCTAACCTTGCTTGCTTGTGTGGAATTAGCATGTGGGGGAGCTGACAGTTGCTCGCTGTTGCCTGGTGGTTCTCTCTGGGTACTCCGGCTTCCTCCACCCGTAAAACTGTTGTGGTCATGATTAGCCATTGTGCAGAAATATGTGACCTTAAACACCAATAGCTAAATCAACAAATAATCCTTTAAAAACGAGTTCATTCCAATGAGGGGTCATAAGCTATGTTTTTCAAAAAAATGAAACTAATTATTACTGAATAGACAGTTCTATGTATAACGCTGACCGCTTTTTGTCGTTATGTTGGGTGAAAGATTAAGAATGCCTTACTTTGGAAGGCACACGGACAAGGAGTCACATTCCTCATGAAATTAAATGTTACAGAAAAGAAAGCGAAAAACAGTCTGTAGCCAAGAGTTACATTAAAGATGTTTGTACTCACAATGAAGTATTAAGAGGGTTAAAAACAGACCTTTCAAATATTCCATTTCATTACTTTATAACTGTGAGAGGTGTTTCCAGAATGCCACACACCAATCCGTTCCAAAACCTGTCGATCCTGAGTTGTGATTGAGAATAAATGAATTTTAAAAATGCTTTGAAAAGTGAAAATTGGCCAGTTTTGCCAAAATTGCACATTGCCGGAATTTTGAGGTCAAAAGGGAGCAAGTTAGGTAATACAGCTTATGTAGTCAGATGTAGTAAGTCATGCTACAAATATTGCGAAAGCTCCAGCCAAACCGTCCAGGGTCTTGTTTGAGAATTGTGGCAAAACGTAACATTGTGACAACATTTTGCACGGTTTTGGCAGAAAACGAAACAACTTCAGAGATGTCATGATCCAGGTGAGAAACTTCCAATGAAGCTCTATATATGGGCCAAATTTCAGTAGAATAGTATGGAATTATTTATTATTTATTTATTTATTGGTGTTTAAGGTCACATATTTCTGCACAATGGCTAATCATGACCATGACAGTTTACGGGTGGAGGAAGCCGCAGTACCCGGAGAGAACCCCCGAGCAACGGCGAGCAACTGTCAGCTCTCCAACATACTAACTCCACACAAGCAGGGTTAGCATTGGTTGAAGGCAGGTGCACCATCGACGTGCAATGCGCTTTAGTACACAGCGGCACCGTGCCCCCACAGGGGCAATGGGGATAAAGTGTCTTGCCTAATGACACAACGCGGTTGCCGCAGGTGGGATTCGAATCGAGGACCAATAGTAATAATGTTAATACTAGAGAAATAGAATTTACTGCACCCAGTAAATTCAAGCTTGTAAGAAAAGGGTTAAAAAAAATCTATCGGGGGAACAAATATATAGAAAGAGAATTTATGGAGGGTTATTTTCGGGATTAACATATTTTGAAACAAATCAGGAAGGGATTTTCGTAAACAGTATTTACAGATATTCATAAAGGAATCAGAACAATTTTTTTAAGAAACCAGAAAAGGCATATATTTGCACAGCAATCAAAAGGTTTGGTCAAGAGAATGCATTATGGGTCTAAAAATGTGATTTCCAGCAATACTAAAAAATGCACTCAGTTATTCCTGGGCGACCTCAGTGACTTTGACCATATTGTGAACCGCTATGGAGTGTTGACTCATTTGGTGTTGGTCCCATGTTAGTCCAGGCACATTAGACATAAAAATGAGTAAGTAAGGAAAAAAATCGGAGAAAGCTGATTTTTTTTATATGTTTCCGGGACATACATTGCGGATAAAGTGTGAAAAGTCCCCGCGAATCCGAGTTGAGCTTTTTTAGTTATAGCGTTTTTTTTTGATGAAAAAAAAAATTTTAAAAAAAATTCGACCCAGCTCCATATTTCTCATTCTTATTCGCCTTAGTAGGGTGAGAATCATAAATATCGTGCTGAATTATATTGAGAATACATATCCCCAACAGAAAATGCCAACTTTGTACCAATCCTCACACTCAATGGTGAAATATTCACGAAAATGTACAAAATTACGAAAAAAAATTTATTGTTTTCATACACACAACGGTACACAACGTCCATTAAATCAAATCTACGACTACTTTGGGAGTTAAATTATATATCAAAAATTGCAGAAAAGCAGTGGCTTTATAATGATATATAACAATAGTTATTTATTCCATAATGAACTGGTGAAACGTGTGAAATATTAACCATACCTCCTAAACTCAAATTCAAACGGCACCGACTTTTCTCATTCAAATACCGTATTATAGCATCATTGTTTCAATTTCCATGTTCGATTAAATCACATAATGTGGTGTTCGCCTACACTCAAGATGCATTGGCATGTAATGTGAACGTTTGTCCAGTGACGTTTGACCAACCACTTTATATCAAAGCAGTGGAGATTGTGTCTTCGTCAGATAAGTTGACAAAAGTTTTCGTTAGACTCGGCGGCTTCCATATGATTATGTCATATTTAGGGGCAATTGGTTCGATCATGGCTGGTAGCGGCTTGGATGAACTTTGGGGGACTGTTTATGCTGGTGGGTCAATCCATCATTTGATCAGTGGTCATGTATATTCAAGAGCAGTTCGTGCCCATTTGCTAACACAAATTGCCATTACAAAACTTGTGTTTGAAGAAAGCCGAACACTAGATAATATAGACTGCACAGAAGTCAATGAAATATTCTGTGGACTTGCCAGAGGTGACTGTACAACAGCTGACGCTGTCAATCAAGAAAGTGTCAATCATCTACTGTCAAAATTACACGAACTGCTCCAGAATGCGTCCGTAGGACGCACAGGAAAGCTTTGGGTACAATACTACGAGCAACTAGGTCTTCTCCAGTTGTTCTTGAGAGCAGAGCGCACAGGCGACTGGGAACTCCACACATATTGTGTTCGCAATATGATTCCAGTATTTCACGCAGGTGGTCATTTTGCATACGCAAAAAGTTCTCATCTCTATTTGCAGCAGATGAATGAGCTAACAGAAATAATGCAACAGGATGATTTGAAGTTGTTCACTGAGAAAGGTTACTTTACCATAAGGTGCTCAGATAAATTCTGGGACGGGATATATTCTGATCAGACCATAGAGCAGTGTTTAATGAGAATGTTCAAGCTCCCTGGTGGTCTCACACATGGCAGGGGAATAACCGATAGCACTGTTGCGAAATGGGTACATGGACTACCTCTTTGCCTTCCGATATGTAATGCTCTCGAAAATTTTGTTCATGTTCACACTGGTCATGGTGAACAACATCGGGATCTCCGTCAAAGTTCACAATTGACTGATGCCAATGATATCGCCAAATTATTGAACTGGCTCAGAGTGCATTCCCCCTTTCAGAATAGAGATCCACTACAATTAGTCTCTATAGCGACCGGGCTTGTGGCCGACGAAACTGTGAACTGTGACCAAATTCGCAAAATTGGTGAATGTTGCGTATCGAATGTTGTAAGCAAAACGTTCAACAGCATCAAACTACGACGTGTTGACACTGTGAAGTCTTTCGCATCGCTGGCAAATAGCATCAAAGTCCGTGGAAGTAAGGTAGTGATTGACCCCACAATTCTGTTCAACCGCATCACATGTGTTATTCAGTCACAAGCAGAGATGGAAGAGTATCTCAAATATGAACTCGCCCCGAAACCACCAGCATTGTTTGATTCTGCTGGAATGAGGAAGACACAGAAAAGCACGCTCGATAAGATCCTCAAAACATACGGTTCCGAGCAAACTAAAATCCCAGAACATTCTCTGTTTGTTGTAGATGGTGGATTTTTATTGAGGGCAGTTGTATGGCCTAAACAGTCGTCATATAAGGACATATGTACATCATATTCCAATTATCTAGTGAGACATTTTGGGGCGAACGTCGTGGTTGTTTTTGATGGTTATGCTTGTACAATGTCGACAAAGGGCATGGAACAAGCCCGTAGATCTAAAGACAGGTATTCCATTGATATCAATATCTCACCCGAGTTACCAGCCACCACACCCCAATCCGATTTCCTTGCAAATGCCAAGAACAAAACCCAACTGATCGATCTTCTAATGCAGGAGCTATCTGCTATCAATATTCAGTCCAAGCAGGCCGAGGCTGATGCTGATGTACTGATAGCCGAAACTGCACTTGACATCGCTCAAGATGACAACAATGTTGTCGTTGTGGGAACAGACACAGACTTGTTAGTCATTCCTACCTCTCGAGTTCAACCGGGATGTAATATTCACATGATGTATTCCATTACCCCAAACTTACTAGTTTCAGTTAGTGAAATAGCAACCAAAATGGGTGACCATAGAAGCAACCTCCTTGTAGCACATTCTATAAGTGGTTGTGACACTACTTCTGCACTCTTTCGAGTTGGTAAGAAGAAAGTATTCAGTACAATTGTCTCCGATGTTACTAGCGACTCACAACAGTATGTCAACACAATTTTGGCGGATGACAGTACACCAAGTGCAGTAGCCGCTGCCGGGGAACAACTTCTCCTGATCTTATACGGGAGTAAAACTGTTTCCTCTCTCGACCAATATAGATATGTCACTTACAAGCTTTATGTAGCAAAATCTAAACTGAATAAACCCATTGACCTAGCCTCACTCCCACCAAGCAGCGATGCTGCACAACAACATGTCTACAGATGTTATCTCCAGGTCCAACAATGGCTGGGCACTTCGCTTCCTCCGACGGATTGGGGGTGGTCGCTAGACAATGGACTTCTTGTACCGACTGCAGCCACAAAGCAATGTGACCCCGATAACCTACTGAATCTGATCAGTTGTGGTTGCAAGAGTGCTTGTACAAAAAGGTGTGTGTGTAAGAAGGCAGGACTCTCTTGCTCAGATTTGTGTAATTGCAGTTCGGATTCTTGTAACAACCACAGAAACACTGTCCTGTCGGAAATTTCTGAGTTCGATGAATAATATGTATATAGGTCATGTCATTTCTGTATATAGCGTTGATAATAGTCAATGTAACTTAATCCATGTTGATTGATTTGTACATTCTGTAAATATTATTTATTGATTTTTGTACATTCTGTAAATATTATTTATTGATCTAATGCTGCCGGACACAGACGTGTCTGTTCGGTCCCAAGCCCGAAAATAGTTGAGTTCTCATGCTGACGAATTTTATGCCAAAAGGGGAACTCGGCCAGAAGCAGAGGGGGTCTTCCATAATGTCTATTTTGTAAGCAATGATAAAAGTCTTCAAATGGTGGTGGATTTTTTATCGTCTGTCCAACTAACATCCCGTTCTGTACTACGACCCTTTGGGCAAATCCGTTAGGAAAATCGTCATTTTTTGCGTAAATCCGATACTTTTTTGTGAATTTTCAATAATTTTTCGCAGAAATTGTCACAGAATGCACATTTTCCTCTAGGTAAATGTATATTAGACATTATGTAGCTCGAAATACGCGTAAACAAAAAATACAGTTGGATCAATTCGAGGTTACAAAGTTCGTGCGATTTTTTTTTTTGATTTTTTTCAAACGCGTTTTCGAAAAAAGGCTGTAGAAAAAAAAGCTCAACTGGGATTTTAGGGGACTTTTGTCTAATCGTTCAGTGACAGGTACTCAACATTCCCTGAAAAAATCAGCTTTCTCCGATTTTTTTCCTAGTGAAACCTAATGTTCTTGGGCTATGTCTATGTGTCATACCATGCTTGAGATATGAGTGTGACTCACTCTTAATAATTTTGCCCATACCCACTTTTTCGTGTAAAAATGCATGTATCAACTTCGGGAATGCATTAGGAGGGTCAGAAAATGTGATATCCATTCATTCTGAAAAATGACCTCAATGACCCCTAGGTGACCTCCATGATCTTGAGTCATATGTTGAACCTTTATCGAGTGTTGACTCATTTGGTGTTAGTTTCAAGTCCATTCGTCATACCATACTTGAGATATGAGCATAACCCACTTTCAAAAATTTTGGTCATGCCCACTTTTTTATGTAACAATTCATGTATGGACTTCGGGAATGCTTTATGGGTCAAAAAATGTGATTTCGAGCCATTCCGAAAAATGTATTCAGTGACCCGTAGGTGACCTCCATGACCTTGACCCATATTTTGAACCTCTATCGAGTTTCGACTCATTTGGTGTTAGTTCCAGGTCCATTCATCATACCATGCTTGAGATATGAGCATGACCCACTTTCAAAAATTTTTGCCATGCCCACTTTTTTTACTTAAAAAATTCATGTATGGATTTCGGGAATGCTTTAGGAGGTCAAAAAATGTGATGTCCAGCAATTCCGAAAAATGCACTCAATGAGCCCTAGGTGGCCTCCATGATCTTGACCCATATTTTGAACCTCTATCGAGTTTTGACTCATTTGGTGTTAGTTCCAGGTCCATTCGTCATACCATGCTTGAGATATGAGCATGGCCCACTTTTAAAAATTTTGGCCACACCCACTTTTTACATAAAAAAATTCATGTATGGACTTTGGGAAAGCTTTAGGAGGTCAAAAAATGTGATTTCCAGCGATTCAGAAAAATGCACTCATTGACCCCTAGGTGACCTCCGTGACCTTGGCCCTTATTTTGAACCTCCATCGAGTGTCAACTCATTTGGTGTTAGTCCCAGGTCCATGCATCGTACCATGCTCGAGTTATGAGCATGACCCACTTTCAAAAATTTTGGCCACGCCCATTTGTTTTACGTCAAAATGCATGTATGGATGCTAGGAATGCTTTAGTAGGTCAAACAATGTGATTTCCTGCAATTATGAAAAAGGCACTTAATGACCCCTGGGTGACATCAGTGACCTTGACCATATTTGGAATCTCCATCAAGTTTCGACTCATTTGGTGTTGGTCCCAGGTCCATATGTCATACCACGCCCGAGATATGGTGGTGACCCACCTTCGAAACACCCCTAGGGACACCCCTAAAGCCCCAGGAATCTGAAAAACATAGGTGGCCGAGAATTTGTGACTGTCTACCAGAATGCCAAAACCAGCGAGATAGTGCAATTCGTTTTCGAGTTATCGTGCGGACAAGGACAAGGAAGCGCATAGAAGACAGAAGACAGGAGAATAAGAAATAGAAAAAAAGAAAAGAAAAAAAAGCCGTACAAAAACAATAGTCTGTGTGTTTCACACAGACTAATGATGTAGATACAGCAGGTGAGAAAACATAAAGATCCTGAAGTGGTACTACTCACTCAGGGAGATCTTTCGAATTCGGTTGCTTCTGGTGTAGAAATGCAATAAAACGGGAACCTAAGCGTCAGTCTTTGACTAGTTGTAAAGATACGTCGCAACGAAAGCACACTGCTGTAAAACGAAGTTGTTGATCACTTTACACAGTTAAAACTAGAAGTTCTGTCACGAATTGCCTGTAAATTGCACGCCATTCTGCGCATTGATCTGCGTGCGATGTAGTAAAGCTATCAAATCCTGTACATATGACCCATGCACAATGTTTCAGCCAATAGACCACCGATTTTAACCCAGACGTCAGTTGGCTTAACCCTTTAACTAACGTAACGGGAAAAACCGGCCAGGGGCTATTTTCAAAAATCGCCAATTAATTAGTCCCCTACCGGCATCGCCGGAGGGGACTGTAGGTTTGCACTCCGTCCATCCGTCAGTCTGTCAGTCTGTCTGTCAGTCTGTCAGTCACACTTTAGTTTTCCGGAGTTTTTTTTTGGAAACGCTTCAACGGAATGATTTCATTTTTGGTAAACTACTATAGAACGATGACTTACAAATCAAGTTTGAGTTTCATGCTGATTGCATTATTCTTGTGTGAGTTACGGCCCTTGGAAATATGGGGAAAAGCACCAAAATATCAGTTTTCCGGAGATTGTTTGGAAACGCTTCAACGGAATGATTTCATTTTCGGTAAACTACTATAGAACGATGACTTACAGATCAAGTTTGAGTTTCATGCTGATTGCATTATTCTTGTGTGAGTTACGGCCCTTGGAAATATGGAAAAGCACCAAAATATCAGTTTTCCGGAGTTGTTTTGGAAACGCTTCAACGGAATGATTTCATTTTTGGTAAACTACTATAGAACGATGACTTACAGATTAAGTTTGAGTTTCATGCTGATTGCATTATTCTTGTGTGAGTTACGGCCCTTGGAAATATGGAAAGCGCCAAAATTTCAGTTTTCCGGAGTTTTTTTTTGGAAACGCTTCAACGGAATGATTTCATTTTTGGTAACCTACTATAGAAGGATGACTTACAGATCAAGTTTGAGTTTCATGCTAATTGCCTTATTCTTGTGTGAGTTATTGCCCTTGGAAATATGGAAAAGCGCCAAAATATCTGTTTTCCGGACTTTTTCTGGAAACGCTTCAACGGAATGATTTCATTTTTGGTAACTTACTATAGAACAATGACTTACAGACCACGTTTCATTTACACTCTGTCCATCCATCCATCCGTCAGTCTGTCAGTCAGTCTGTCGGTCTTACTTTAGTTTTCCAGACTTTTTTTGGAGACGCTTCAACGGAATGATTTAATTTTTGGTAACCTACTATAGAACGATGACTTACAGATCAAGTTTCATTTGTACTCTGTACATCTGTCAGTCAGTCTGTCAGTCATACTTTAGTTTTCCGGACTTTTTTTGGAAATGCTTCAACCGAATGATTTCATTCTTGGTAATCTACTATAGAACGATGTCCTACAGATCAAGTTTGAGTTTCATGCTGATTGCATTATTCTTGTGTGAGTTATGTTTTTTGGAAATGCTTCAACGGAATTCATGCTGATCACATCTAGGTTATAACATTTGTATAATTATTAATGCTCATTAGTCCGGTAGGGGACATTGTATTGCTTCAGGGATACGAGTGCTCTTGTTTTCATTATTTTTTTCATTTTCTGCCTCAAAAACATAGGTTATGATCAACGAGGGGTCATAACCTATGTTTTTGAGACAAAAAATGAAAAAAAATAGTTATTCAAGAATTATTTTTGCAAGTGTCGTCTGCTTTTCAGGTTAGGTAAAGGGTTAAACACTGCTTGTGTTTGATATCAGCAACCAAGAGAAACTATCGTGCTTTGGGTGCTATTCGATGTGGAAATATCGCGCAATTCCTATTCAAAATTATGTCAAGATCAGCGCACAATTCCTTACAGGACCTCTAGTGTTAACTGTATATGCCAAGGGTGGGTTTCGTGAGACAGAGTAGATGATTCCGTGTCCTAATCGATTAATCGTTGAGCTCGAAATTGGTCGACATATCAACAGAAACGTGTTCTTTCAAATTCGCAGAAAAATATCACAATTGTGTTTAAAAAGCAGTGAACATGTACTGATTTCTTAATTTTAATATCAAAAACCAACACAATTTGTGTTTTTCTCTGTTTTTCAACCTTATTAAGCTTGAAGGTCGTTTTCAATGAGTATCTGGAATAGAGCCTGAACTTAAAATCTACCTGGTATTATATTTTTTCTTTAAAGAAATGTACTGATATAAATATATGCGCAAGATTTTCTGCCTTTTTAAGATTATTATCGCTTTTCTAATTATTTAAATGATGATAAAATATACTTAAACCTAAAGGTTTTAATCGAAAATTGAGATTTGACACGTGACATATTTGATATGGATAACAGCTGCACACAGTCTTAGCAACTGCTGCATAATTAATTCTTGCAGTAAGTGTTTTTCTGTGATGGAACAAACTGACATGCACTGAGCAAATAGTAAGCAGGGATGTAGCGACACATGATTAGATGAATGTTTGTCCACTTCAAGTACCAGTTCGCAAAATCTGACGTGTACATTTTCACAGAGAGAGTTTTTTCAGCTTTATTAGTCATTTCCAAAGCCCATATTTCACTACCGTATAGAGTAATATGAGTTTAATCAATTTGTCAAATAGTCTTGTAAAGGAGGGGGGGGGGCGAAAATTGCCAATTGTTTAACAGTATCTGACTGCAACTTTCATCACATATTTTCCCAATCCCATCAGTAAAGTTTTAAAGGGTCGGAGAAATGTTACAGCCCTACCTGACTCCAGTTGTCCATAGCTTAGGTGGGCCAATTTATTTATTGGTGTTTAAGGTCATATACTTATGCACAATGGCTAATCGTGACCGTGACAGTTTTACGGGTGGAGGAAGCCGGAGTACCCGGAGAGAACCACTGAGCAATGACGAGCAGCTGTCAGCTCTCCAACATCGTAACTCTGAACTCTGCACCGCAGCACAGGCAGGGTTACATTGGTTGAAGACATGCGCACCATCGACGTGCAGTACGCCTCAGTACACAGCGTCATCGTGCCCCCATGTAGGCAATCGGGGTGAAGTGTTCTGCCCAAGGACACAACGCGGTTGCCGCAGGTGGGATTCGAACCGAGGACCTCTCGGCTTGCAGCCTGCACCTCTACCAACTGAACCACCGCGCCCCCTTTAGGTGGGCCAAGTCCTTTGTTTTGGTTATTTAATAACTCGACTGATACATGGACGATAAGGTTTGAAACGTTGCTCCGTTCATTCCTATTTGTTGTAATTTGTAGAAAAGTATAGAACGATCTACAGTGTCGAATGCCTTCCTAAAATCTACAAAAACAGCATACAATGTTTTTGTTTTAATTTCTTGTATTTGTGTACTGCAGTTTTCAAGATAAACACACTATCAATTGTACAAAATCCTTCCCGGAATCCAAGCTGATTATCGCTAATCAATTTATTTTCTTCTGGAAACACGTTAATCCTGTTATTTATTATTTTGTAAAATAGTTTACAGGGACCGATCAGGACTATTTAAAATACGCTCTAGCCTCGGAGCCTATTTTTTCAATTCATGCGCCAGATTTCAATTTACGGAGTCACACTGCTGTTTGTAACACACACCGCAAGTATGTAATAGCTCTCATCATTTTCATTTAGTACACTATAGCAAACATTAATCTTCACTGTGGTTTCTGATCAAGTCTTGGCTGCCTATTTAGGCAGCCAAGACTTGATCAGAAACCACAGTGAAGATTAATGCTTGGTAATTAAGACTTGAAGTATTTAAGCACTGTACAACAATGATAAATGATAATCATATATACAATACATGTAAGAGTGTCTCTCTCGATTATCCATCGAAAGAATATCAAAATATGATCTGAGAAGTTACGCGCCAACTGAGAAGCCTATTTCTGAGATTTAAGAGCCAGGTCCTGATGTTTCAGAACCAAATACGCACTGGTGCATGCCCAGGTCGGTCCCTGAGTTTACCAAGAGTATTGCTTTGAGCTATAGCTCTATAGTTGTTTGGGTCATATCTGTCGCCTTTCTTATAAATAGTGGAAAGTATTGATTTACTGCATCAGTCACTTCATCTCATCCGTCACTTCATCATCATTCACACTTCTGACTTCAGAGTGTGAACACTTTGATTGAAATGGAAAACCTGGAATTACCAGCTCGTCTAAAGAAAGCCATCTCAGCTCTTGGCGTCTCTTGTCCCATCTCCCGGACTATCCAGGAAATAGGCAAGAGCGTCTATCTGAAAATGGAATTTAAAGTAGAAGAAAACATCACTACACCACCCTCCTCGGGGAGAGGTAGTACCTTTGATGAGAGGATACCCCTCTCACACTGGTCCTCACCCAAGGAGGTCAGGAGGCCCTGAAAAGAAGAAAAGGAAAAAGAGTCCATCAACCAAGCGCAGGGATTCCCGTCGCCTGGAGGCTTTTCTGGATCAGAAGAAAGAGGTGAGCGAGGGGTGGGGGTTTCGGAGGCAGCCACCAGTTCCCCTCCTAATCCTACAGGCACACCCAACCAATTACCAGCTCTCCAGCCGACACAGTTGGATGAGGAACGTCCCGTAGAGATTGAGGAGGAACTGGAAGTTGCATTTTCGCCACTTCCCACCCCTCACTCCCCTCTTCCTTCGTTCTCTGATAACCAGGACAAGGAGGAACTAACACCAAAACAACCTTCACCAGCTTCACAGACAACTTCTAAAGAACATTCAGACCTGGCAAAAGCACTATCAAAAACCCGGCAATTCTAGGCTGAATGCAAAGAATTCAATAAACGCAGCGAAGAAAGGGACAGACGCTCCGAAGAAATCAACAGACTAAAGAAGGAATTCATCAACAAACAAAAACAACTGACAAACACAGCTAATCACTCAACAACGCCAACCATCACTTCCACGGTCTCTCCATCACAGCCACCTCATCCAAAGAAGTCACAACCAAAGAACAAACGCGGATAAGCTGCTTCCTACGCCTTGCCTCCTTTACCACGCTCAGAACATAACTAAAACATTATACAGCTAACGAGGGTCGAAAGGGGCTTGCCCCAAAGCGTCCCTGCGCGCCTGTGACGCGCAAAACCATTTAATTTGACTTTACTGCAAGCAAGGGATAATAGTGTGATTTTCAGAACTTGATTAAATCGTTTAGTGATTTCGTCTGACATGTACGAGACAATAAGTTTGATAAGTTGATTTGGGATATTATCAGGACCTGCGCATTTATTGTTTTTCAGCTTCCGAAGGGCATTTAGTAAGTATTTCGAAACCTGTTATTTCATCATTACTCATTGGGATACGTATTTCTAAATTATTATGTAACTCTGATACTTATTTTTATCGTATGTGACTCGTCCGTTTTGTTCACTTTAAAACATTTGATATTTTGTTTTCATATTGATCAGTGATCAATAAGGCCTTCCGTCAATTTCATTGGTCAATTTCAAAACTAGACAATTTGATTGGCTGAACAAAATAAAACTGGGCCACATTCTCATAATTTGCATAATTAGAGTTGGGAGCTTTCATTGGTCAATTTCAAAACTGGACAATTTGATTGGCTAAACAAAATACAACTGGGTGACATTTGCATAATTTCAGTAGGGAGAATTTGCGTTGTCCTATTTAGGGTGGGTTATATTGTATTAATCTTTTACCTACAAGAAAAACGCCATTATTTTTTTTTTTTATATTTTCACTTTTTGCTCGATGAGCTCGTTCCAATGAGGGGTAATAACCTATGTTTTGGAAGCAAAAAATGAAAATTTTTAGTTATACGAGGATGTTTTTTCCAAGTGCCGTCTGCAACTCAAGTGAGGTGATGGGTTAAAATGTCATACTAAGTGGATAATTTGTGCGTGTGTGTTTCATATGATAAATAGAATATGAAATGAGTGTTTTTCTCATATAATATTTATGAAACTCGTCCGAATTTTCCGTTTGCGCTCGCCAGAGGCTCGCCAAAACGGAAAATTCTTAGACTCGTTTCATAAATATTATATGAGAAAAACACTCATTCCATATCCTCTATTTATCAGAAACGGGTTTGCAGTATAGATTATTGAAAAAATCGACTGTTAAATCGGAATCGATCTCGTTTTAGGCGAATTCTTTCTTTCTGATACTATTTATTACCCTCCAGTAAGCTTTAAGCTTTAGGATCCGATGACTCTAATCTGTCTAATTGTCCACACATGTGTCTGAAAAATAATTTGAATTTATATTTCGTGACCCCTTTTATAAGCTTTTTTTTTGGCGGTGAAGTAACTAATGACAAGGCTCTTATTTTGTGGTTTTTTTTTCTCATATCTTGGCGATATCTTTCATTGTTTGTTTGAGATATCTACATTCAGCATCAAATCATTTACGTTTCCGTTTTTTCCTTCCTTTGCTATATGGGATACATTTATATTTCGACGCAGCTGAATTCATATCTCCTATAATACGGGTTATCTCTTCAGCAGCTTCTTCGGTACCTCTCCTATCAAAGGGTGTAATATTTTGTTCGAAATTGTTGAAGCCAATTGGCTGTGACAGGGCTACTGAATGATGTTAATGCCCTTTCCTTACTACCCGATGTCCACTTGAGTGCTGATCTACAGGTCTGGCAATCTAGAAAAATCAAGGAGTGCAAAACAATTGCCCTCCTCAGATTGCTTGGGAGTACAATTGCACCTGAAACTTTCAATGCAAAAAACTTGTATGCTATTTTGATTATATTCACTTCAAGGTTTTAATATTGTAACTGAAAAATTGCACTACATTCAGATACAGAGTGGACAAATTGGCACACATATGTCGTCATTCAAAATGTTGCATTCAATTCTTTAGTAAATTGGAAGTAAGTAAGTAAGTAAATTTTATTCAACAGAATACAATCATTATGGTTCAAAATGTTTTACATTAATTGTTTGTGAAAGTAATTATATTCTGTTGGGATACAGCATGGCCAGATTGGCCGTCTTCCTGCTGACCCCATTAGTATAAACATAAAGCATGAAACATGGATGTCAGGAGAGAAGTTATGTCATCAACGTATAGTTCTTAGGGGACAAAAATATGATCTGAGGCTTGTCTTGTTTTTATATGTTTCTACGTCTTTAACTTCAAAATTTCTTCCGAGACCGAGCAGTTCCACCCCACTCAACACAACAACAGAACAAAATTGAACTCCTAACCACTGATATGGCAACAGAATGGAAACTAACGTAAAGTGAAATTGAAAAGGAAACACAATCTGGGAATGGATCATGTCACACTTTACGAAGATATTAAGTTAATTTTATTGTTTATTGATATGTAAAGTGTATTGAACGTACTAATGATAAAGTTGGGGATAGTGAGATTGAAGTTGAGGTTATTAATGTTAAAAAGGATATAATGAGGAAGTGGTTATGTCACGAGTACCTCACCTCCCGAGCACCTTACAGTGACCACAACATGCGTTTCTCCATCCTGTTGCTATACCACCGACAACTATCTTATAATAGCTAGACTAAGCGAGAGGTAGGTTGAGAAGGGAAGATAATGACAAAAAGATGAAAAGATTTAATGAAATGAGATATGCTCAAATGTGATGAGATAACAGACATTAATATTGAGAGTAAGCCTTCCTAAGTTTCATAACAGTTGTTTTTTATGCCGTTAATTAATAACTGATGCTTTGTCTCACGTAGTGTGTGATTTATTTATTTCTTTATTGTCTACGTTTAAAGTCTCTTTATGCAGCTGTGAAGTATAGTGGCCGCAACAAGGATTAAAGTCAAATTAAGTCGGTCTTTTTTAATGGACTGTATCTCAGGAATTAATGAGCAGGTGCTATTTTGCCATTGAAGCGGACCCATAGTGCCATAGTAAGTGAGCCATTGTTGCGACGGAAGGGGGATTTATTTTAGCTAGACCACGAAGCGGGGATTTATTGTGGGCTTCTGTGCCATGGTACCATAGTAAGTAAGTGAACCCTATCGAACCTACGACCTTTCTTATGGCGTTTTGTAACTGTAATTTAGGAGTGTGCACAATCACTACAATGTGGATTATTGCACGTCACGCGGGCTGAATACGAATTTATGAATTTTTCGAGGAGTGCTCTCTTGAATACGCCTTTAGAAGGAATCTCTCTTACCTGTTTTTCGATGTTGTTCCATATTCTGGGAAATGCATATTTGGGTAATTGAGCAGAGAATTGGGTCCGTGGTTTACCACATTGCAATTGACCTAGTTGTCTTGTCATCATGCCTGCTGGACATGTATTGACTTGAAAGAAGTCACCAAAAGTATGGGGAAGGTTGGAGTGATGCCAATCAAACATGAAAAGAGATACATTCATTTTATACAAGTCATTTAATTTTAATATTTTACTCCTTCTAAATAGCGGATCAGTGTGACAATTGTATTTTTTGTTATTTATCAAGCGTAGGGCGCGCTTTTGAAGTGTAAATAATGTTGAGGCAGCACTACAATGACCCCATATTTCGATACCATATAATAGATGACTGTGTATCAAGGAGTAGTACAGAGTTTTGAGGGCAGAGAGAGGTAGAAATTTTTTAGCTTTATTTATTGCGTAAAGCCCCCTCGATACTTTGGAATTTATGGCTGACACGTGAAACTTATATTTTAGGTTTTTGTCCAGGTATAAGCCCAGAAATTTTATTACATTCTCATCATTGGAGTTTCTCGCTAACGAAATATCTTGACTGTTGACACTCAACTGTCGATTGTTAATATCATAGGTTTTATTAGGCGGACTGAATAGCATATATTTAGTTTTTTGGGCATTCAAAACCAAATTATTGGCTGCGCACCAATCTGTTATCTTTGAAAGTTCAGAGTTAACTAGGTCGAAGCCAGCATCAAGGCTATGGTTCGAAGTGCGGACTGAAGTATCATCAGCAAAAGATAAAAGGCCCAACTGTGTAGAGGAGCTAAAGTCATTCACATAAATTAGAAAAAGAAGTGGATCAAGAATGGATCCTTGGGGGACACCACATGTGATTGTAGCAATGCCAGAACTTCTCCCATCATATGTGACGTATGTGACTGTCTTCTACACTAAAAATATATCGAAATGCGACACAGAATGGGTCCTAAATTATTGTGAATCAATGCAGCATTGACAAATCGTCCTTTGAGTTCCAGTGTGTTCTCTGTGCCAATAGGCACAGAGAACACATTGGAACTCAGGGGACGAAATTATAATAGATTTTAAAGGCCATCAGGTCTGGCATTCCAGAAAAAGAAGGGGTGCAAAAAATTGCCCTCCTAAATTTTTACTAGGCGTGCAGTAGCCGTGCGGCACTCCCAGTGACGCATGGGAAAGGCGCGCGATCGCCCTCGCGCACCATCACTCACGCAAAAATTATCCAAGGTGCGAGAATAATTGCTTGCCTCCAGTGGCGGCGCTATGGGCCCCCCCCCCCCCCCCCCCCCGCTCCCAAACGAAGGCTTTGCCCTCCCCCAGTTGCCCCCCCCCCCCCCAACCATCTCGCATGCATTTCCATCCACCCTCACACACAAACACATTCAGTCACTCTCTCTCACACACACACTCACACACTCCTCTCTTTTTTTATTCCCAATAATTTCCCATACACACTTAGCCCAAAGCCTCAGGCTAGCTGATGAACACATCCAGGCAGTAGAGATTTAAAGACTCGGATGCAGATACTTATAAGTTATAATTAAGTTATGAGCCAACAAAGGCATGTCTATCCATATCCCTTGTCTAAAAAAATTCATGGATTTCGCATTATGACAGACGGGCATTATGCTCTCTCTCTCCCTCTCTCTCTCTCTCTCTCTCTCTCTCTCTCTCTCTCTCTCTCTCTCTCTCTCTCGCACAGCCAGGATTTTTTGAAAGGAGGACCGCTAATTACCTTTACATTTAGTCGAAACTTGGACCCAAAGTCCGTAATATAATTTTTTGGTTTGGTACGTCCACAGGACGTACCAAACCAAAAAAGTATATTACGGACTTTGGGTCCAAGTTTGGACTACCTCATAACAAAGTAATGATATGATCCTTTACGTATTTACCCCCCTTCATGAGATCTGAGAAACATTTTAATACTTCCGATTTTTTTTTATCAAAGACATGCGGAATGTTGCCCGATTCCTTGTTTTCTTTTATACATGTGACACCTGTCGCTTCACTTCACCAGTAACACGAATTAATGTGCTCAATTTGGAATTTATGCATCCATTTTCCACGATTTTAATAATCTGTCATTTAAAATCCAGGACTAATTTTAGTGGGTTACATATATTTTCACCGTCAAAATTTCCATTCGTTTTCAGTTGAATTCACGCATTCGTTTCGAAGGATGCTTGTCAGTTGAAGTTAAACATTGAAATCAACACTCAATCAAATTCACTCTCCTCACAGTTTTCACTCTCGCAAACTTTATTTGAGGTGAGCGATTTTCCACTCGCCTCTATTTCGCACCCAAACGTCACTGCACTCCTGAATGTTTACTAGGCGTGCAGTAGCCGTGTAGCACTCCTCAAAAATGCCAGGTCTAGATCTATATGCAGTATACTCATTCTTTGTCGATCTTACCGTGTAATTCTGAACGGAATAATTCAAGTGAAGGGATAGTTGGCAATGATCAGGGTATTCGTTTGATGATTTAACACAGAAGTTGTCAAAATCGGAAAAATATTTGTCAGATATTATGATATAATCCACGACATTGTATTGGTAACTAGTGAAGTTACCCATGTAGTCTCCCGGATTACGTCCATTAATAATTCTGAGTCGAGCTGTTTGGCACAAAGACAAGAGATGATTACCAAAGGTATTTAATGTTGTGTCAAGACTTTCTATGTCTTTAGCAGTTAAAGCAGTGCCTGTTCACTGCGGTAAACAGGCTCTGTTTTACTGGTAAAATAGGACCCAGTCACCAATGCTTGGGAGGTGCAAATCCTCTCTAAAATGGGCAACATGGCTTATTAACGCTCACCCTTGGTCTTGAGTTGATACTCAAGTTGTGGTCATGATTAGCCATTGTGCAAAAATGTGACCTTAAACACCAATAAATAAATAATATAAATAAATAAATACTTTAGCAGTGTCGGTCATATAATGTTCGGGGAGGGGTAGGTGCTTGTTATTTATTTATTGGTGTTTAAGGTCATATACTTATGCACAATGGCTAATCATGACCGTGACAGCTTTACGGGTGGAGGAAGCCGGAGTACCCGGAGACATCCATCGAGCAACGACGAGCAGCTGCCAGCTCCCCAACATCGTAACTCGGCACTGCAGCAGACATGGTTAGATTGGTTGAAGACATGCGTAACATCGACATGCAGTACGCCTTGGTACACGGCATCATCGTGCCCCTTATGTGGACAATCGGGGTAAAGTGCTTTGCCCAAGGACACAACGCAGGAGCCGGGTAGGTGCTTGTCACTATCATATGTAACATAATCCGCAATGGATGCCACGTGGATATGCTTCGTTAATGTGTATCAAAAATGTTGTTGTCTCCATCCCAAATACTATAAGGCGTAATGTCCCAATCTCAAGGCTCTTTACTGAGTAGGCCTGTGGGGTTTTTTTTTTAAATTATGTCCAAGGGACACATATATTGGACACTAAATTGACAGAACGTTAACAATTACTTCCGCGAGAATGAACTGGAGGAGGATGAAAAGGGTGTGTCACCGTCTCCCAAAATTATTTTTTTCGTTGAGACATTTTCTTCTGATTTGGCGTCTTGGATATCGATTCGTACTTGCTAGTAATAATGTAGTTTCTGACGAGACTAGATTTCCTTCTCGAGGCACTTTTATAATTGCATTTTCCAGAATTGTATTTATTACTTGTGAAAATAAATGACCGAAATTAATCATTACCATTTCAAAAGATGTTGCAATTTACCGGAAGTTAATCATTTTCATTTCAAAAGATGTTGCAATTTACCGGAAGTTAATCATTATCATTTCAAAAGATGTTGCCATTTACCGGAAGTTAATCATTATCATTTCAAAAGATGTTGCAATTTACCGGAAGGTAATCATTATCATTTCAAAAGATGTTGCAATTTACCGGAAGTTAATCATTATCATTTCAAAAGATGTTGCAATTTACCGGAAGTTAATCATTATCATTTCAAAAGATGTAGCAATTTACCGGAAGTTAATCATTATCATTTCAAAAGATGTAGCAATTTACCGGAAGTTAATCATTATCATTTCAAAAGATGTTGCAATTTACCGGAAGTTAATCATTGTCATTCCTACGTCTTTTGAAATGCTTATGATTAATTTCAGTTTTGTCTAAAAAAATACACTTCTGGAAAATACATCTCGTCCCCTGAGTTCCAATGTGTTCTATGTGCCTACTGGCACATAGAACACATTGGAACTCAGGGAACGATCTGTAAAACCTTTATAGGATTGGCCACTGGATTTTGTTCACAGACAGAGTCGGATAATACCCAAATGATAGAATCTGCGAAAGCCAAAAAGAAAAACGATGTTTATGGCCTTTCTGGATTTGAAAAAGGCATGTGATAGGGTATGGGAGGGAGGGGGGGTATGTGGCGAAAGATTGAGACTTTGGGCCTGGGGGTGAGTCTGTTGGAATTCTGAAAGCATTATATAAAGATGTACAAGGTGACCTTAGCCTGGGTAACATAAGAAAACGTGTGCCTATGGAGATAGGCCTAAAGCAGGGGTGTATCCTTTTGCCAATTCTTTTTTGCATTGTACATCAAAGATTTGGGAGATGATCTCCTGCATAGGGACGAGTGGGTAGCAGTTGGGGGCCTAAAGATCCCAGGTCTATTTTTCGCAGATGATATGGTACTAGTGTCAGAAAGCGAGGGGGCGGGGGTAGAGAAAATGCTGGCAGTTGCTGGAGGATATGGGAACAAATAGAGACTCGAACTAAATGAAAGCAAAGTTAAAGTGGAACCTACTCGAAAGTGGAGAATGGGGGGGGGGGGGGGGGATTCTCAGTTCTGGAAGGTAGCAGCAAACGTCTTTAGAGTAGGGGAGACATGTGACTGCGGGTATTTAGTGGTAAATATAAACATTATGGGAAGAGACATCTACCGAAATCACACTCATAAACTAACTGTGAAGGTAAGAGGTGCTTAATTAAATGAAACTGATAGGTAGAAACAGCTTCAATGAGGTTTTCGTAGGGAAAAACAATCTGAGAAATGGCGGATGTACCAAGTATAACAGTTAAACCCCTATACCAAATGACTCTAAAGAGCTTGCAAATAGGGCTGTCACGATTTTTTTAATTTAGGAATCGATTAATCGTCGCAAATAATCGATGATAATCGATTGATCGTACCTAGATGACCCCATCTCCTTCTCTTTTTTGAAGTCAATAAAAATGAAGTTGGAAGTCAGTTAACCTACCTCAAGTAAACAACGAAGACGATGTTCTTTCAGTTACATTCAAAGTTTTCTTGATTATTACACTGACGGTTCAAAAGTTCAAAACATCAAAGCTTTGATGAATGTACCTGAAAGACAAATGCTTCCAATAGCTTCTTGGGGATTAACATCGATGTTCTTAACTCTTTACCTTTAGAAACAATAGTTTTTTCAACATATTTTCTTTTAATTATTAAACGTCTAAAACGGGATATAATTTACCGATTATTCGACAACGAAAAATACTAATCGATTTCGCCGTGACCGATCAACAATCGATTAATCGTGACAGCCCTACTTGCAAACCATGCAGATGCGGGCCGAAGGATAACTGGGTCGAGTAATGCCGAAGCCCTAGAAGCAATAAGGAGTGAGTTTGGGTGGATGAGGATTAAGGACAGGATAGACTTAATAAAACTCTCCTAACTATTTAGTGAATCTCCCTGACAGCAGATAGTGTAAATAAATGTTCTAGAATATTTGGAATTTAAATATAAAGACAGAGTGGATATACCAACTGAGGGAGTTAATAAAGAATAAATCAATGGGAATCTCGGACTAAGAAGTGGACACAAACCAGGATAAAAAAAAATCGTCACAGAAAGGGTCATGGCGGATTGTAACCTAAATTGGCTTGAGAGGCTCAACGCAAAGAGTTCTTTGTGTGGCCTGCGCGACAAAGATAAGCCAGGTTTTGAAGAGTACCTAGATGGCACTTTTGGGGGAGGGGGTCCCTGTTGTTCAAGCTGAGGTCGCGGTCCCTGGATCTTAGGAGGAAAATTGGGAACGACGGTAAAAAGTAGTGCCAAATGTGTAACTCAGGAGTTGTGGAGACCTTGTAACGCTTTCTATTAGACTGTCCAAAATTCCAATCTAACAGAGGGAACGTGACAACCGTTACTTATTCCCGGTTCCTTATTCGACATTCGACACTAACCGATTTTCGCCAAATAAACTGCATTGTGTGGTGGCACAAATAGATTTATGAAGATTGCCACCAAAATTAGGCTCCTCACCCTTCCAAAATTGGGCACCCCAGGAGCCCAAAAGTGCTGAGTTGCTCAAAATCGTATCTAACAGAATAAGATTCGCTGGGATGATATGAAGGGGAAGTGGGATGGGAGAATGAAGGACATGTGGTTAGTGGGTGACACAAAGGAGAGGGTTAGTATGCTTATCGGATAGATTGGGAAGAGTGGGGCACGGGATGTCATCAAGCAGTTCGTCCCCGAGTGTTGGTAAGAAATAGGCGTGGGGATAAGGTGGCATTTGGGAGAACAAAGCTAATCAAGGCCTTCTCACCTGAGAACCGCGACAAATCAGCGGCCGGCTAAAGTGTTATTATTAATACAAATAGTGTGCCAAGCATGACAAATTTATTTTGATTACAAATTAAGGAACAGTGCATATGATTTCTAATGTGTAACGACTTTATAACATTCAGACGCAATATTCTAAACGGTCTGCTTTACAAATAGTGTGTGCCGTGTCTTGGATATTTCTTTCAATTCTCAATATTACTGTCTTTTCGTATTTCAGATGCAGATATCGATTGGTTGACACTTTGGTGAAAAGATTTTTGAACGATCATGGCTTTTCGTTCGTTAAGAAGGTATCCATTATGTGCTATTCAGTGCTCAAAATAACTTTTTTTCTTTGCGTAGCAAAATGCTACCTACGCATTTCCAAAAGATGAATAGCATTTTGTAAAAATTACATAGTAATTTTTGTATACCAGAGTAACGTTATGCTGTTTTATATTGAATTCTAAGTAGATAGAATAGTTTCCATCCATTTCTGGGCATTTCCAAATGATCTGCAACACATGAAACATTTACTATGTTTTTTTTAACTGAACTGCCTTTCAGGGTTGCATGGACTTCTATACTGTTATAAATGGCGTCTTGGTTGTTTGATAGAGTTCTCAAAATGGAAGTTGGGATTTTTAATTTGATGGGCTTGTAGTTATTTTTAATGGCCATTTTATGCAAAATGTTGTAAAAACAGGAAGTATTTAAACCAACAGAACTCATCTTTACATATGAAGTTGCTAATGATGCTTGATGGAGAGTTAATCTGAGTTATTCCTGGAATGTTCCACAATCAGAAGTAAAGCATCAGTGAACTAGTTTTCAAATTTGTTTGCAAATTTTCATTTACATTTTGCGATACAAGATAATCAACTGCAGCCTAATAGGCTGCAGTTGATTATCTTGTATCGCAAAATGCTATACATAATTTAACATTGTGTAGCTTTTTGCAAGTTTTGCATAGTAAAAAGCGATGCGACACCGCTTATTTTGAGCCCTGGTGCCATTGCTTAAAATTATTCAGGTACTGGGGAGCAGGGGCCCGAGGGTGATTTAGCCCTATGTTTTTTTTTCAAAAGTGTCGGTTGTTATCGTTTCTTTAACTGGCTGAGTGCTAGAAGCCGCTAACAGGGCCTTCAGAAAAATGAGGGTATCAGAGTAAAAGACGGCATTTTCCTTGCTCGTGTTTCATATTCAGTCAAACGCAAATAATATTTTGTTTATATAAATTTGTTTTATGACAAATTATTAGAGAGTGCCTGTGGGCGTGGTGCCTGTGGGCGTGGTGCATGTGGGCACTCTCCAATAATTTGTAATAAAAGAAAATTTGAATAATAAATTCAGACCACAAAAATAATTTAGCCCTCAACCAGTTAAACAAATATGTATTTATTAATTTATTTATTGATTTATTTATTGGGGTTAAACAACACTTTCGATAGCCAAGGGTCGCCTCGTGTTGGACAGTTTTACTGGTGGAGGAAGCCGGAGTACCCGGAGAGAACCACTGAGCAATGCCGAGCAACTGCCAGACTCCTCAACGTACTAACTCCACACGATCGATTCGGACTCCCGCGCTGTGTCCTTGGGCAAGGCACTTAACCCCCACTGTCCACATGGGGCACAATGACACCGTGTACTAAGGCGTACTGCACGTCGATGGCGCGCATGTCTTCAACCAATCTAACCCTGCCTGTGCTGCAGTGCGTAGTTACGATGTTGGGGAGCTGGCAGCTGCTCGTCGTTGCTCGGTGGTTCTCTCCGGATACTCCGGCTTCCTACACCCGTAAAACTGTCACGCTCATGATTAGCCATTGTGCATAAGTATATGACCTTACACACCAATAAATAAATACTAACTCCACACAAGCAGGGTTAGCATTGGTTAAAGAAAAGTGCACTATCGAAGTGCAGTACGCCTTAGTACACAACGCCACCGGGCCCCCACGTTGGCGATTGATATTGAGTGTCTTGCCCAAGGACACAACGCGGTTGCCGCAGGTAAGATTCGAACCGAGGACCTCTCGGCGTGCAGCCGGCTTCTTCACCCACTACGCTCCCTAGTTAAACCAGTAATACAATCAAATTGGAATTATACTTCGATAACAAGGGGGCGTGGTGGCTCAGAGGTTGTTACAGCATTGCACTTCAAACCTAATGGTCCACATTTCGATCCCTGGCCAGGGGTAACTGCGATATGTCAGCTTATTTTCAGGCTTTGCGCCTATGCGGGGGCACGGTTGCGCTGTGTACTAAGGCGAACAGCACGTCGATGGTGCACTTGTCTTCAACCAATGCTAACCCTGCTTGTGTGGAGTTTGTATGTTGTGGAGCCTTGCAGCTTCTCGTCGCTGCTTGGTGGTTCTCCCCGGGTACTCCTTCTTCCTCCACCCGTAAAACTGTCTGACACGGGGTGACCCTCGCTGTCAAAAGTGTCGTTAAGCCCCAATAATAATAATAAAAACTTCCATAACAAGGCTAGTGCATGGTAGTAACAGGCGGAAGGAAACCAAAATGCCTCGTTGGAACATTTATTTATTTATTTATTTATTTATTTATTTATTTATTTATTTATTTATTGGGGTTTAACGACACATTCGACAGCCAGTGCCACCTCGTGTCGGACAGTTTTACGGTGGAGGAAGCCGGAGAGAACCACCGAGCAACGGCGAGCAACTGTCAGGATCCACAACGCACTAACTTCACACAAGCAGGAGTTGAAGACAAGCGCACCATCGACGTGCAGTACGCCTTAACACACAGCGCCACCGTGCCCCCACGTGGGCAAACGGAATTAAGTGCCTTGCCCAAGCACGCAACGCAGTTATCCCTGGCAGTGTTGTGTTCCGTTTATCTGATATCAACTTTGTTTTGCTTCTCGTCACACATTGGCGTGATATCGTCCACGTGAATTAACGTGTGGGTTCAGGGGCGGCGGAACCGGGGGGGGGGGGGCTGGGGGAGGGGATTCAGTCACCCCACTTTTTTGCCGGGCCATGTTTTTTTGTATGCATATATTTTAACACAACCAATGACTGATGAAACAAGGTTCATCAGCTACGTTTCTCTCGTACTGGTTCAGTTTCGATGGATTTCGAATCATTTTTTGCAATAAGTGGCAGCAAACGCTAAAATGTATACAGTCTGTTAAAAAATCGGTTAACTGAAATGGATCGTAATCTTACAGACATACAAGTACGAAATCCACCCCCAGACAAGATAATCCACAGACAGTATGATTGATGTTAATGACTGGTAAAGCATACAGGTGATGTCTATTTATCAGCTTTGGTCGTTACGACCAAAGCTGATAAATAGACCTCACCTGTATGCTTTACCGACGCATTTTAACGGCTCTCAAAGTGTGAATTTTTCCAAATACATCTCCTGAAAAATCCCAAAATATCCGCTCAGATGCATGGAAATGGGGGGGGGGGGGGGGGGGGTGTTGGAACCCTGGAATTTAACATATTCGTACGAGGGGCCGAACCATGGCCGGTCCAGCCCCCCCCCCTCCCTCCCCCCCCCCCAAATCCCCCCCCCCCCCCACCACACACACACTTTTAAAATCGTTCCGCCGCCCCTGGGGTTGAATGTTTAAATTAACAGTGTACATAAACAGTTGTCATCGGATTCGCAGCAGCCGCCGCTTGTACGTCACTGAGAAGTGTAATAGTGACAGGAAAGTTATGGTTATTATTTCTGTCACTTCATTCGTCTCACATCGCCTTTACGCGACGAAGAGTATGATACACCCAATACAGTGTGTGCTATATGTCTCTATAGTAGGGCCGAAACGGTTGGCTCATTTTCACAACCGACTAACCGAGAGCGATAACCGGTTAATATCCGGTTATCCTTAACCATTATTCACCGAATCTGGGATCAAAACTTTTGAAACTGGAAAGCAGTATTCTCAGAAACTATTCCGTAGTGTGTACACAAACGAACGTTGTTGAGTTCTCGACAACGTTCGTTTGTATACATACTGCGGAATAGTTTCTGCGGTTACTCAGTACTCACGGAAATTGCCGATCAGTAACGATGTCTTGAAGCCAAAGTCGAATATTTCTCAATATATACAGCGATGCTTCGAGGTGTAATCTATCCCAAAGAAGAAGCGGCAGATTTACTACGTTTTAAACGTGGAATGGCGATCACTATCGATATTTCGGATAACCGGTTGACGTTTTTTTTTCAAATCGGTTAGGTGGGTAACCGGTTCCATACCGGTTATCCGGTTAACCATTTCAGTACTACTCTATAGATAGACTGTTTATGTTATTAAGTTTATGCTATGATTATGTCGTTACCCCCCCCCCCCCCCCCCCCCCAAACTGAGCTATATAAAGAACAGTTACATGGACATGGACATATGTTATAGGGCAGAATAATAGTACAGGGTGGAAATTTCCTCAAAATTAAATAATAGTAGAGAAATGAAATAATGAGTTCATTTCCAAGAATATTCTTTATTTATCTATACAATAATTAATAGAATATGTCTTAACCCCTTGTCTGACTGTTACTCTACATTTAACATCACATTCAAATGGATATTAAATGAAAAGAGTCACTTGGAATCAAATAAAAAAATTGTAGGGACCCAAATAAGAAGAGAACATGGCGGATTTTTTTCTTGAAATTTAATAATAAGAGTACCCGTACCGGCGGTATGATTATTTGGATCCCGGAAGTAGTTGGGCCTCATAAACGAGGGCTATATGTGTACAGTTGGGACACGCGTGTTCGATATCTGACATTCTACACTGCAAAAAATATAGGTTCTCTTTAGAACAAAAACTGGTTCTAATCTTGTCCCTGAGATGGAACCAGTTCTGTTTAAACAGTATTTATTTCAAATCAAATAAATTTATAAAGATTAACATTAAATATTAACAGAATTAAACATTGAAATTGAGGGGGTTTCAGTCGTAAGTTTAGAGGTTATACGAAGTTGTCTCAAATCATTATTAAGCAAAGGAGATATGAACAGTCAGAACAAAACTGGTTCGATGTGCCAACTGTTCATATCTCCTTTGTTTCAAAATGTTTGGCGACTGCGTTGAATAAGCTCCAAGTTTACTGCTGAATCTACTTCAGTTCATGTAATATTCTGTTAAAATTGAACGTCAATCTTGGTAAATGTATTTGATTTGAAATAAATACTGTTTAAACAGAACTGGTTCCATCTCAGGGACAAGATTAGAACTAGTGCGTTGATATAATAATAGCATGAATTTGGCGGGAGTTACGGTTTATTAACGAAGTCGAGGGCCTTCTTCTGGGACAGTAGTATATCATGTACTCGGACGTCCCCTATCAGCAGGACCCCGGAAGTGTCGTCATGTCACGTGATCCAGTTACGCCATAGTGTGTTGTCATGGTAACACGCCTGAGCGGCCATGTTGTGACGCCATCTCCATAGTAATACGTGGTGTTGGTGCGCACGCGCAGCGCGTGTTGTTAGGGTGATAAGTGTTTCCGTAGTCCATTCTGTATACTGGAGGCCGCCATCTTTGTTTCTATGGTAGCACGTGATTGCTTTGTGGCCCAAAGCCGTCTTATAGGATAGGGGTATGTTCGAAAGTATGCTCCTTTGTACAAGAGTGCTTCCCCGTTTCGTAGAATTGCCACAAACAACCCGACAATCCCCCCAAATCACCAAAAACGACTTTATTTGACACGGATTCTTCAAGGAGTTTTTCTGGTACGGATTCCCCCAGAATCCTTTTAGGACCGCCATACCATGGCTTATAATAGTAGCACGTAGTGCTATAGTACTGAGTGGGCCCCTTTGGATTATAGACAACTTATCGACAACCTCCATGAAAGCCTATATGATTCTTACCCCCCCCCCCCAAAAAAAAAAATAAATAAATAAATAAATAATAATAATAGAGTAGTTACTGATAAGTCATTGCTCGAACGACTCGAACCCCATCGAGCAAATGAGCTTTAGAGCAATTTCTCGATCGAGTGGCTCGCGCATGCGACTCTTACCCTCTTTTCAGAAATTGAGGTTACCTATGGCCTGGTATTGTATTATTTGAGGATACCTTTTATAGGATATTTATCTGAGGATACTAGTACTTTTTTCGCCAGGCCTTTTAGGCCACCCGAAGACATACCTACCAAATTTCTATAAGTTATCGAGCAATTACAGAAAACTCATTGCTCGAACGACTCGAATCTGATTGAGCAAATGAGCTATCGAGCAATTGCTCGATCGAGTGACTACACAGACTGCTGGAGCGACTCGAATCCCATTGAGCAAATGAGATATAGAACAATTTCTCGTTCGAGTGACTCACCCATACGACTCTTAGCCTCATTTCAGTATTTGAGGATACCTATGGCCTGGTATTGTAATATTTGAGGATACCTTTCGAGGATACCTTTTATAGGATGCTTATCTGAGGATATTTATTTATGTATAGGTGTTTATGGTCATATACTTATGCACAAATGGCTAATCATGACGTGACAGTTTTACGGGTGGAGGAAGCCGGAGTACCCGGAGAGAACCACCGAGCAACGACGAGCAGCTGCCAGCTCCCCAACATCGTAACTCCGCACTGCAGCACATGCAGGGTTAGATTGGTTGAAGACATGCGCACCATTGACGTGCAGTACGCCTTAGTACACGGCGTCATCGTGCCCCCATGTGGACAATCGGGGTTAAGTGCCTTGCCCAAGGACACAACGCGGGAGTCCGAATCGATCTCCACCGGTCACCCATCCGAGGACTAACCGGGCTCGACGTTGCTTAATTTCGGTGATCTGACGAGAACTCGTTACCGTAACGCCACCGCGCCCCTTATCTGAGAATACTATTACCTATTTCACCAGACCTTTTTGGCCACACCGAAGACATACCTATTCCAAATTCCTCAAATAAGTTATCGAGCAATTACTGACAAATCATTGCTCGAATTACTCTAATCTGATCGAACAAATGAGCTATCGAGCAATTGCTCGATCGAGTGACCCCCATATACTGCTCGAACGACTCGAATCTGATCGAGCAAATGAGATATAGAGCAGCTGCTCGTTCGAATGACTCGCACATACGACGCTCAGCCTCATTCTTCGACTCATTTCAAAAAAAAAAGATTCCATAGCAACAGACTTACCACTGTCTCTTGCCATGGAATCCCTTTTTTCTGAAATGAGAAAGAAGCGATTCCATAGCAACAGACATATCACGAACAAGGTTTTGCTCTATAGCTCATTTGCTCGATCAGATTCGAGTCGTTCGAGCAGTATATGGAGTCACTCGATCGAGCAGTTGCTCGATAGCTCATTTGCTCGATCAGATTCGAGTCGTTCGAGTAATGACTTTCCAGTAATTCGTCGTATGTGCGAGTCACTCGATCGAGTAATTCCTCGTTTGCTTGATGGGGTTCGAGTTGTTCGAGCAATGACTTATCAGTAAAAACTACTGTAGTTCAATCGAACTTACCCCATGGGGCCCACTCGGTACTATAGCACTATGTGCTACTATTAAAATCTATGATATGGTAGTCCTAAAAGGATTACTGAAGAATCCGTATCAAATAAAGTCGTTTTTGGTGATTTTGGGGGACTGTCGCGTTGTTTGTGGTAATTCTACAAAACGGGGAACAACTCTTGTACAAAGGAACATTTCCTTCGAACATGTCCCTATCCTATAAGAAGCCTTTGTGTCACAAAGCAACCACGTGCTACCATAGAAACAACGATAGCGGCCCCCAGTAAGCAAAATGAACGACGGAAACACGTATCATACTAACAACACGCACTGCGCATGCACACTAACACCACGTATTACTATGGAGATGACGCCACAACATGGCCGGTCACTCGGGTTACCGTGACAACACAACATGGCGTAACTGGGTCACGTGACATGACGTCACATCCGGGTCCTCCCCGGGGTCCTGCTGATAGGGGACATCCGGTAATGATATACTACTTAGGACGGTTAATAAGCCAAAAGTCTGTTATTTAGTCCTCAAGGGCCGTTAATAAACAGGGACGCCCGACAAAATCATGTTATTACTATTATTACCATGACCGGAATCGAGCGGCGGGCTGTTAATGAATTTTGTTTTCATTAACGCACGCCGCTCGCTTCAGGTTACAGACCGTCATGCATTACGGAGTTTCACTGCCCCGCTAAATTCTGTTGATATACTAGAGAACGCACGATCAAGTGGTAATATTATAACAATAACAAGAGTTTGGAGGGCGTTACGGTTTATTAACGGCTCAAGAGGAATGAATAACAGCCCAAAGGCTTAACGCCCATAACAATAACAAGAGTTTGGAGGGCGTTACGGTTTATTAACGGCCCAAGAGGAATGAATAACAGCCCAAAGGCTTATTACCGCCCGGGACGAAGTCCAGGGCCGTTAATAAGCCAGAGTGCTGTTTTCAGTCCTCAAGGGCCGTTAATAAACCGGAACGTTCGACAAAATTATGTTATTACTATTACTACCATAACCGTAAGCGGGCGGCGGGCTGTTATGAATTTTGTTTTCATTAACGCCCACCGCTCGCTTCCGGTTGCATGACGTCGTGAATTACTGAGTTTTGCCGCCACGTTAAACTCTGTTAATATACTGGAGAACGTCCACTAAAATGGTAATAATTGGATAAAATGTTAGCCACTGTTTATTTGAAATTAAAGTAAAATTATTAAAGTAAAAAATGGGTCGAACGATCATATCTTTCTGTTGCATGTCACCTGAACCCAACTAATTTTTTTCGAATATAGTGCAATAATCTAACCTTGTAGTCCTCCTATTGGTCTATTGGATTAAAGTGCTGTTGAAAGTCCCACAATCTTTTATCCCAATCGCTGTGTCCAGTTAACCAACGGTCTCATTCTGGAACTGAATATTGAAATGGTAAATGCAGGACAATAGCCCACGAGCGATAGAGCTTTTTAGCAATCGTCTGTTTGATTGGGCCGAAATACGGAGAGGCGGGTTTTTACTTTCCTTATTTCAAAAGGACTATTCTCTATTATACCGCTCTTGCAGACCAAGGATAAAAATTCTACCTTCGGAATTTGCCACTGTACCATTGAATATGTGCAGCATGCAATAAAATGATCCTTAAAAGTTTTGTTTTTTTATTTTTGTTTAAAAAACATACCCTAGAACGAGCCCGGGGAGTCCGTTTCAGTGAGATTTCAAAAACCAATGATTTGGTAGCAAAACGTCACAAACATTGTAGGTTTTATGCTCCAGAGAACGTCTAGTGGGCATTATGTTTTCACCATGTCCGTCCGTCCGTCCATCCGTCGTCCGTCATTTAACTTTTGGTTTCCGTCCAATTACCAAAGAAACGCTTTTTTGATCAAATCATAATTTTAGGGGTTACTTGGGGATGAACGGGCAATGCTTTCTTTTGATTGATGAATGCTTACTCAAATCATTTTTATTTCTTAATTGTGCATTGTTGGTGTCTCGAGAAGCTTTCTTTCGATTTTGGGCCAGTCAGTTGAATCAAGATGGCTGCCAGTGGTCAATTTATTGTGACGGTCATCTTGAATTTGGTTTTCGTGCAATGACTTATGAATACTGAATCGAATCAATTTCAAATTTTGGTTATGCATTATCCGTGTCTAAAGGAAGCTTTCTTTCGATTTTGGAACAGCTAGCCAATTCTAGAATTGGCTAGCTGTTCCAAAATCGAAAGAAAGCTGCATCTGGACACCGATAATGCATAACCAAACATCGAAAGAAAGCTGCCTCTAGACACCGATAATGGAAACCAATTAGGTTTCCATCAGATAACTATTGAATGCTGACTCCAATCATTCTTATTTTTATGCACCCCGACTTAAGTCGGGTGGCATATAGTGATTGAAGTGTGCGTGTGTCCGTCCGTCCGTCCGTCCGTCCGTCCGTGTGTGTGTGTGTGTGTGTCCGAGCCAATAACTCGAAAACGGTTAGGGCCACAGTCGTCAAACTTCACACAATTATAAAGGACCATGGGAGGATGTGTCACACACCATAGCCGGGTTCGTACCTTCAAGGTCAAGGTCACATTTCAAGGCCACACTAAAAATTGGTCAATATTCGTGTCTCAGCCATAACTCAGAAACGAATCATAGTACAATTGAACTTTTTACAAATGTTAAGGACAGTCAGAAGGTGTGTCGCGTATAATAGTTTCCGCCGCATCTTCAAGGTGAAGGTCACAAGGGGGGAGGGGGGCATGTGTTACTTTAGTAACATTTTTCTTGTTTAATTATGCAATGTTGGTGTCTAGAGTAAACTTCCTTTCAATATTGGACCAGTCAGCTGAACCATGATGGCCGCCAGTGGCCAATTCATTATGGCTTGCATGGCTGCCATCTTGAATTTGGTTTCTGTCCAAAAACTAATGAATGCTTATTCAAATCAATTTTATTTTTTGTGATGCATTGTTGGTGCCTAGAGGAAGCTTTCTTTTGATTCTGGTTATGCCGCCGAGAGACTTACCTACCCTTTTACGACACCGTCGGAAGTATATATGCCGCATTGCTCGTTTTTTTTTTTTTTTTTTTTTTTTTTTTTAGAAAAATGTATCTGTATTGCTGTCTTCGAATTGTTTCAGGAAAAGGTTAACCCTTTACCTAACGTAACGGCCAAAACCGGCCAGCGCTATTCTCAAAAATCGACAATTAATTTTCATTATTTTTTTCATTTTTTGTCTCAAAAACATAGGTTTCCAACGAGGGGTCATAACCTATGTTTTTGAGACAAAAAATGAAAAAAATTAGTTATTCAAGAATTTTTTTTGCAAGTGTCGTCTGCTTTTCATGTTAGGTAAAGGGTTAAATATAGGTCTTTACAGATACAGATGTTGTTCTTTATATAGATTGTGTCTCGCTTTGGATGAAGATTTGGTCATATTTGATCGCATTGTAGGCAATGTTGTGGTGAAAAGTTGTTTTTTTACATGGGAAGGTGGGACCGGTAAAAACAAATAAAGTCTGCATATGATAGATGGCTGCGCATAAAAGCGCATGCAAAATATACACGCTGACTGGCTAACAACGACTTCTCTTCTTTGAACATTTTCCGAAGGCCCGTAGAGAGAACTAAGAGGTCCTGTCGTTCTGTCGCTGTCTTTATCCACTTTTACCTAACGTAAACACTGCACCCACCTGGGACTATTCATAGAAGTTGCCAAACATGGAAATAGGCAATCCGTCATGTGCAGAATGAGGTCACAAGAGGGTGAATTTGCTGATGCTATCCCATGCAATGGGCCAATTAATCCTCTGGGTACCTCTTGCTGTTTAGGCTTGAGACTTAATTCAGACTGAGGTTCACAGAGGGTAAATGTGGTGATACCACAGCAGGGTGGCATCACCAATTCACTCTCGGGAGACCCTATTTTGCAGATGACAGCCTGCTTATTTCCAGTGTTGAAAGTTACCATTCAAACTCCATTCTTTTTTATGATTTACCTTCAGATTATAGCTTATAACTCATTGGGACGAGTCCACCAGGCTCGTTTTAATGAGGCGAATTTAGTTGTGTTTAGTTATTCAAAAATCTTGTTCCGCAAAATTCATCCTGATTTTCGTCCTAAGAATGAAATTGACCATGGAATCGTTAAAGCGAGTAGCATGTCATACCTGAAAACAATTGTTATTGAAAAACTATATCTAAGTTATATTTGCTTTCTTGTTTTAAAGAAATTTTAAAGATGGATTGGAAGCCGGAACGCCGCTGGAAGGGTTTGGTTCTTGGGGGGGGGGGGGGGGGGGTCCTCTCTGAATTCCCAACTGTACCCCCATCCCCTCCTCCACGGCTGTTGAGTATCCAAATATTGAGGAAGCCATTTGCACGCCCCTTCCTCCACCTTGAGTGAGAACTTTTCGTCTGCTACTTGTGTATTTCCAACTGCCGAAGAAGACGAATGTACCCTTTCCCATTGTGTTCTGTCTATAAAATATATGACCCCGACTTTTGGGATCGACATTTGAAAATCGTCTCTTGAGTGCAACAAGGTGCCATCTGCAATGCTTTGGCATTGCAGATGGTATCTTGTTGTACTCATGGGATTAAGTATTGACTGCAGTAGGAAAATCACACGAAACGTGATTTGATAATCACCAAAGTATTTTAGGAACGGCCACAATCACCGATAAATGCAACGAAATCTGCTACCATATACTACATTAAGCAAAATCACACTAAACGTGCTTCCAAAATCACTAAAGTCGATTTGGAATGGTCAACATCCACCGATAAAATGCCGCGAAATCTGCTACCATATACTCCAGTAAGAAAATCTCACGAAACGTGGTTCCAATATCACTAAAGTCTGTAAGGAGCGATCATATCCACCGATAAAATGCCTCGAAATCTGCTACCATATACTCCAGTAAGAAAAGCACACGAAACGTGGTTCCAGCATCACTAAAGTTTGTTCGGAACAGTCACATCTACTGATAAAATGCAACAAAATCTGCTACCATATACTCCAGTAAGAAAATCACACGAAACGTGGTTCCAGTATCACTAAAGTCTGTTAGGAGCGATCATATCCACCGATAAAATGCCACGAAATCTGCTACCATTTACTTCTGCAAGAAAATCACGTGAAACGTCGTGGTTCTGTCATCAATAAAGTCTGTAAGGAACGGTCACTGCTACCATATACTCCAGTCAGGAAATCGCATGAAACGTGGTTCAAAAATCACTAAAGTCTGTTACGGTCACAGTCACCGATAAAATGCTACGAAATCTGCTACCATTTACTCCAGTAAGAAAATCTCACGAAATGTGGTTCCATAATCACTAAAGTCTGTTAGGAACGATCACATCCACCGATGAAATGTCACGACTCTGCTACCATATATTACAGAAAGAAAGTCACATGAAACATGGTTCCTAAATAACTAAAGTTTGTTAGGAACGGTCACTGTCACAGATAAAATGCCACGAAATCTGGTACCTTATACTCCAGTAAGAAAATCACACGAAACGTGGTTCCTAAATCACTAAAGTCTGTTAGGAACGGTCACTGTCATCGATAAAATTCCATGAAATCTGCTACCATATACTCCAGAAAGAAAATCACACGAAACGTGGTTCCTTAATCTCTAAAAGTCTGTTAGGAACGGTCACCAATAAAATGCCACAAAATCTACTACCATATACTCCAGTAAGGAAATCACACGAAACGTGGTTCCAAAATCACTAAAATCGGTTAGAAACAGCCACGGCCACCGATAAAATGCCAAGAAGTCTGCTACGATATAGGACACAACATTTCCAACTGATGGTGGTTTGAGGCTTAAAGCTTCTAATCATTGAAACTTCTTGCCCAGGATTGGGAGTGAGGTTCCCCCCTATTGCCGCCCCAACAGGGGCGGATTGGTCCAAGAGAATTTACCGGGAAATGCGCCATTGGTGACAAGAACAGGAGAAAATTTTGATTTTCCGAACTGAACGAAGGCGGCTTCCTTTCATCTGGGCGATCAGTTGTAGTCCACAATGTGGACATTTCCATGACATTTTGTATCATCTTCATCGATCATTCGGCAAAAAAATGACTGGCGGAAGACCATACAGTTAAAACTAGAAGTCCTGTCATGAAATGCACACAAATAGAACGTTGATCTGCGCGTTAATCTACACATGGCCTGTGCACAAGCACTGTTTCAGCCAATGGACCTCCGGGTAACCCGGAGGTTCATTGGCAGAAACATTGCTTGTCCTTGCTATGAGTAACCAGGAGAACCTCCATGCTTTGGATGCTATTCGATATGGCAATTGCGCGCAATTCCTACGCGCAATTAAGCCTAAATAAGCGCACAGTTTGTGACAGGACTTGTAGTTTTAACTGTAGTTCGGCCCAATAGGAGAAAATTTTGAGGTTTCAAATTCAAATTGAAGGAACGCTATTTCATTTCATGAGAAGGATCAATGGTAAACTAGACAGTTGATATATCGAAATGTGTTCTGTGTGCACTGCCAAAACATTTCGATATACCAGTAGGGCTGTCACGATTAATCGATTGTTGATCGGTCACGCCGAAATCGATTAGTATTTTTCGTTGTCGAATAATCGGTAAATTATATCCCGTTTTAGACGTTTAATAATTAAAAGAAAATATGTTGAAAAAAACTATTGTTTCTAAAGGTAAAGAGTTAAGAACATCGATGTTAAACCCCAAGAAGCTATTGGAAGCATTTGTCTTTCGGGTTCATTCATCAAAGCTTTGATGTTCTGAACTTTTGAACCGTCAGTGTAATAATCAAGACCGGTCGGCAGTTGCGAAGTTCGCAACTGCCGACCGGTCTTGATTATTACACTGACGGTTCAAAAGTTCAGAACATCAAAGCTTTGAATGTAACTAAAAGAGGATCGTCTTCGTTGTTTACTTGAGGTAGGTTAACTGACTTCAACTTCATTTTCATCGACTTCAAAGAGAAGGAGATGGGGTCATCTAGGTACGATCCATCGATTATCATCGATTATTTGCGACGATTAATCGATTCCTAAATTAAAAAATCGTGACAGCCCTATATACCGGCAGTCAGATTCATTTCGCCTTTTGTTCATTTTCACGAAATTTCACGCACCAACATGTGCTGGACTGCATCGGTTTGGAGGTGCCCCAAGGGGGACCACCTGGAATTTGCTCGGTGGACCATACTGCCAGTCCCTCTCTACTCCCCGATGAGAGTATAACAGAATTAGGCTGTACAGAGAACAATCTTCAATCAGTAATACAAAAATATCTGTGTAATTGATTTTAAAATGCTGTCAATAACTTTCAAGTTCTCTGCTTCCATGGAAAATAATCCCAATTGCAGAAGCCGACTTCACCCTCCTCCCCTCCCACACCATAAAATGTTCGATACATCCAAGTTTTTCTTCTGATTACTGACTCGGCATTTCTCGGACCTCTCCGGAATGTATTAACCTTTTGAACCCGAGGAGCCGTTTTTCCGACCCACGAATATGACACGTCATAGTTTCATTGAGTAGAATGTCTGCTAAGTCATTGTGTGGGGGAAGCCCGAAGGCTGTAAGTTGAAAATATTAATTGGTCAAACCCCAAATAATTATTACGGACTCTTTCGGTTCCTGCCATTGAACTTATATACACACTAAAAACTAAAGTGTTAAAACTGACACTTTCATGGTATTAAACCCATTCTAACTCTTAGTGTTTGATTTTAACACTCCAAGTGTAATGCTTTAAGCACTTAGACATTACAATCGTCAGACATCTGAAACTTGAATGGATGGCACTTCCCATGTGTCAAGCATTGGTGGTTCTTCCAGAATCGTCCATAATTTGATTTGCGCTTGGTGGGTACATAATTAAAAGGACACAAGGCAGATGACGCGGATCAGGCTCGAGAGTTCGAGCCTGATCCGCGTCATCTGTGTTGTTTCCTTTTAAGTGTCGCGACATTACACTTGTCAAGTGGTATTATTGTAACACCTGTCAAGTTCTGGGATATCTACACTTGAACAAAGTGCTAGTTCAGCACTTAGTAAGTGTTAAATACAGCACTTCAAGTGTAGTTTTTAACACTTTAGTTTTTAGCGTGTGGAATATACCACCATGGGTTCGAAGGGTTAAATTTTATGTGATCAAATATCATGTTTTTTTTTCTTTTCAGAATTCTTGTAGTGGTTACACCCGCACTGTTCATCTTGTATGTGGTTTCCGTTAACATACGGGAAATCCCGCTCTATTCCACAAGTATACAGACTTTACAGGACAACCAGAGATCTCAAACAACAACAGGGAGATGCAAAGCGGCAACGAATATTGCATTTCTAAAAGTACACAAGGCTGGAAGTTCAACGATCAGCAACATCTTACAGAGGTTTGGTACTACTAGACGACTGAACTTCGTCCTTCCTAATAAAGGACCTAGCGCAGCATTATCAAACTACATCGGCTCTAGAGGACAAGCTTTGTCACGTGATATAGTTCTTCCGATAATGCCAAATGAAACCTATAACATTCTATGCAACCATATTAACTATGATCACACGGCCTTCCATAAGTTTTTTCCATCTAATACGTTGTACATTTCTATCATACGAGAACCATTTTCACAATTTGTATCTGCTGCAGACTACTGGCACTACTATTATTTTGATGTCAAAAAAGGAAACATGTCAAAACAGGTTTCGGAGTATCTTAAAAATCCACATAAAATAAAACAAAGCCCTCAGGATTGTTACGTGAAGAACCGACAGGCGGTAGACTTTGGATTTGAGGTAAATAAGTTACACGACAATGAGTATATCATGAGTTATATACAACGCCTAGACAAAGACTTCCACTTGATAATGATAATGGAATATTTTGACGAGTCTCTGATCTTACTGAAGAAACTTCTTTGCTGGGATCTAAAAGATATTTTGTATATTAAACAGAACAGTGGCTCATATCACATGAATGTTCAACAGTTCACAAACATAGATAGGGAACGGCATGCGCAACTCAACAAGGCAGACGTCACTCTTTATAACTATTTCATACAAAGGTTTTGGCAGAAGATGAAAGCAGCAAATTCAGACTTCCTCAATGAAGTATCACATTTCAAAGAGATGCTGAAAGACTTAAAGTCATTCTGTACGCAGAGTGGTAAAATGTCACTTCTCGTAAGACAGACTCCTTGGAACAACGAATTTACTGTTTATAAATCTGATTGCGAACTATTGACAAAATCTGAAATCCCATTTTTTAACCAGCTTCTCAAAACTCACAAACACAAATATATAAATTTAGTACGTGCTTAATACTAAAACAGGCCCCGAAATAAAGGCTCTACGTCGTAACCTGTTAGCAAATAACATGGCCCTAACCTATAAGTTATGGCATAACCATTTGTGAGAATATTCATTTCTGTCGACCTGTCGCCTTTTCAGTTTTTACAGGCGAACCATGTTGTGCAACTTTATCTTGAAAGTAAATAGTAACAACTCACGTGCGATCTCGCAAATGCGAGATCGCGCGTGACTTGTTCCTATTTATAGTTGTGAAAGTTCTGAAAAAAAGCAATTAAACAAACTGCGCCGATCTTGTCAAGAAAGATTGTCAACTTTGATGGGAAAACTTGCCAATGCAGGAAATAATGTACCGGCCGTATAATATTTATTTATTTTGTGGTCACCTATAATTCGTTCCCGGGTTTCATGACTGTGGTAACTTCAACGTAAACTGAACAATCGTTCGCGGCTTATTTCGAGGCTTGCTAAACAAATATTCCAAAGCCGCCAAACCCAAAAATCGTCACCAAATTTTGAATTTCTTATTTTTATGATTTCTCCAATGGGATTTCATTGAAATGAGCCCATGGGTGCTTATCAAAACGACCCAAAACAAAAACGTCCCCAAAGAATATTGGTCAAAACATCTCAAAAAAATTGGTCAAAATGCCAAAAAGTGTTAGTCAAAACGTCTCCAAGTGTTAGTCAAAACGTCCCTAAGAGTTGGTCAAAACGCCCCCAAAAGTTGGTCAAAAGGTCTCCAAGAGCTGAGCAAAAGGTCCGATAGTTGATTTTTTGGTGCGCTGTGTTTTTAAAATATAAGTGAAGCTTATTCAAGTTGGTCCAGTTTGATATTAAAAATGTCTATTTTTAATGGTGTTTATCTTCGTCTCGACCACGAGGAAGTGGATTAGAGGATCGGTCAAAACGTCCCAATCAGTTAGTCAAAAGATCCTCATTTAATTTTTCCGGCGGCGGTGTTATATTTTTATTTATTTATTGGTGTTTAAGGTAATATACTTATGCACAATGGCTAATCATGACCGTGACAATTTTACGGCTGGAGGAAGCCGGAGTACCCGGAGAGAACCAACGAGCAACGACGAACAGCTGCCATCTCCCCAACATCATAACTCCGCACTGCAGCACAGGCAGGGTTAGATTGGTTGAAGACAGGCGTACCATCGACGTGCAGTGCACCTTAGTACACGGCGTCATCGTGCCCCCATGTGGGCAATCGGGGTTAAGTGCCTTGCCCTAGGACACAACGCGGGAGTCCGAATCGATCGCTCAGACGGTCACCCATCCAAGGACAAACCGGGCTCGACGCAACAGCTATCCATTAATGTGACTGTGAGTTTGACCCAAGTATCAAGTCTCTAGTCTCGTCAGAAAGTGCTTGATTAGAAGAAACAAGAGCGAAGTAATATCTAAGACTCCAAACCTGCGGAAAGAGTCCCGAAGGGAAAATTATTAAGGTGTGTCAAACCCCTCCACCTCGCGACGACCCTGGCGTGACCGGAGAGATGGTTCGCATTAAGAAGTAGATTGCATAGGGAAATATTTTCTACTCGGAAGAACAGTGTTCGGGATTATACTAGTATTCAGCTGAGTTAGCCCCACAAGACAGAGAAACCAAAATTTTAAACCTCCTTTGCATATGAATTTAAAATCGCCTTTATGTACAAGTCTGGAAATAAGCAGACTGTCATCTGCAGAATGAGGACCCCAGAGGGTGAATTTGGTGATGCTACCCTGCACAGCAGGGTAGCATCACTAAATGTTCCCTCTGTGAACCTCAATCGGAATCCAGGTTTCGGGCCTGAACAGGAATAGATACCCAGAGGATAAATTGGACCACTGTATGGGATTGCATCAGCAAATTCACCCTCTGGGGACTTCATTCTGCGGAAGGCAGATTGCTCATTTCAAGCCTTGGTTGCGTAGAACCATAAAATTGTTTTCAGATAACCCCATTGGCTATTTAACGTACTCGGTTCATGAAGCAACAGTGGGAACAGTTTGACCAACGGTTTGGGAAGTTTTAGCGAACAGTTGAGGACGTTTTGACCAACTGTTGGGAACGTTTTGACCAATTCTTGGGGACATTTTGGGAAACACATGGGGACGTTGTGATCAATATTATTTGGGGATGTTTTAGTTCGTAGTGGCTTTGACTAGGATCCAAACCCGTCTATTGGTGGATCCAGACGCGATGCAGGCAGGTGTGTTTTGGAGGGTGCAGGAGAATCACTCCCACACCAGGAACACATTCTGAATTTTTAAGAAGGGAGCGACTAGATGGGGATAAAAATAGCAACTCGAATGGGGAAATTGCAGGAAACTGCTTGGAATGTATATTCTACAACAGCTTATATGAGTCTTCGTGGAAACAATCCTTTGCTCTTCGATTCAGTCCCCCCTCCCCCAAAGACAGACCATCGTGGTCATCTCATCTCAGTGTCTTAATAGAAATAAACATTTCTAATCAATGTCTTCCGGTAGATCTGCATGGAATGTATTAAAACTTTAGGATCGGGTTCGGTGTCGGTATTTTGGGGATAATTTACGCCGATATCGGTATGGGCGGGTGCAGGCGCGCCCCTTTCCCCGCCATATTTTTTGCAACAAGCACTCTAACTAGGAGACACGGTATTACCCGCGATAACACGTGGACATGCACTGCACAAGGAAGGGCTGCACGATATTCTAAACTGAATACCGGTATCCGTATTCCAAAAAATATAGCGATATACCGGTGTATCGAAAAACTGTTCAGATATCTGGACATACGTACCACAATCGGGACTTGAGCCATCACAATGGAACGATTTAGTATCCCTTGATGATGCAGTTCGAATAACCTTTACCCAACATCAAAATTTATTATTGTAAATATTAGGTTATCGAATTTTCCAAAAAAAAATTCAACAATTCGAAAAGTTCGTTCCAATGAGAGGTCACATGATATGGTTTTGTTGATTTTTTTCTGAAAAATATTTTTTCAACTCCTGAATTTGTATATTACGCGGGCGGATGCGGCCAATTCGCTGGGTTAAGGTATAATATACATTCGGGACTACAGTTAAAACTCAAGACATCTTGAAAATAAAATTGTAGGGAAACAAATAATGACGATAAATCGATATTTTTTGCAATAACACCGATATTCAGGCGATACTGGTTTGAATACCGGTATGTATCGGTTTATCGATATACCGTAGGGCTGAAATGGTTGGCTCATTTTCACAACCGACTAATCGAGAGCTATAACCGGTTAATATCCGGTCATCCGTAGCCATTATTTCACCGAATCTGGGATCAAAATTATAGGAATTGGAAAGCAGTATTCTCAGAAACTATTCCGTAGTGTGTACACAAACGAACGTTGTCGAGTACTCGACAACATTCGTTTGTATACATACTACGGAATAGTTTCTGCGGTTACTCAGTACTTACGGAAATTGCCGATCATTAACGAAGTCTTGAAGCCAAAGTCCATTATTTCTCAATATATACAACGCGGCTTCGCGGTGTAACCTATCCCAAAGGAGAAGCGGCAGATTTTCTGCGTTTTAACCGTGGAATGACGATCACTATCGATATTTCGGTTAACCGGTTGACGTTTTTTCAAAGTTGGTTCGGTAGGTAACCGGTTTCAAACCGGTTAACCATTTCGGTCTTATTTTTCAATACAAAATTTCCGTATTTTGATATTTATTTGGTAAGCGATAGATCGACGTTGGCATGACACCGATACGACACGTATATATAGCATATCGCCTAGGGGACGGTCATGATTAGCCATTGTGCATAAGTATATGACCTTAAACACCAATAAATAAATAATAAATAAATAAATCGCCCAGGGGCGAATACTGTAAAACTTGTACAATTGTATTTTCTGGAATTGTATTTTCTAGTTATGACTTTAAATAGGTTAAAATGAACCATTAGCGTTGTCAGTTGGCAAACTGCCATATCTTTTAAAATGCTAATGATTCATTTTAATCAGTTATTTTAGAAGGTAGAAAATACAATTCTAGGAAATACAATTGTAAACGTTTTATAGTATTGGCTCCAGATCAGCTGTAATGTAATCAGATTTGGTAATGTTATACCTTACCACCGAATTATGCATCAGCGGTACTCAACTCGGTTGTTCGGGTGTTTCGCATTTTTAGCTCAACTTTGATTTAAGTCAAATTTGAGCTTATGCCATGGCCAGTCGTCCGTCGTCCGTCTGGCCGTCAACAATTCAATACGGCTCGGGCTAGAGGCCGTATTTATGAACCGATCTTTACGAAACTTCTTGGGTACATTTGTTATCACTGTGGGACGAGAACGAGTGTTTTGGGGGCCGGTCCGAAATTCAAGTTGGCCGCTAGCAGCCATTTGTACAAAATTAGGTGCAATCAGATTTTTGCCCAGAACTTCCATATGAAAGTGCTGATTTGAATAATTGTTTGTGTGAATGTTTAGTACCATGGGATACATCACATATAATACGGGTTTTTTTCTCGTACAGAGATTATGCAAATTAGATGAACTTTGATTTTTTCAGTGCAACTTACACACAGAAAGCACCCATGTCAATACGGCTCGGGCTAGGGGCTGTATTTATGAACCGATCTTCACGAAACGTCTTGGGTACCTTTGTTATCACCTTGGGATGAGAACGAGTGTTTCCGGGTGTGGTCCAAAATTCAAGATGGCTGCCAGTGGCCATTTTTTACCGAAATCAGGTCTAATCAGTTTTTTTGTACACAACTTCTATACGGCTTAGGCTAGAGGCCGTATTTATGAACCGATCTTTACGAAACTTCTTGGGTACCTTTGTTATCATCGTGGGATGAGAACGAGTGTTTTGGGGTGTGGTCCGAAATTCGAGATGGCCACCAGCTGCCATTGTGTACCAAAATTAGGTCCAGTCAGTTTTTTGTACAGAACTTCTGTATGAAAGTTCTGATTTGAATAAATTTTTGTATGAATGTTTAGTAACATGGAATACATCACATATAATACGGGAAGAAATTATGGAAATTAGATGAATTTTGATTTATTCAGTGCTACTTATACACAGTAAGTGCACATGTCAATACGGCTCGGGCTGGAGGCTGTATTTATGAACCGATCTTCACGAAACTTCTTGGGTACCTTTCTTATCACCTTAGGACGAGAACGAGTGTTTCTGGGTGCGGTCCAAAATTCAAGATGGCTGCCAGTGGTCATTTTGTACCGAAATTAGGTCCAGTCAGTTTTTTGTCACAACTTCTATACGGCTCGTATTTATGAACTGATCTTCATGAAACTTCTTGGGTACGTTTGTTATCACCTTGGGACAGGAACAAGTGTTTTGGGGTGTCTTTGTTATCACTGTGCTATGAAAACAAATATTTTGGAGTTCAGTCAGACCCACTTTGGGACTCAAAGGTTTTTTTCTAGTTTAGCATCTGACTGTCGCCCACCTTTACAATACTTTACCTAAGCATTTGTTACAGGCTACAGTCAGTATTTATGTACAGACCGTTACAATACTTTATATGTACCTTTGTTATCAGGTCATTACCTTGATGTTTGTCATTGCTGTGTCACATACTATACATGTACATGTCTTAACAAGTTGAGCTACAGTGTCATTGACACTTTCATTGAGATCGTTTTGGGTTTTTTTTATTTTCCTACATTTCAAGTTCGGTATTGTTCAATAAATTTGTCAAACTCGTTTTGTTGTGCTGGGTTTTCACTTTGTAACAAATCTTATTTGTCAGTGGTCAGGATATTGATGAGAGCTATGGAGTGTGGGGAGTACACCCAGCCCACCCATTCACTATCCTTCATGAATAGAGTTTGGCGCATCTTCCTCGCCTCAGTTTATATATTAGGTAAACCGCGTGTAATAGGGGTTACAGTTACCTGTTCACTTGGGCAAAAATTTAAAATTTCTATTTCTGTAGTCCTTAACCCTTCACCCAACGCAGACGATTTCAAAATTTATTATTTTAAATATCATTTTTTAAATTTTTTCAAAAAAATTCAACAAAACCATATCATGTGGCCCCTCTTTGGAACGAGCTCGACGAGCTCGTTCCAAAGAGGGGTCACATGATATGGTTTTGTTGAAATTTTTCGAAAAATAATATTTTTTCAGCTGCTGAATTTGCATATTACGCTGGTGGATGCGGGCGATTCGTTGGGCAAAGGGTTAATCAGATATCTCTAACCGAATAACCCTGTTGTTTGTATATGACGTTCAAACACCAAACCAATTACCCCATATTTGGGTTCATATTCACTCAACCCAGTTTATTTGGTTTGATTTTTACCCCAACTGACTTTAGAGTGTTTGTTTAGATTCAGTCGTCTGGAATATTTCAGCTGGTCGTAAAAGCGTATCTACGGAACCTTTTCCCGCCAACTGAAATATTCCAGACGATTGAATCTAAAAATAGCATAAACATTCATTTTCTTTCTTTGAATCAACACAAGACCTGATTTGGCAGAATCTTTGCAAATACCGTTAGAGATTTTTTATACCATGTTCACCTGTGAAAATCCCGTATGTTAAATTTTAGCTTTTCTACTATGGTTAAAACGTTTTTAATGGGAAATCCATTATTTATTTATTTATTTATTTATTATTTATTGATGTTTAAGGTCACATATTTATGCACACTGGCTAATCATGACCGTGACAGTTTTACGGGTGGAGGAAGCCGGAGTACCCGGAGAGAACCACACAGCAACGACGAGCAGCTCCAGCTCCCCAACATCGTAACTCCGCACTGCAGCACAGGCAGGGTTAGATTGGTTGAAGACATGCGTACCAATCGACGTGCAGTACGCCTTAGTACACGGCGCCATCGTGCCCCCACGCGGGCAATGAATATGAAGTGTCTTGCCCAAGGACACAACGCGGTTGCCGCAGGTGGGATTCGAACCGAGGACCTCTCGGCTTGCAGCCTGCACCTCTACCTACTGAGCCACCGCGCTTCCCAGGGAAATCCATTACAAACATTTACACCTGTAGAGGGAACTACATCCAGCTAGACCTTTGACCTGACATAATTTGCTGATTTCGATTCATTCGCCCTTCGTGATGTTTCATTCAAACAGTTGACGTTTTGCAGTATTACCTGCTACTTGCAATGACTCATTAGTTTAAAATACCTACAATTAATTATTTAAAACAAAATTTAATAATTGTTAATAATAATTTGACTGAAAAGAAAAGGTAAATTTAATCGGATTCGGCGATGTGTCTATCTGTCAATCAAGCATTCACGGGCAGCTTAAGTACTGCCCACCGGCTCAGATGTAAACAAAACAAACGCATGTGAGTAGATTAAAATGGTTGTTCTGTATCGGCAGAAATACATTTCTAGCTCACAATGAGAATTAACTTTTTGGGGGGGGGGGGGGGGGGCTCACCTAAAATCGGACTGAGCTAGTGTTTCGCCTAAGATCCAATGGGGGAAATAATATAGAAAATAAAGTCGAAGTGAGCCAGAAAAAGACGATCTTTTTTCAGTGTTAATTTCCATAAATTCAAGTCAAACCCTTTAAAATGATATATGACACGCCTTACTTTCTGAAACACGAGTTTTTGGAGCCCCACTCCTCAACTACACCCCCTCGGAAAGGGTCGGATACTTCATATTCGAAATATTCAAGTCGCGACCTATAAAATGATGTACCACGCGATTACCTTTCTAAAACTTCAGTTTTGACGCCCTACCCCTCGGGGAGGGTCGGATACTTCATAGTCGAAATATTCTCAAAAATCGCCAATTAATTTTCATTATTTTTTTCATTTTTTGTCTCAAAAACATAGGTTATGACCCCTCGTTGGAACGAGCTCGTCGAGCTCGTTCCAACGAGGGGTCATAACCTATGTTTTTGAGACAAAAAATGAAAAAAATTAGTTATTCAAGAATTATTTTTGCAAGTGTCGTCTGCTTTTCAGGTTAGGTAAAGGGTTAAAATAATGTTTCACACCACTATCTTTGCTAAAACATGAGTTTTGAGACCCGACTCAACTCATCAATGAATCAAATATCAGACAAGATATCATCAGAGAGTCGCAGTTTCTGACACCTATAGAATCAGTCCCGTAATAAATTGTCTTCCATTTTTCAAAATTTGAATGACTCTTTACACATTGGCGGGAACATTTCGGTGAAAATATTGTGGCCATGTGCACGCACGCAGCCACCAGAGGGCCACACTCACTTCTGTTTTTATGCTCTCCGAAAAACATTTTGGGGGGGGGGGGGCATACAGTCGCCGCCCTGTCCGTCTGTCTAGTTTCCGGACGATAACTTTAGTTTAACTAAACGAAATGAAACAAAATATTATACATAGCTTTATAACCACATAATACAGGTTGAGATTGATAGTGGGCTTGTTCCGATATTTTTGGCAGAGTTATAGCCCTTTTCCGACTTACAAGACATATTGATGTTGGTTTCGGGATGGTAACTTGAGTTATAGGTGTCCAATTTCAATCAAACTCGGAATATAGCTTAGTGTAGGCAAAATACCAAATGGGTTTTATGTTAAGAGTGGTGCGATAATTTTTATCTGAGGTGTCGCCCTTTTCGGGACTTTGTTAACCACTAAAATATAGTTTTTCATAAAGCGGGGGCATTGGTGTCCCATGGGCATATTTGGTAGCCTGCTGTATAGGTGCTATGGTTTAATGGAGGTAAGATAAGATATTTATTAATTCAATATTAACAAAGACAAATGGTTGGTGTGTGTGTGGGGGGGGGGGGGGGGCTCATAGCCACCCTTGGTGTTCGGGGGACATCGGTTGGCGGTGCCTACTTTTTACTTGTTTAAAATATCTCCTGGAAGTCCCTCAAAGACCGCCCAAGAGTGTTGCATACCCCCTCTCGTGCTCGCCCTCCAACTCGTCGCTATTTGAGTTGGGCGCCCCACCAAACCCAGAATCCTAGATTCATCATTGCCCAGACCCCACCAGATCTCGTTAGTTGTTGGAGAGTGATGGATCGGCCCTATTCAGCAGGACTCCGGAAGTGACGTCATGTCACGTGACGCAATGGCACCATGTTGTGTTGTCATGCTAACCCACGTGAGCGGCCATCTTGTGACGCCATCCCCATAGTAATATGTGGTGTTAGTGCGCATACGCAGCGCGTATTGTTAGGGTGATGCGTGTTTCCGTGGGCCTTTTTGTGTACTGGAGGCTGCCATCTTGGTTTCTATGGTAGCACGTGGTTGCTATGCTACCCAAAGGCTTCTTATAGGATAAGAGGATGTTTGCAGGGTATGTTCCTTTGTACAGGAGTAATTACCCGATTTGTAGAATTACCCAAATAAACCCGACAATCCATCCAAATCACCAAATACGGATTTGATACGGATTCTCCCCCACCCCCCACCCAGAATCCTTTTTAGGACCACCATACCATGGTACCGAGAAGGCCCAGGGGTAAGTTTGATTGAGCTAGAGTAGTTTTTTTCTGGTTCAAACTCCTTCCGAATCACCTGCTTCTAACTATTATGGCTACTAGCACCCTAACAATCCTGGAGCTGTACTGCATATGTAATGACTTCTATCTGCTTTACCCTAATCGGCTGTTCCGGAATATACCCCAGTAGAGTAGAAGAGCCTATCATGTGGAACAGCTTTGCTTATTGTTACTGTATTTAGCTTTTCTGGTCTGTTCTTGTTAGTTCTGACCCTGTTCCGAGTACTCTTGTTGTTTTATTTATGTAGATCACCCAATCAGATTGCTTCATTCCTCCATAATCTTTATGCAGAGTTATCTCCCCTTATTACAACGAAGGTCTATAAGTTTCTCATCACCTCTGTATCCAATGGCCACGGAATCCCTTTTTGGAGAACGTCTCTGGTTATGGAACCCCTTTTTATCGTATGAGGCTATGAGGGCCATGAAAAATTCCTCAATGAGGTAGCCTATTTTTTCCATAGGGAATGGAAATACCCTCGATTGTTTATGTCAAATCACGGAATCCAATTTTACGGAGTCGGATAAAAATCCTATATACGGAATCTCTAAAAAGCCTGTCAAAAGATATTCGTGTTATACAGGTGAAAGGAAGCATTCTGATCGAGGTTATAGTCGAGACTGAGATAGGTATAGTTAGAAAGTCGTGTTACAAGTCAATATTAAACGTTGGCAGAATAACAGTAGCCAATAGTAATGGTACAAGGCAGCAATGGCACAAGACTGCTGTAGTAGCCAATGATAGGACAAATAGACCATAGATAAATATTTGCTAGAAGCTTTGAAGATAAGATGGAAGCCGTTGGTAAGACTACCTGTATAGGCATTGTATAGCAGCCATATAGGAACTAGAAGCCATATAGTAGCTGGGTCATAGGTATCAAATACCGAAATGAGGCTAAGAGGGATAGTAAATTAGACCTAATTGAGGGATCTTTTCATGGCCCTCATGGCATCAAACGAAATGAGGCTGAGAGGGATAGTAAATTAGACCTCATTGAGGGCTTTTCTCATAGCCCTCATGGCCTCATACGACTAAAAAGGGGTGCGGAAGTTGAGGTGCCACGAGATATGGCTGTTAAATACCGAAATGAGGCTAAGAGAGACAGTAAATTAGGCCTCATTGAGGGATTTTTCCATGGCCCTCATGGCCTCAAATGAAATGAGGTTAAGAGTGATAGTAAATTAGACCTCAATGAGCGACATTCTCATGGCCCTCATGGCCTCATACGAACAAAAAAAGGATTCTCCAGAAAGTATCCTTGATAGGTATCCTCAAATAATACAATACCAGGCCATAGGTATCCTCAAATACTGAAATGAGGCTTAGAGGGATAGTAAATTAGGCCTCATTGAGGAATTTTTCATGGCCCTCATGGCCTCAGCCGAAATAAGCCTAGGGGAATAGTAAATTAGACCTCATTGAGGGCTTTTCTCATAGCCCTAATAGCCTGATACGATAAAAAGGGATTCCATAACCAGAGACCTTTTCCAATAAGGGATTCTTAAAAAGGAATTCCAAGGGATATGGCCATTAAATCCCGAGATGAGGCTAAAAGGGGTAGTAAATTAGACCTCATTGAGGGATTTCTCATGGCCTCATACGATAAAAGAGAGATTCCATAACCAGAGACATATTCCAAAAAGGGATTCCGTGGCCATTTGATACAGGGGTGATGAGAATCGTATAGGACTTCGTTGTAATAAGGGGAGATAATCCTGTATAAAGATTATGGGGGTAAAGCAATCTGATTGGTTAGTTAGCGCCAGAAGAGTGAACTGTTTGGGTGATCTAGATAAACGAAACAACAAGAGTACTCGGAATAGGGTCAGAACTAACCAGAACAGACTAGAAAAGCTAAATACAGTAACGATAAGCAAAGCTTTTCCACATGATAGGCCCTTCTACTCTACTGGGGTATACACTGGAACAATCCAGTAGGGTAAAACAGAGAAGTCATTGCATATGCATTACAGCCCCAGGGTTGTTGGAGTGATAGTAGCCAGAATAGTTAGAAGCAGGTGATTCTGAAGGAGTCCGAACCAGAAAAACTGCTGTAGTTCAATTATACTTACCCCTGGGGGCCTTCTCGGTACCTGGGGACCTCTCGGAACCATGGTATGGCGGTCCTAAAAGGATTCCGGGGGGAATCCGTATTAAATAAAGTTCTTTTGGGTGATTTGGAGGGATTGTCGGGTTTATTTGGGTAATTCCACGAATCGGGAAATTACTCTTGTACAAAGAAACATACCCTTCGAACATACCCCATATCCTATAAGAAGCCTTTGGGTAATATAGCAGCCACGATTCTACGATAGAAACCAAGAGGCGGCCTCCAGTATGTGAAATAGCCGTTAGAAACACGTATCACCCAACAACACGCGCTGCGCATGCGCACTAATATCACTATAACTATGAGGATGACGCCACAAGCGCGTTACCATGAGAACACAATATGGCGCTATTGGGGCACGTGACATGACGACACTTCCGGGATCCTGCCCGGGGTCCTGCTGAATAAGGCCGATCCATCGCTCTCCTACTACTCTCGTTGATGGGTGGTTTCTAAATAGGGAAATTCATTTTACCCCAATCTGGCTCCAATCGACAGTGGCGTAGCTGGGGGGGGGGGGGGGGGGGGTCACATGCCTCCTAATTTCAGTCCCCCCCCCCCCCCCCCCGGTGATGTTGCCTAATTATTGATGCCTTTCACAACTTATAAATTATGAACATAGACGGACTCATCGCCAAGGATATATTGCGAGGGAAGGGGTTTGTCCCGAATTTCAAACATTTTCCCGGACACCCCCCCCCCCCCCCCCCCTCTCTCTCTCTCTCTCTCTCTCTCTCTCTCTCTCTCTAGCGATAAGAGGTATCCCCCTCTTGTGTACGTCCCCATCTCGCCGCTACGCGACAATCTGAACGTAGCGGCTGCCCCCTTCTTTGTGTTGAGTATTGAATCGTCGTTCCCAACGATTTTCCTCACTTCGACCTCCACGTGGTCATCATTGGTTCTGTATCTTGATCGTTGTCGGTTGTGAAGTTTTGCTATGGAATTCTCCATTCGGGTTGTAAGAATCTTTCAAATACTCGTTCGTTGTCTGGGATTCTATAATCTCTCCCATGTCGCTATCTCGTTTGTTTGGGTATCAGCTAATTCATTGGCACCCCTTCTCCGTCATAAAACTAAAGCAATGACAACGAGTAAACAACAAAAAATATTCTCAAATATCCTTTTATCATTTGAGTGAATAAGTGAAGCCTGTGAAGTGAATAGAATATTAGTTGATACTAGCACATTTTTAGCTTAACTTGACATAGTCAAGATAAGATATTGCCATCACGCGTGCGGAAGTCTGTTAGTCAGTGAGTCTGTTAGTCTGTGAGTCTGTGAGTCTGTGACGTCTGTTCACATTTTCCTTTAGCACGGGCTACACCCCGCAGTTCTTGTCTGATCGTCAAGAAATTTCATATGCAGGTTTGGGGTCATGTCTAGATGAGAACGTCCCCTTTTGGTCGCGATCGGGCTACTGGTATGGCTGCCCGAGCCCAAAACCCGAAAACCATTAGCACAGTCTGCAGGTCGTCTTTATGAAGGGATTCCATTGTAACTTGGTAGGATGCCTCTGTATAATGCCTAGATGAGAACGTCCCCTTTTGGGCATGATCTATCAACCGTGATGGCTGCCCAAGCCCGAAACCCAAAAACTTTTAGCACAGTCTGCAGGTCATGTTTAATGTGGATGGATTTCATTGTAACTTGGTAGGATGACTCCTTATGATGTCTAGATGAGAATTTCCCCATTTGGGCATGATCTGTCAACCGTGACGACTGCCCGAGCCCAAAACCCGAAAACCTTTAGCACAGTCTACAGGTCATATTTATTGAGGACTTTCATTGTAATTTGGTGGGTTGACTTCATACAATGTCTAGATGAGAAAGTCCCCTTTTGGACGTGATTGGGCAACTGTGACGGCTACAGGGGCCCGAAGCCCGAAAACCTTTAGCACAGTCTAGAGGTCATATTTATGAAGAAATTTCATTGTAATTTGGTAGGATGACTCCAAATAATGTCTAGATGAGAACGTCCCATTTTGATCATGCAGCCTTGATGGGTGCCCGAGCCCAAAAACCTTCAGCATAGGCAAACGGCCATATTTATGGAAGGATTTCATTGTAACCTGCTAGGTTGACTCCATGTAATGCCTAGATGGTGACATCCCCTTTTGGTCGTGATTGGTCAGTTGTGGTGGCTACAAGTGCCCGAAGCCCGAAAACCTTGAGCACAGTCTACAGGTCATATTTATGAAGGGATTTCATTGTAACTTCTTAGAATCACTCCAGATGATGCCCAGATGAGATTGTCCCCTATGGTTGCGATCTATCAGCCATGACGTCTGCCCATAGCCCGAAGCCCGAAAAACATTTAGCACAGTCTACACAGGTCATATTTATGACGGGATTTCATTATAACTTGGTAGGTTAACTTCATATAATGTCTAGATGAGAACGTCCCCTTTTGGACATGATTGGGCAACTTTGACGGCTAAAGGTGCCCGAAGTCCGAAAACCTTTAGCACAGTCTACAGGTCCTATTTATGAGGGGATTTCATTGTAACTTGGTAGGATGACTCCAAATAATGTCTAGATGAGAACGTCCCATTTTGATCGCGATCATTCAGCTTTGATAGGTGCCCGAGCCCAAAAACCTTTAGCATAGGTAAAAGATCATATTTATGGCATGATTTCATTGTAACCTAATAGGTTGACTCCATATAATGCCTAGATGATGACATCCCCTTTTGGTCGTGATTGGTCAGCTGTGATGGCTACAAGTGCCCGAAGCCCGAAAACCGTGAGCACAGTCTACAGGTCATATTTATGAAGGGATTTCATTGTAACTTCGTAGGATCACTCCAGATGATGCCCAGATGAGATTGTCCTCTTTGGTTGCGATCATTCAACCATGATGGCTGCCCGAGCCCGAAGCCCGAAAACCTTAAGCACAGTCTACGGGTCATATTTATGAAGGAATTTCATTGTAACTTGGTAGGTTGACTTCATATAATGTCTAGATGAGAACGTCCCCTTTTGGACATGATTGGGCAACTTTGACGGCTAAAGGTGCCCGAAGCCCGAAAACCTTTAGCACAGTCTACAGGTCATATTTATGAAGGGATTTCATTGTAACTTGGTAGGATGACTCCAAATAATGTCTCCATGAGAACGTCCCATTTTGGTCGTGATCATTCAGCCTTGATGGGTGCCTGAGCCCAAAAACCTTTAGCATAGGCAAAAGGTTATATTTATAGAAGGATTTTATTGTAACATGTTAGGTTGACTCCATATAATGCCTAGATGATGACATCCCCTTTTGGTCGTGAATGGTCAACTGTGATGGCTACAGGTGCCCGAAGCCCAAAAACCTTGAGCACAGTCTACAGGTCATATTTATGAAGGGATTTCATTGTAACTTCTTAGGATCACTCCAGATGATGCCCAGATGAAATTGTCCCCTTTGGTTGCGATCATTCAACCATGATGGCTGCCCGAGCCCAAAGCCCGAAAACCTTTAGCACAGTCTACGGGTCATATTTATGAAGGAATTTCATTGTAACTTGGTAGGTTGACTTCATATGATGTCTAGATGAGAACGTCCCCTTTTGGACACGATTGGGTAACTGTGACGGCTTCAGGGGCCCAAAGCCCGAAAACCTTTAGAACAGCCTACAGGTCATAATTATGAAGGGATTCCATTGTAGCTTGGTAGGATGACTCCGAATAGTGTCCAGATGAGAACGTCCCCTTTTGGTCGCGATCAGTCAGCCTTGATGGCTGCCCGAGCCCAAAAACCTTTAGCATGCCTGTAGGTCGTATTTATGGAAGAATTTCATTGTAACTTGTTAGGTTGACTCCATATAATGCCTAGATGATGACATCCCCTTTTGGTCGTGGTTGGTCAGTTGTGATGGCTACAGGTGCCTGAAGCCCGAAAATCTTGAGCACAGTCTACAGGTCATATTTATGAAGGGATTTCATTGTAACTTCATAGGAACACTTCAGATGATGTTCAGATGAGAGTGTCCCCTTTTGGTTGCGATCATTCAACCATGATGGCTGCCCAAGCCTAAAGCCCGAAAACCTTTAGCACAGTCTTCAGATCATATTTACGAAGGGATTTCATTGTAACTTGGTAGGTTGACTTCATGTAATGTGTAGATGAGAACAGCCCTTTTGGATACCATTAGGCAACTGTGTTGGCTACAGGGCCCAAGGCCCGAAAATCTTTAGCACAGTCTACAGGTGATATTTATGAAGGGATTTCATTGTACCTTGGTAGGATGACTCTATATAATGTCTAGATGAGAACGTCCCCTTTTGGTCGTGATCATTCAGCCTTGATGGCTGCCCGAACCCAAAACCCCAAAACCTTTAGCATAGTCTATTGGTCATATTTATGGAAGGACTTCATTGTAACCCGAAAGTTTGACTCCATATAATGCCTAGATGATGACATCCCCTTTTGGTCGTGATTGGTCAACGGCCCGAAGCCCAAAAACCTTGAGCACAGTCTACATGTCATATTTATGAAGGGATTTCATTGTAACTTTGTAAGATCACTCCACACGATGCCCAGATGAGAATGTCCCCTTTTGGTTGCGATCATTCAACCATGATGGCTGCCAGAGCCCAAAGCCGAAAAACCTTTAGCACAGTCGACAGGTCATATTTATTAAGGGATTTCTTGGTAGGTTGACTTCATATAATGTCTAGATGAGAACGTCCCCTTTGGACGTAATTGGGAAACTGACGGCTACAGGGGCCCGAAGCCCGAAAACCTTTAGCAGAGTCTACAGGCCATATTTATGAAGGGATTTTAATGTAACTTGATAGGATGACTCGTTTTGGAATAATTTCACTGTAACTTGGTAACTTTTGTTGATATACGTTAACTGTGAGGGCCACATACATTAACTGTGAGGTCATATTAACCCACTCCTCAGCTCTTTAGTACAGTGTACACCTCATATTATTTTTATCATAAACATAGCATACAAGGAACAGAAATGAACATATTCCCAATTATCACAATTCTTGTCTTATTTCATAATCCTTTCATAAACATTGAACATTATCATTTTCATCAAACACAACACACAAGTTAAGCTACAGTGTCATTGACACTTCCATTACATTAATTCATATATCTGGTGCATTATAAAGCATTTTTCAAAAAAAAATTGTCCGCATATTTTCTACACTGAGAACCAGACACCCACCCCCAATGGCGGATACAGAGGGGGGCGGTGGGGCGATCCCCCCCCCCCCCCCCGCCTTAGCTCGTGTTTGTCTCGCATGTAGGGCGTAGCCAGGATTTTCATTTGGGGACAATACATGAATTGAAGTAAAAACATACAACGACATTTATTTCCTCCATCACCATTCGCTATGGAAAACAAATATACCGTTGAAATTATGCAAAATATATCTACTGGTCGCCTTCATTTATAGCGTCACCGACACAGCATGATTTTGAGGTTTTACATGCCCCTAGCCTCAGGTACCCCATGGCTATGCCAATTATGGGTCAGGATCTTAACTGGCATAGTCGTGGGGTACCTAAGCCTAGAGGGCTGACTGCTGAAAACTTTCAAACGCTTGCAGATCGCAATGTTCTCCTGAGGTTAAGTCGGTTATGACTGTAAACAGTGTGTCCAAAATACAGTATTATGGTAAACGGATCTGAAGAGCATATTTCAAATTTTCTAATTCTGTCTTGAACGTATGACAGAATTTGAAATTCTGAAACATGCTGTTTAAAAAGTGTTAATTAGCTGTTCAAAAATTCAAGAGGATTTCCACCCCAGAAGCCACCAGAATGCCCCATTTGGTCGCTCATTTCCAAAACATTTCCCCAGACCCCCCCCCCCTACAAAAGCTCGTGCCTACGGCACTTCACCCCCCCCCCCTTGAGAATTCCTGTATCCGCCACTGCCCACCCCTACCAACATGTATTATTTGTGACATTTCCACAGATTTCACTTCATATTAACACCTATAAAGGCTTTTTGTGTTGCAGTTAACCTATAAGGCTTTTTACAGCATAATATCAGCGGTTTGGAACATAAATAATGATTTATTGCAGAAAATTATGAAAAAATGCATATTTGGTGCAACCCCCCCCCCTCCCCCCCCCCCCCCCCGATCTATTGAAGAAAAACGTACTCACCTACAAAGGAGAACATATTAGCGAATATCAGTTGCCAAATCAGGTATCCAAATCAAAAACTTTATTTCCATAAATTTGCATGAAGATGGTTGTTTAGGACTATTTTCATGCAAATTTAAGGAAATAAATTTTTGGATTTGGCAACATAACTGAAAACTACTTTTTAACTGAAACGTGACACCCAAGCTAAATATAGTATGATGATTATTGTCTGTTTCTTTCTTTTTCTTTTTTTGTGTTTCAATTTTTCTTGTTATTTTTTTTCCTATGCAAAAATTGTTTCTTTCTGTCCGTTCCTTTTCCTGTTTCTTTCTTTGCGTTTACTCAGCGAACACCTGGGTGCGGATCCTCTCAAGTTGGCAGCATAAATAAGAACAAAAGTTGAAACTCGATGTCGTACTGATGTTACGCTCATGATATATTCATAGATGATGAGAGTTATCTCAAACCCAAATACGTAAAAGACGAAATTGAGAACCCGCCAATGACATAGCCATAGGAGGCCGGGGGGGGGGGGGGGCTTGCCAGCATAACATTTCGACCCCCCCCCCCCCCGACCCAACATTGGCCAAATGCAATTTTCACATATAGAACTCTTAAATGGTCGTCAATATAGGTCTACACTCTCTATAAATGCCTCGGATTCGCTCTTACAGCATTAAATTTTACAGTGTTGGAAGGCCTTTTATTACACGCCTGTTCTATGTAATCCCCATCTACAGCAACACTAAACCGTGCGGAAAATGAAAATCTGTTCCGCACATACGTGCGGAACGGAAATCGTTGACGGACTATGTTTAAATAGAAGCGAAATTTCAATTCAATTTTCCACAAATCGTGCAACGCAATTACAATTTGAATCGCAGGCGATAGCTGAGAATCGTCCCCTGAGTTCCAATGTGTTCTATGTGCCAGTTGGCACATAGAACACACTGGAACTCAGGGGACGAAATAGTAACACGGGTTCCCCTCGCAGATTTGGTTAGCGATAAAATGCGTTCTTTCTGTTGATATTTGTCAAATGAATTGCTGAGCGTCGGCGTGTAATAAACATAGAACGACACTCGTGTGAATGGATTAATCGATATGGCACTTGTGCCATCGCGGAAGAATAAAGCTCAGGGCCTGTGGTCTCTCATTCTATCCTTCGGCGTTGGCACTTGTGCTCTATCAATTAATCCATTCACACGTGTGTGTCGTTCTGTGTATGACCTAACTATGATGCTCCGCTGTCACACCCTCCTTCCACTTCCCTTGAAGGGAAGTGGGCGGAGTAGTAACAACCAGAGGGTCCTTGTTAAGAATAGGGGAAGACTCTATCCCGCCCCCATTCACAACGGCCTTCCAAATATCATGTTTGGCCCTCCTAAAACTCGCTAGGGCAGCCCTTGTTATAGAATCCTGGCTACGCGCCTGGTCAACCCTCTTTTGTATGTTAACATGATACCCGAGAATACGCAGATGGGCTTTCCACACCCGTTCGAAAAGCTTGTGCGTGTCAGGTAAGAAGTGCGAAACATCTGGAACATAAGCTTTGATAACTATTTTCTGATCTTTCCTCGTTGCACCCCTTAAAAGATGTATAAATATAACTATATATTTTAAGGGAGCGACGAGGATCGATCAAAAGAAGTCATCAGATATTTTTAAGGGTACCATACACTTTTTGTAAAATATCGAGATCTCGAGATATTATATTATATATATCAATTATCTCTAAATCTTGAGATAAAATAATCTTTTTCGATGTTCGAAACCAGGCACCGCGTATGAGACACCCCTGTGAATAATAATAGATAGAATTTACACTAAAAAGGTCTTATGAAGTTCTTCGAAATTTCGAAGAAAAAACATTCTAAGCGTGCCTATGTGTTAGACTTTGGAGACGCGGTGGCGTTGCGGTAATCGGTTATCGTCAGATCACCGAAGTTAAGCAGTCGTCGAGCCCGGTAAGTCCTTGGATGGGTGACCGTCTGAGTGATCGATTCAAACTCTCGCGTTGTGTCCTTGGGCAAGGGACTTAACTCCGATTGTCCACATGGGGGCACGATGACGCCGTAAAATTGTCACCGACACGATATGACCTTGCCTGTTACTGTGTCGTTAAACCATAATATAAATAAATAAATAAATGATGTGTTAGAGTTATCTATCCTATTGCGATAAAACGCATACGCATTGTCAAAAATCTCCTTTCATCCAACAACACTTGTCCAAAACTCAAGAAATTAAGATTATTGGGTAATTTTAACAGTCAGTACTCCTCAGGAACAGGAATGTGGCTAGAGGGTTTCAGCTGGGGGTGGGGGGGGGGGAGGAGGGGGGGCACCGGTGTAAATTCCAACTGTGAGTAGTTTCGATAGGTGGTTGCACTGCAGCGCTGGGTGATATCTTTTAACTCTTTAACCAACGAATCGCCCGCATCCGCCCGCGTAATATGCAAATACAGCTGCTGAAAAAATATTATTTTTCGAAAAATTTCAACAAAACCATACCATGTGACCCCTCTTTGGAACGAGCTCGTCGAGATCGTTCCAAAGAAGGGTCACATGATATGGTTTTGTTGATTTTTTTTTTTTAAATTTAAAACATGATATTTAAAATAATGAATTTTGAAATCGTCTGCGTTGGGTAATGGGTTAAAGTGATTATATATATATATATACACATGCTTATGAACCCTTCTGAAAATTTTCACTAGTCCTGAAACGGAAAAAGCATCATTTATAATGTGTCTGGGTCAGAAAATTTACCGGATTGATGCCAGAGTCGAAATTTTGAGGCCAATGTCAATTTCAGAGTAGGAAATTTGAAACTCAAGTTTCAAGTTGGAAATAAAAGTTCAAAATTTCTCATCATTAGTTGGAATTTTAATATTTGTCATGAACAATGTTAATTTATTGAATTTCCAACTATTTGATTTTTTACCTCGGAATTTCCAACTATTGAAAAAAATACTCCTAGCTGGCGGGGGGGGGACAACCATCCCCCACCCACCCCCACTCACCCACCCACCCCCACCCCACCCCCAGTCGCCACATCCCTGCTCAGGACCCATTTACTCACAAATGAGCCAGTTTTAAAGCAAATAATTGAGAAATAATAAAAGAAAATGGATGCCGGGTTCACAACATCTGCTCCTCATCTCCTTTGCCTTCTCCCACATATCCACAATCAACATCATAATTATCCGCAATTTTTTATTTACGTGATTAAAAGCGCTGGCTACTGGACGAGATGACAGATAAAATAATATTTTACCGTGCTCGATGTTCAAGTGTAAAGAGCAAGCTTTTGAAATCTGATAAAGTCTCCAATATATTAGTCGATGACAAACTAATCATATTGGAGTAACGTCACCCTCCACACACTCACACACGCACACACAAGTCTGGAAAGAAGCAATATGTCATTTGCAGAATGAGGTTCCCAGAAGGGCGAATTTGCTGATGCTGTCCCTTACAGTGGGTTAGTGTATTCTCTGGGTACCTGTTTCTGTTTAGAATTGAGAACCTTGATTCAGATTGAGGTTCACAGATGGTAAATTTAGTGAGGCTACCCTGCTTCACCCTCTGGGGACCCCATTCTGCTGATGACAGTCTGCTTATTTCCAGGCTTGTCCACACATTTTCCAAACAATATCAGTGAAAAGGAGTGCCAGGTGTGTAATTTAGGCGTGGTGGAGACCCTGGAACAATTTCTGCTAGAATGTCCAAAATACCAGTCTAAAAGAATAAGATTCACTGGGAGTATAATGGGGAAGTGGGATGGGAGAATGATGGGCATGTGGTTAGTGGGTGATTCAAAGGATAGGTTTAATATGTTAATCGGAGAGGTTGGGAAGAAAGGGGCAAGGGACGTCACCAAGCAGTTCGCCGCTGAGGGTTGGGTGGACAGAAGAAACGCGGGGACAGGGACGCAATTGGGAACACATGGGTAACCAAGGCCTTCACACTGGAGAACCGCGACAAATCAGCGGCCGACCAAAGTGTTATTATTATCCAAAAATAGTTTGAAGAGGTTTAGGAGGTTTACTCCTTTGACGTAAAATGTACAGCCGTGTCTGAAGCGAGCATTTAATGTTCAATATCGCATTCAAGAGTGAGAACCTTTTTCCGTGATATAGGTTAATTGAGAAGTGGCTGACGTGGCACTTAACTGGTAAAGTGCTGGAAGCCCATATTTGGGCTTTATTCTGAGGTGAAGGTACTACAACTTGAAGGCTTCATACTCAGAGGATGTGCGCCGTATTATCTTTGTAGTGATATTATTTAGTCTGTAAGGACTTGTCTTGTTACAATTTATGGGAGAGTGCCTTCAGGCACTCTCCCATAAATTGTAACAAGGCAAAGATATGTGGAACAAATTTTGATGACCAAAAATAATTTAGCACTCTACCAGTTAAGTAAAAGCCCCTGAAGTCCTTATGTCTGTACACTCTGGGTCTGGTTGATGCCAGCGGCGGCGGCAGCGTGCACATAACCAAAAATTAAAAAGGATTTCTATTCAGGTACACCCAAATCTGGTGCAGGTAATTACAATGTGGTATATGTGTGTGTGGGGGGGGGGGGTCAATATGCTGAAGGAATATCCGAAGGCCAAAAGCCTGAGCTGAAGAGAGTATTAGCTTATGGTTGAATGCGTAGATGTGGTCCGGGAGCCCCAGGGACGTGGCTAGAGGTTTCCGATTGGGGGGGGGGGGGGGTGTAGGATAGTGAATTCCCAACTAGAGGGAGGGACCGGGACGGGAACCCCTTTTCGGTCCCTCCCCCTAGTTGAAAATTCACTACTGAGAAACTTTTGAAAATGAAGCCATGAAAAGGTGCATAAAATTGATTCTAGTAACTGAAATGCCAACACATTTATGATAGAATTATCAGGTTATTATTATTTGGTATTATTCTGGGGATTGGGGGATTGAATATGTGATAAACAAATGCTTCAGTTCAATCATGATGTGATTTTCTTGAAGTGCATTTCGAGAATTTTTTTTATTACGATAAGTAAACGTACTATAAAAATCTAATACCGATTGACATCATGCATACCTATGAAGCTCGATATTGTAGTTTTAAATAGTAACAGTTGGAATTTTTGCCGATTTGAAATCGAGTTGGAATTTTGGGAAGTAAAGCTCTAAAATCCAGATAGATGGAATTTCCAACTACTCATGACTTGTCCTCAGAATTTCCAATTTTTAAAAATTTTGGCAGGGATTGGGGGTGACACCCCCCCCCTCCACCTCCCCCTGGCGCCACGTCCCTGGGGAGCACTCCTCTCAAGATATTTATCTTATTGGGCAGTTTCAATTTAGCAATTATTTAGGGTGTCAATAGGAGTTGGGGTCTGTGACCCCTCGCTCCCACCCATCTGATTGATGCAGATGGGTTGTTGGTCTTATTGAACCGATATTTCTCCAGCCTTCACAAGAGACAGGTTCCATCTGATTATGGGTTTTGAGGCACAACATACTGTATCGGATTGTCATGTTTCAACAATCTACTTCTGTAAAAGAGTCTGTAATGTTCTAACATCGCATCAAAATGTATCCCAATTCAGAGGGTGGGGGCTAGTTTCTACCCTAAAATATATTTACAAACTTTTCTTAATGATAGAGAGGGCACTTCATCGAAATCAGCCACCATTTCACTGTTTAGCTTCACCTCGTGTGCTTCTCCGGTACACTCACTTTGTCCCCCACCAATCACCACTACCACAACAAAAAAATCAACATATTATAATCGGGAGAAGTGAAATCAAAATAAATAGAAAGTAATCGCTTGACTGGACTGGTTACGTGAAATAATTCATGAGAGGTAAGAGGCGGTGTACAACATAGTCGTTCGCTTCGAATGAATTATTTCACGTCACCAGTCCAGTCAAGCGATTACTCTGTTTATTACATTTCATTATTAACGATAATTATATTATTTAACCCTTTACCTAACGCAACGGCCACAACAGGCTAGCGCTATTCTCAAAAATCGCCAATTAATTTTCATTATTTTTTCATTTTTTGTCTCTAAAACATAGGTTATGACCCCTCTTTGGAACGAGCTCGCCGAGCTCGTTCCAATGAGGGGTCATAACCTATGTTTTTGAGACAAAAAATGAAAATAATAGTTATTCAAGAATTTGTTTTTGCATGTGTCGTCTGCTTTTCATGTTAGGTAAAGGGTTAAAAAAACAATGAAGTCCCCATTACACCCACGGCAAAATGTCTTCGTTTGCGCGCACGGATACATGACGCAATTGTTGATTGTATAATTCACTTGTGAAGTTATCGTTTATAATCAAATCCGGAAATCCCAGTAAATCACACTTTGGAAAGTAATAAATAATTATAATTCTAAATCCCACGGAGTTATATGTTTTTATCTGATAACCATAGAGTATAACAACCGTTGTATATACTTGAAGTATATACAACGGGTGTTGTATATAATTATAATTTATGCGAACGACCTCTGACCTCTTTCAATTCCATTTTCATTCATTCATTCATGAAACATCGTTATATCACAGGGCAGGTTTTAATTGTACGCTTATTGCACTTTGTCAAAATCCTCTGATGGTGTCATTTCTTATTTATTTTGCTTCAATAAAGGCAACCTAAAATTTTGCTTCAAAACATTGTAGAAATTACTTGAATGTTAATAGTAATTAGTATGCGGCGACTGCGAACTATTTATAGTCACGGCCTCGATCAAAAGTACTCGCGGAACTGCGTTAATTAAAAGTTCGTCTGCTCTACCTGAAAAAAAAACACTTCGTAAAAATTGTAAACAAACGCAAAATTATTTGTTATATTGGGACTACAGCATAAAACACGGAAGAAAACTGGAACTATGTCAAAAAAAGAATAACTCTACTGAAACACCGTTTTGTTACTGTTAATAAAATAGGTGAAATTTATTTTGTTCCAGCGCAGTTACATGATGCAAGAAGTGCAATCGCACTTTACAATCGCCGTCATCGATTTTGTAATGTAAGGGACACAACTCTATGCGTCTTGTCCTATTTCTTTTGTCTCGTAGACTGGTTTTCTTTGGAGGCCCGTGGGAAGCATATATAAGTCGGGTAGACGCACGAGACGGGTGTCTGTTTTCAGATAAAAACAATAAACATATAGTGTGTTTTTATATCTGTGTTATACAACTCGTTGAAATATGGTTTATTTTTTCTCGGCGAAGCCTCGAAAAAATAAACCATATTTCAACTCGTTGTATAACAGAGATATAAAAACACACTATATGTTTATTGTCTATTTATACCATGATTACCTATTCTACTTTTTATGAAAAGCCTATGACATAAATTTTAGCTTTACACACCAACCGTGATGAAAACGCCAGCAATGGGATTTCATTAGTTAAATTTTACACCTACAGTGGAACTACATCCAAGTTCATCTTTGGTGACGTCGACCTGAATACAAACTTGTCTAAATTTACCGCACCTCGCCTCGCGAACACAAGTACTCGGCACAAGCTGAGAAATCGAAAGAAAAATGATATTTGATACCATTTTTGAATCGATGCTGACGTGCCCCTGTAATGGTATATAAATATTAACAAGGTAAACAACTCGCTTTTCGAAAACGATAGCACTCATCTTCGTCCCCCACCCCCACCCCCCCCCCCCCCCCCAAATTTGATTCACACAACGTATCCAACAATACCCACTATTTCACTTCTCCCGATTATAATATGTACCCGTTTATACATTTTTTTAAAACTTCCCTTGGAATTAAACAAGCTAGCGGCATCCCTAGAAGCACAATAACATCCCAGTGGCTACTATTTATCCCGAGAGAATCATCGATGAAAATAAGCCAATGGGAGAATGGGAAAGCTTTTGCGCAAGTCGCGTATCTAAGGACGCCGTCTACTCAGGTCAACTTGGGAAAAGATGTCAAAGTTACGGCTAAAAAGTGTATAAACGTTAAATGTGAACTCCAGAAATTAATAAATGTGGATCCGAGATTAGTAATTGATAAAGGTATACGGTTAATATTTGAAGCTGCCCTCCATATACAATGGGACCTCGAATTATTTATAATAAATCGGATAATTGTCGCTCGTAAACCTCATTTCACTGTGCACTTTCTTGTCCAACTAAATGTTTTTCGACCTTTTTTGCGACTTCTCCCAGTTATCATGAACAACACAAGAACACCCAACGGTCATGTAATACACCACTGTAAAGCTTATTCATTCCACTTTCCATTGATACTGGGTATTGTTGGATACGTTGTGTGAATCATATTTGAGGGGGGAAAACGAAGATGAGTGCTATCGTTTTCGAAAAGCGAGTTGTTTACCTTGTTAATATTTATATACCATTACAGGGGCACGTCGGCATAGATTAAAAAATGCTATCAAATATCATTTTTCTTTCGATTTCCCGGCTTGTGCCGAGTACCTGTGCTCGCGAAGAGTCAAATGAAACCGGCAATTATTTATTACATTTTTAAATGGGTTTACCTCATAAGATGCCAAAAATTAACAAACATGCATTGCCTCATGTTAATAAAGCATCCGTAACTCGAAAGAGTATGTTATTATGTTATTAAAACGAAAAAGGATCCATTTTTTCCGTTTCAGCTCGGCAATAAAATTGACATCGGAAGTACCGCCCACCGATGCTCAAGTAATCAAAAAACAGATTCGCACTATGAACGTCTGCTGTTCAGTAAAATCGAGAAAAAATAAAAGCGACTCTTAATAATCTGACGGCCATGGTATAAATAAAAATTTTCTCAAAGTAGCTGAGTGTACCAAATGTTCACCGCAAGTGGTGAAGTGGCGTTAACCGCGAGCCTTCACCAAATGTTCACCGCAAGTGGTGAAGTGGAGTTAACCACTTCACCACTTGCGGTGAACATTTGGTACACCAAGCTACTATGGGTATATTCTATATAAAAAGATCATGAAGCTTTATCGACTTACAATGCGGCCCCTGGTCAGAACTCGCACGGGGCGTGGAACACTTAACGCACCGGGCTGACCATGGTTCGGCCTTATGTGAGAAAACTTTGAAAATTGGTGCCAAAAGAAGCAAACCCTTCACTCTAGGAGTCTGACGAGAGGTGTATAATACAGGACCGAATACCACATATTTTCCTTTCAATAATTGCCGTTGAATCAGTTACCGATATGTTTACGAGCAAATGGGCAGTTAATTGGCGACGGTGTGATTCCTGAAAACAATTAACATTTATTTATTGACGTACTGACACACTCATTGCGTGTCAATAAGATAACGAGCGTAAAAAAAGCATTCAGTTAATGGAACCTCATTAACGATGCCACGGCCCCCGAGGAGCGAAACCATCAGCTTTCAGTCATAGTGGTCTATAGGACGAACGGCGGGGGAGCGCGGTGGCTCAGTAGGTAGAGGTGCAGGCTGCAAACCGAGAGGTCCTCGGTTCGAATCCCACCTGCGACACCGCGTTGTGTCCTTGGGCAAGACACTTCACCCCCATTGCCCAAGTGGGGGCACGGTGACGCTGTGTACTAAGGCGTACTGCACGTCGATGGTGCACTTGTCTTCAACCAATGCTAACCCTGCTTGTGTGGAGTTAGTGTTGGGGAACTGACAGTTGCTCGCCGTTGCTCGGTGGTTCTCTCCGGATACTCCGACCTTAAACACCAATAAATAAATAAATAGGACGAACAGCAACTGTCGATTTTGTTAGGTTTATCATCATTTCCGATGATATCTGTACCGATGAATATTTGATTATATTCCTTGATTAAAAGGGATATAAAACTGTCAACACAATAAATTTTCCGTCAGCGATAAAAAGGTTATGTCCCGATACCAACCGCAATACCTTGCAGTGATTGGTCAATGCCTCGTTGATTTTATTTTATGTCGCCGGGCACGCGCATATGTCTACTGTCAGCGATTCTTATGTCCACTGTCAAGGAAGGCGTCTCGTTGTCATGAGCAACGGTTCATCGCAATGTCTTTTTTCACTTGAAATCAACTGAGACAAATACATTTAACTGAAGTAAAATACACACAAAAGTACCGTTATTACGTACAAAGGATTAATTATGTAAACATGGGTAATTATTTATGAAACCGATTAGATTATAAGGTCTCTTTTCATTAATTTACTGTAACATAAACTAAAATCGCTTCATTCGAATCATTTTAAAATTTGTTGTTGTACAACGAACATTAGAAAGCAGACGTTGTTTCGGTAAGGTGTTAACTTTTATCATTTTTTTTCCAATTCAATTTTACTTGTCTAAGAACGGGACATATACGTTATTCTGTTTGTTGAGAGGGGGCATGGTCTCACGTTCCCTGCATGAAACATATATTTAACCTCGGCTAACGCCTCGGTTGAATATAAATTTCATGCAGGGAACGTGAGACCATGTGCCCTGTCAACAAACAGAATAACTTATAATGTCTCGGTTTGCCGACTGGAAATCAGCTATGGACGTCATGATAAACCAAACAGGAAAAAGACCTCAGTAACCCAGCTAACTATCGGCCCATAAGTCTCCTCAGCTGCATTGCTAAGATATTCGAGAGAATTCTTACCAATCGACTGATGGAGTACCTAGAGGACACTGTTTTTTTTTCTACAAATGGCAAAGAGCATACAGGACTCAAAAAGAAGGCATAGAACATATTTATCGCCTAGTAGAATTAATGAAAACGGCCATCGTCAACCAAGACATAAACTCCGCTATCCTACTTGACGTCGAAAAAGCATTCGAATCCGTCTGGCACAACGGTGTTCGTTATAAACTATCTAAACTTAAACTCCCCATAAAACTCCTGAGACTCCTATCCTCCTTCTTAAATTATAGGACCATTAAGGTCCGGGTAAACAAAGAAATATCCTGTGAGGTCCCCCTTGAAGCCGGTACACCTCACGGGTCTGTCCTCAGCCCCCTTCTCTACATTATTTACGTTAATGATCTTACTATTACGAACAGCAGGGTCCAAATATCTCAATTTACAGACGATAATGGACTATGGAACTCTCGAACCTCCCACATAAAAAACCCAGAGCGCACTCTACGACCTAGAAGGCTGGTGTGCCAAATGGAGAATTAAACTAAATGTTAACAAAACCCAGCGTATCAACTTCACGAGAAGGATAAACAACTGTGACTTTGACCTGCAGTTACAGGGTAAAGTTCTCCCAGTGAGAGTCGAGGCGAAATACCTCGGCATGACCCTGGACCAAAGACTTAACTTCACTAAATACATTAAAGATACCGCCGCTAAAGCAACTAGAAGAATTAATCTTCTGAAAGTGCTACGGGGCACCTCCTGGGGTGCGAACGAAGCAGTTCTGCTAAAACTCCATAAAGCCTTCGTGCGCCCAGTACTAGAGTACGGAGCACTCGTCCTTAACAGCACTAACAAAAGTAACCTTCTCAAACTCCAAAGATTTCTAAACCACGCGCTTCGCGTCACTCTTCGCGCGCCCTTCGACACACCCATCAAACTCCCCCACGAAAGAGCAAACATGGAGACCATTAAGGACCAGCTACTAACCCTGGCCGATAAAAATAGCGAGCGCCTCAAAGACAGCGAACTAATCCATGAACTAAAAATGCCTAAATTCTCGGGATAAATGTCACCCCATCTAAAACATACCCGCTGCCGGGTCGAGTGGGTCGAGAGGGGGACCGGGTCGACCGGGCGCAGCGGCCATGAATCCACTCGGATTCATGTCCGCTCCGCCCGCCCGTCCCTGGCCATCTCTCCACCCGATCGACCACGTAGCAACTGCCCTAACTAACGTATCCCTAAAACAAATTACCCACTAAAACCAGCCCACTAATCAAACGATCACTCAATGTATCACTATAGTAACGCATTCCGCATTTAGAAAAATACGGGTGACCACCAACAAAAACAGGCAGTGAATTCACACTAGCTGAGGCCATATGAATATTATGGGCTGCCTTCCCCTCCGATAATATAAAACATGAAGTTGCCCACGCCAGGCACTGGGAAGGTGAACAAACAGGCAGTGAATTCAGACTAGCTGAAGCCATTGACTATTATGGGCTGCCTTCACCTAACTAGAAATTACTATCACTGTGGTGCGACACTTTAAACCACGGAGGTAATGAGCTGGAAACACCCTCGGGTGTGGCATATAAGCGTTATAGTCTGCTCTCCTCCCGTAATCTTAATTGCAACTCAGTTTATCAAATGACCAATATATGTTAACATATTTACATTACTGTATACAACCTACTAATTCTGTTCTTTCTATTTTAAGCAGGTACCCACATGTTTTTTACCCTCCACTTCCAAATAACCGCTTTGGATGATTAACAACTCCAATCGTATGTTCCCGTTTTGCCCGCAGCTCATAGAAAGTGTAACTATAGTTTGTTTTAAATAATTGAACAAAATACTGCTACCAATAATTACTTAATATTAATGCCATTACTTCATTAACAATGGGTCGCGGTGGCTCAGTAGGTAGAGGTGCAGGCTGCAAGTCGAAAGGTTCCCGGTTCTAATCCACCTGCGGCAACCGTAGGATTCGAAAGACACTTCACCCCCATTGTCCACGTTGGGGCACTGTGGCGTTGATTACTATAGCGTACTGCATTTCGATGGTGCACCTGCCTTCAACCAATTCTAACTCTGCTTGTGTGGAATTAATATGTTGGGGAGCTGACAGTTGCTCGCGTTGCTCGGTGGTTCTCTCCGGGTACTCCGGCTTCCTCCACCCGTAAAACTGCCGTGGTCATGATTAGCCATTGTGCATAAGTATATGACCTAAACACAAATAAATCATAAATACTTCATTAAAAGGTGAAGTTAGTTTGCATTGTGCAGCACAACTGAAAGACTTGGAACAAGGCAAAAACAACTGAGCAAATTCTGACGACCGAGAATAATTTAGCACACTGCCAGCTATTGCATGCATACAGACACACACACACACACACACACACACATACACACACACACACACGGAGGGCCTGGTTTTGCTCACCGTTTATTTCACAGAAAATAAATATTAAAAAATAAAATCCTCCCCATTCGTCGCAATTTAAAATAAATTCCGATGACAATCTAGGTATTGATTTTTTATGGCCTTATCGTCGGCTGAGTGCTAGAATGTTCTATGTCCCATAGGGGACATAGAACATTCTAGCACTCAGGCGACGTTAAGTCTTCCGTCTTAAACAATCAAAATGAGAAAACAATAGGAGCCGGCAAATCGAGACAGCCCCCCCCCCCCCCCCCCCCCGAGAAAAAGCGTCGGCGCGTACTTCAAATTGCAGTTATTGTGGCACTCAGTGATGTTTTGCATTGATAATACTCAAAATGAACTTTTATGGTTAGGATCTTAGGCCCAAAGCTAGGATCTCAAAATTTTCAGACATGGCCGAGCGAGAATTAAAATTTTCGGACCGTGTTCAGGGGGTCGTTGACATTCGCTTCGAACTTAAAGCCTAACTCAAAATACTTCTTTAAAACACTAATGAACGAGACAGTTCCAAAATTTTCGTTTATTAGTATTATTTTCAAGATAAACGAAAGTAATTCTTTAAAATAATGCTTTCATGCAAATGACAATTACATTAAAAATAAGCGTATTTTTGTGTAATGAAAATTGTGGTTTCAGTTCCAAAGTGTTCTATGTGCCTACTGGCAGCCTACTGGCGTGTCTACTGGCGTATCTACCGACAGCCTACTGGCACATAGAACACATTGGAACTCAGGGGACGATGTATTCTGTTTCTTTAAAATAAAAAAAAACAGCTGGTAAAAATATATTGTTATGACTTTTATTCAACAAAAACCTTCCGACTCACTAAAAGGTTTTGACGGACCGCCGGATCGGACTGAAACGAGTCATGTGAACAATAGAATGACAATGGGGTGCGGGATGTTATCAACCAATTCTTTTCTGGGGGTGGGGGGGGGGTGGGAGGAGAGAAGAGGGAGGCATGTGGTAGTACAGGGTTAATCAAGGCATTCACACATGAGAACCGCGACAAATCAGCGGTCGCCCAAAGTGTTATTTTTATTATTACAATGGAAACAATATTACGGTTAATGCTGCGAATAGTTCGGATTATGTAGTTACTTTTATGAACAGAAGCAGAATTTATTTTGTTCTTGGCGTGGATTAAGTTTACATAAAAAATATGAATTTTAAGATGTGGATTTTATAACATTATGTAAGTGTTCAAGATATGAGACTAGTGTAACAAAAAACTTAGATAGAGAAAAAAATCAAAACTTGTATAATAGTATAATTTTTTAAAGAATGGGACTTAATATCATATTTTTTAAAGAAATGGGACTTAATATCATATTTTTCAAAGAAATGGGACTTAATATCATATTTTTTAAAGAAATGGGACTTAATATCATATTTTTTAAAGAAATGGGACTTGAACTAAGATGTCCATATTTGAAATTTACCAAAACCTGCAGATTTCACTGTCGCTCCGACGCCCACTGAGCGTGACTTTTTTTTTGCCTACTTTCTGTTGTGGAAATAAGGTGCATGTTTTTCTTTCAAAGAGGACTGTCATGTGCCTACTTTCTGCTGTGGAAATAAGGTGTATGTTTTTCTTTCAAACATATAGACTTGCATCCAGATCTTGGGGCTAGAGTCCATTGATGCTAATTTAATCCGACCTTGGACGGAGAACAGGTGATTTATTTCTTGGTATTACAGCATGGCTTTCCGTTAAAATTTGAGATACCGCCGTTGAAATAATAATAATAATAATAATAATAATAATAATAATAATAATAATAATAATAATAATATAATAATAATAATAATAATAATAATAATAATCATAATAATAACTGATTTTCTAGAGCGTAAAACCACAAATAGTGCTCTAAAACGCTTGAAAGAAATAAATACACTTTTCTGAAATAAAGAGTCACATCTGTTTTGGTTGCCTCTTGCCTCTTAGAGAGGTCCAGGAGAATGCTTCAGTAAATAGGAAAGTTTTAAGATTTCTTTTGAAGACATCGAGAGTTTCTGAAATTCTGACACCAATTGGCAGGGAATTCCACAATCTGGGACCCACGATGGAGAACACACGATCACGAGCCTGATCAGATCTGCTAAAAGGTACAACTAGTTGAATTTGGTTTTTAGATCGGAGATGTGTTATGTGTTCAGAGCGTTTGGTACCAGTAATTATCCTAGCAGCAGTACTCTGAACTTTTTGAAGCTACTGAATCAGGCACTGGGACAGCCCCACTAACACTGAATTACAATAGTCCAGTTGTGAGGCGATGAAGGAGTGCACAAGTTTTTCAAGTGCTGACTAGTTAATAACCAGAACCTGCCAATGTTACAATCTACTGGTTAAGGGTGTAGCCAGGGAGGGTCATGAGTGTCGTACGACCCCCCCCCCCCCCGAATCCCAAAGGTCCGTGGCCGATGTTCTCTACAACAATCTAATACATGGCTACATTAAATGTGATTCACTTTCCCTCAACATGAAATCTTTGCTCAGTGCTGGTATCAAATATTGAATAACACCCCCCTCCCCCACACCACCACCACCACCGGACCACCACCAATGGCCAAATGTCAAGTTGGAGGAGATTATGGGAGGGGTTCACCCCCTCCCATAATCTCCTCCAACTTGACCTCTCGCCAAGGCTTGGCCCCTGGCCAAGTTTTCAATTTTTTTAGTTGCCAGACATTCTCATCCTTGAGTTGCATTGTGGGCGACCCCCAACAAAATGCTGGCTACACTCCTGCTCTTTGACTGAGTTCATAAGTTCACATAAAAGGAATCTAACTGAGATTGGATGATGGTGGTATTTATCGTATCCGACAGGGAATACGGGTTTCAGCTCTTTTTCGGAGGAGTTTTTAGGTTGTGGGGAAGTCTGGTACCAGGGTGATTTGTATGGGTGGGTTTGGGTATCACCAGGAACTGGATGCAAGCCAACATGTAAATACGACAGTAAATTGTGTTGTCGACTGCTCACATTATTATTAATCGAAGGGACTTAACTCTTTTCTGTAAATTTCGTCAATCGCACATTTGTCTCTTCATGGAGGACTGAAATAAATATTGGTTAATCTAAAAATCAAGTACTTGATAAAGTTAATTAACCCTTTAGCCTAACATGGAAAGCAGACGACACATGCAAACATTTTTTTGGAATAACTAATTTTTTTCATTTTTTGTCTCAAAAACATAGGTTATGACCCCTCGTTGGAACGAGCGCGACGATGGGTCATAACCTATATTTTTGAGACAAAAAAATTTTAAAAATAATGAAAATTAATTGGCGATTTTTGAGAATAGCGCTGGCCGGTTTTACCGTTACGTTGGGTAAAGGGTTAACCAGCTTTTGAAACTGATTGGTAAGGAGTCGGGAGCATTCGGGCTCGAGAGCAATCGGCCCGACAAAATTCGGTCCACTGGAACACTCGGCCTAGGAACATTCGATCAGGAAACTTTCGGTCTCCGTTTCAATCATAGAGTGATCTCTCACATGACAACCATGTCTTTCAGACAGAAAAACCTGTAACATAAATATCAGGAATTATTCATTAATTTCAACAGAAACAGAAACTTTAAGATCTAAAGAAAACCACTCCTACAGACTTAAAATCCTTTTGACATTGACATCAGAAGCGGCGGGACGATTTTCAAAGTGGAGAGGCGGGATCGGGCGATGGATGGTCGTCGTACGAAAATATTAAATTCCAGGGTCCCAAAACCCCCATTTCCGTGCATCTGAGTGGCTATTTTTAGCTTTTTCTGGAGATGTATTTGAAAGATTTCACACTTTGAAAGCCGTTAAAAACGTCATGGTAAAGCATACAGGTGAGGTCTATTTATCAGCTTTGGTCGTTAGACCTCACCTGTGTGCTTTACCAGACGTTTGCAGCAATTATACTGTCTGTGGATTATCTTGTTCGGGGGTGGATTTCGTACTTGTATGTCTGTAAGATTGAGATCTACTTCAGTTAACCGATATTTTAACAGACTGTATAAATTTAGCGTTTGCTGACACTTACTGCAAAAAATTATCCAAAATTCACTCATCGAAACTGAACCAGTACGAGAGAAACATAGCTGGCGAAAATGTGGAGGTAGGCTCTGGGTCCGCCCCTTGTTTCACCAGTCATTTGTTGTGTTAAAATATATGCATACAAAAAGAAACATGGCCCGACAAAAAAGTGGAGGGGCTGAAGCCCCCCCCCCCCCCCCCCCATCCCCGGTTCCGCCGCCCCTGATATTTTTGGATGGAGACATTGTACATTAACATAATGCTTTTACTGAACCTAGCTCCAGGTTTTGTATTATACGACATATCCAACTCTTTTTACATGTAAATATCTATTCATAATGGATTGAAATAAATATTGATTGAACTAAAAATCAAGTTCGAGATCGTCAAAGATGGTTGACAATTTGATGACATGGTACTAGTGTCAGAAAGCGGATGGGGGTGGGATGGGGTGCTAGAGAAAATGTTGGTAATTTGTTGGGAGATAAGGGAACAAATGGAGACACGAACTAAATGAAAGCAAAAGCAAAGTTACACCCGTGGGTCGTAAAGTTAAACCTACTCGAAGGTGGAAAACGGGGAGTTTTGTATTCCGGAAGATAGCGGCAAACTTCGCAGTGTAGGACAAACAGGTGACGGTGACTATGAGCATTCGAGGCTTAATATAAACATTACAGGAAGAGGCATCTACCGAAACCACACGAACAAACTAACTGTGAAAGGGAAGCAAATTTTTGACCAAATGAAATTTATCACGGGAAACAGCTTTTTCGCGGGGGAAACCATTTGGGAAATGGTGGGTGTACCAAGTTTAACATATGATACGATAGTGATACCTCTTTAAAGAGCTTGAAAACCACACAGAACGATGCAGGGCGATGGGTAACAGGGCCGAGTAATGACGAGGGTCAACAACAGGATAGTCTTTATGAAACTTTGTTATCTTAACTATATGGTAAATCTCCCCAACAGCAATGGTGTAAACGAATGTTCCAGAATAATTGGAATTCAAACACAAAGGCAGCATTGATTGACCAAGTGGGGGAGTTAATATAGAACAACCCAATGGAGATCTGGAACTTAGAAATAGGGTAAAAAAATGTCAGAAAAAGAATCACGGTGGATTGTAAACTTAATTGGCGAGAGGGGGTCAAAGCAAAGAGGTCTTTGGTGGCCTGTGTGATAAAGAGAAGCCAAGTTTTGAAGAGTTCCTTGATGGTACCTTTGGCGGTCACCGCTGTTCAAGTTGAGATGGCGATGGCTGGAGTTTAGGACGGGAGGGAGGGGGGGGTGGTCGGAAAGACAGTGTAAAAGGGGATGTCAAATGTGTAGTTTTCCAATTGTAATACCATGCACTGGGGAGCGCGGTGGCTCAGTAGGTAGAGGTGCAGGCTGCAAGCCGAGAGGTCCCACCTGCGGCAACCGCGTTGTGTCCCTGGGAAAGACACTTCATCTCCATTGCCCGCGTGGGGGCACGATGACGCCGTGTACTAAGGCGTACTGCACACCGATGGTACGCATGTCTTCAACCAATCTAACCCTGCCTGTGCTGCAGTGCGGAGTTACGAAGTTGGGGAGCTGGCAGCTGCTCGTCGTTGCTCGGTGGTTCTCTCCGGGTACTCCGGCTTCCTCCACCCGTAAAACTGTCACGGTCATGATTAGTCATTGTGCATAAATATGTGACCTTAAACATCAATAAATAAATACCATACACTACTAGACAAGTCGAGGCTCGCAAAGAACTACATTAAATTGAACATATTTCACAGTGTTAAAATCCGTCGACCCAGGTCCAGTAAAATTACCAGTCGCGCACACTTGGGCAGTAAACGTGGCTCTCAGAGCCACATTTACGACCTAAGTGCGTGCAACTGGAATATTTTACTGCGACCTGAGTCAATGGAGTGCAACCTTACTTTTCCGGTATGAACTGGCGATTGTCGCAAGTACGCTCAATTATAAGCTTTACATGTCCTTTAACTTGTATATCCCATAAAAGGGGAGTCTAGAGAGACACACGGTGGAGGTTTTTCAACTTTACTGAATGGTATCATTGACACCATTTACAATAACAATTGAACAATTGCAGAAGATAATAAAATGCGGTTTTTGAATAAATTACTCAATAAAATAAAATCATGTAGGGCATAAGGCAGTTGCCATCGTTACTTAAAAAGTCTGAGCCAAAAGGTATGTCTATTACAAATGGGAGGATGTTGATTGTGTCGTTTCGAATATTTGATAAAATTGCAGAGTATAATGATAAAAAAAAATGTTCAGGTGCCTTGCAGACGCCACATTGACAGAACAGTTGAGATGTTAAGTGACTGACTACCATACAGCATAGAGTTAAGGCCACTACAGTGCAAATGCAGCCGATGGGGATAAATTTGAGCAACGTGAGATTTGGTGCCCCCATAAAACAGTGGTGGTCATACTGTAGGTTTACATAATCTAACCCTATATACCCAACGTAACGTCCAAAACCGGCCAGCGCTATTCACAAAAATCGCCAAATAATTTTCATTATTTTTTTCATTTTTTGTCTCAAAATCATAGGTTATGACCCCTCGTTGGAACGAGCTCATCGAGCTCGTTCCAATGAGGGGTCATAACCTATGTTTTTGAGACAAAAAATGAAAAACAATTAGTTATTCAAGAATTTTTTTTGCAAGTGTCGTCTGCTTTTCGTGTTAGGTAAAGGGTTAAAAGGTAACGAATTTGCTCAGTGATAGTGTTTTCGAGAACAGATAAAAACAGGTCATTCCACTTGTCGGTAACATATGGGAAGAAAGAGAATTGATAAAGTTGTGTCCAACAAAAAGGAACTCTGTGAGTTTGGCATGAACTTCAGACCCCACCGGAAATGTTTGGACATTTCCCCACCCTTCATTTTTTTAGAAAATAGACATTTCCCTAGCGCAGCAATTTGCCCACCGAACATTTTGCTAATTTCAAAAAAGGTGGACATTTCCCCACCGGGCACTTACCCGTCAAAGGGGTAGAAGTCGATCCGACCCAAGGCCAATCCATCCCCAGAAGATTTGGCCCCAGTCAATCTGTCCCCTAGTCGATTCAGCTCCATTTACCATCAGGGATGTGGCTAGAGGGTTTCAGCTGGGAGGGGGGTGCCACCTGTGTAAATTCCAACTGTGAGTGGTTTCGATAGGTGATTGCACTGAAGCGCTGGATGATATCTTTTAACCCTTTACCCAACGAATCGCCCGCGTCCGCCCACGTAATATGCAAATACAGCTGCTGAAAAATATTATTGTTCGAAAAATTTCAACAAAACCATGTCATTTGACCCCTCTTCGGACGTCGAGCTCGTTCCAAAGAGGGGTCACATGATATGGTTTTGTTGAATTTTTTTTTAAAAATTAAAAAAAATGATATTTAAAATAATGAATTTTGAAATCGTCTGCGTTGGGTAAAGGGTTATGAACCCTTCTGAAAATTTTCACTAGTCCTGAAACGGAAAAAGCATCATTTATAATGTGTCTGGGTCAGAAAATTTACCGGATTGATGTCAGAGTCGAAATTTTGAGGCCATGTCAGTTTTAGAGTAGGAAATTTGAAACTCAAGTTTCCAGTTGGAAATAAAAGATCAAAATTTCTCATCATTAGTTGGAATTTGAATATTTTTCATGAACAATGTTAATTTATTGAATTTCCAACTATTTGATTTTTGACCTCGGAATTTCCAACTATTGAAAAACATACTCCTAACTGGGGGGGGGGGGGGGGGGGTGAGACCCCCCCCCCCCCCCACACACACACACACCTCCTCCCTGTCGCCACATCCCTGTTTACCATAGTTGGTCCGGACCGAATTATTCAAATTAATGGTAGTTATTTTTATTGTTGATCATTAATATTATTATCATTCTTAATGATAGAAATAGTGTTAAAAATAGAAATAGTGTACCGAGTGGATCACACAGGCTCAGTTTTATACCACGCATCCAGGGGGAGGCCACCAAAAATTTGCAAGACGTGACGTGGGGGTAGGTGGGTCTCTTGAGTGCGCCAAAAATGTGCATTTCCAACCTGTGCAATTTTTTGAATTTTTTAAAAATATATCAATATATCAGCTAATATATACCATCATTTGTGTTTCAAACCTTAAAGATGATGTTGTACATCACGCTCTTGACATAAATACAACATTAGGAGGCTTTATATGTGAGAATATTGGGCTTAAACTGGGAAATGTCACACGTTAGTAGAGGGTGGATGTCTTGTTCGAAATGTAGAAAATGTGCAGACAATATTTTTGGAACAATTCAAATGAAAACTTGTTCCCGTATATGTACACCTGCTCTGGTCAAGCCTGATAATAAACAGCTTGTCCTTTGTAGATTGGGGCCCGCAGCAGCCCACAGAGGTTTAAATTGGTGATACCAGTTTAACCCTTTACCTAACATGAAAAGCAGACGACACTTGCCCAAAAATTATTGAATAACTAATTTTTTCCATTTTTTGTCTCAAAAACGTAGGTTATGACCCCTCATTGGAACGAGCTCAACGAGCTCGTTTCAATGAGGGGTCATAACCTATGTTTTTGAGACAAAAAATGAAAAAATAGTAAAAATTAATTGGTGATTTTTGAGAATAGCGCTGGCCGGTTTTGGCCGTTAGGTTGGGTAAAGGGTTAAGGACATTATGAAAACCCCCTAAAGACAGCTGTGCCTACTACGTTTATAAGTTTATTTTGGATTTTAATGGGAGAGTGGGGGTGGGTGTCTGAGAACGGTAGTAGAAAATTTGCACGCAGTGGGTAGGTGGGTGGGTGGGTGTAAAAAGGAGCCGAATAAAAAATAGGACGTCACGTCTTGCAAATTTTTAGTGCCCCCCCCCCCCCCCCCCCCCTGACGCATTTACGAAAAAGAATTACAGCATTAACCACATTAGTGTGAACATTTTTGACATAATGTTACATGTAATGAATGAAAAGTTTCAGCGCTCAGAGGGCACACAGGGACGATGTGGAATTTGTAATCCATTGCAACCTGGATAACTTTGTTTGCTTTTGAATCCACAACAGACGGAAGTAGGTATAAAAGGCCGATTCCAAATCACTTGTACATGTACGTGTACAAAACACGCACACGATGCGTTTACCAACGTGGAATTCGGTGTTAAATCACGCGCTTGTTCACAAAAACTGTACAGTGATTTAGAAGCCCCCATGTACATTCAGTGACGCCTAGATCGCGCTTTTAGCGTTCAAACACTCGTGGTGAACGCATCGTGTGCGTGTGTTGTACATCTTCAGTTGTATCGTGTACGTGATTTTTGGTCTACGTTCGCATCGCAGATCAGATCCACCGATCCATCGTCGGCGAACGCGATCGAAAGCAAAAGATTCTGGGTGATCATCAAAAAACAGCTTTTGCGGTTCTAAATCAGTGATTTAGAATCGGCAATTGAGTTGGTACAGATGATTTAGAATCGGCAATTGTTTTTGAGGCGGTGGGTTTTTGATTGATATAAATATAGGGGAGAAAAAAATATATATAAATAAATAGTTATTTAGAAAATTAAATATATCAAATCGAATAGATAATAAAAAAAAATACGTAAATCATGAGCGATTCTCAGATGATTAGAGCGAGGTTTCTTTTAAACATGCTGATGAGAGCATACGCAATCTGCGTGAACGAACAACTACATCCCATCTTGTTAGAACGATGCGTCGGATGTCGGGATCATCTAGACTTCGATCACGAGGATCATTCGTGTCTGACGATGGAAAGGGAAGATATGGTCGTCATGTATTTCGAACCGGCGTTCGAACGCGTTAAATTCGACGATGTGATCACGTTTTGGAAGAGATTAGTCTACTGTAAGAATCGAGACAGGCCCACAGATTCGGAAGAACTGAAATTGGCGCGTAGAAGTTTGACTTTAGAAGACAAGGGATGCATCAAGAAATTATTGCTGAACGAAGCATACGTCTAAGTTTTGTTTTTCGTTGATATAAAGAATAAGGGAGAGTAGAAAATAAAAAAAAATAAATACACACATAAAATTTTTTATCTAATAAAAAAAAATGAGAACCAGAAATAAATTGTATCCGACGTTAGTGGACGACGAGGACGAGAAGCCGAACGGCGTTTTGCCGACAGCGCCGTCGCTAGATGAAAGAGAAAGAGGAGAGAGGTATCGCATCGATCAAATCAGTAGAATCCAATCGTATCTGACTCGAGAGAGAGATTCTCGTCGTTCCTTCAAGAAGAAGTATTCGAGTTTCGTGAAATTCGTCAACGGGATCGACACGACACTCATCACGATTTCCATGGGTTTACACGCGGCCGGCATCGGATTGTTGTCGACCGCGGTCGGCATTCCGATCGTGCTGACCGTGGAAGGAGTGGCTCTCGCCGCCGGATTGTTCAGCACTCTCGGAAACTTTTTGAGTAGGAAATTATATCTGAAGGCGAGGAAACACGACAAGATTCGCGTCTTGGCCAACTCCAAGATCGACACGATATCCGAAATGATCTCTATGGCGTTGAAAGACGGTAGGATATTGGACGGAGAATACTTCGCGATATTGAGCGAGAAAACGAAATACGATGCCATGAAAGAAGCTGTGAGAATCAAGACTCGTCAGATCATCAAGGAAGAGTTGAAGGATTCTCTCGTGGAAAAGGGTAGGAAAGAGGCCAGGGAGGAATTCAGTAAGATGATAGAACTCAAGGGCAGCGATTGAAAAAAAAAAAATATATATATATAATAAGAACAGAATTTAAAAAAAAAAAAATATTAAATTCATATATAAAATAAAAAAAAAACGAAATTAATTTAAATTAACTCTTCAAAAAAAATGTATTGCGTAAAGTGTAAGAGAGTTACCGAGACGAGTAATTCTCGAGAAGTGCGAACTAAAAATGACAGACGGATGCTTCGCAGAATTTGCGACGTGTGTGGTTCTATCAAGACTAGATTCGTCAAACAAAAGAACGCGAGCAAAGGCAAAGGCATCGTGAATAAAATGATCAACAATCTACCTTTCGAAATGCATCTACCCGGTCACAGTTTCACGGGACCAGGAACGAAATTGAACAAGAGACTCAACGCCGATCTGACTCCCAAATCTTGGGGCAAACCCATGAATGGGGTGGACGCGGCTGTGTACGATCACGATCTATGCTACGCCGGACATCCCGACACCAAGACTCGCAACGACATCTGCGACAAAAACATGTTGGGGAGATTGAAAGACATATCGAATCCGACCAGGAGAGAGAAGATGGAACGTTCGCTGGTCGGCAATCTGATCGGCGCGAAACATCGATTCGGATGGGGCGTTCAAAAAAAAAAGCGCATCTGAAAAAGAGAAGAAGAAGAAACGATTATTGATGAGCGAATTGGCCGAGGAGTTACACAAACCCATAGTGCGAAAATTTCGAAAGAGAAGGGTGTTCGTGAAGGGTCTGGACGACATCTGGTCTGCCGACTTGGTCGACATGAGATCGTTTTCGAGGTGGAATGAGGGCGTCAAATATCTATTGACGGTCATCGACGTGTTTTCCAAATACGGTTGGATCAGAGCTTTGAAGAATAAATCGGGACCTTGCGTCGCCGAGGCTCTGAAGAGCGTGTTCGACTCGTCTTCTCGAAAACCGAGTAAATTGTGGGTGGACAAGGGAAAGGAATTCTACAACAAGGATGTTCGTCGATTGGTAGACCTCTACTCGATCGGAAACGAAGAGAAAGCCAGCATGGTGGAACGTTGGAATCGAACGATGAAGGAGAAGATGCACAGATACTTCACGGCGAATTCGACTAAGAAATACATATACGCACTGAACGGTCTGGTGAATGATTACAACGACATGCGACACAGATCGATCAAGATGACTCCCGCGGAAGCTAGCGATCCTCGAAACGAAAAACGAGTCTACGCGAATCTATATCCCGAGAGATCTAAGATCGGGAAGAAGAAGTCTAGAACGCCGAAATTTGCGGTCGGCGGTCGAGTGAGAATCTACGCTTATAAGAAGCACTTCGAAAAGGGTTATACTCCTCGATGGACCTCCGAAATCTTTGTGATCATCAAAATATTTCACACCGATCTGGTGACTTACGAAATCGAAGCTTTGGATGGAGAAGAGATCATCGGAAAGTTTTATGAACAACAATTGCAGAAGACGAAGTTTTGATGAAGAACGCAAAAAAAAATTTTTTTTTATTTACCCTCTTTGACATTTTCTTGTTTACACACACATATATATATAAGAGAGAAAAAAATAAATAATAATAAAAATAATTAAAAACTATTTTTTTAGATAAAGAAAAGCAAGTGAATTAATAAACAAAAAAAACCTAAAAATCCATTAAAATGACAAATATACTAGATATAGCACAAAGATGTAAGTATTCAAGAATATGAGGTTCACGAATATGAACCGGTAACTGGAACGAGTTTGAACAATGTGGGAGAGATAAGAATCAACGTCGAAACTCAAGATCTATTCGTACATCCTAGCGAGAGTTACATAGTGGTGCAGGGACGTCTCACCAAGGAAGATGGGAGCGACTACGCCAACGACGACACGGTTACTCTAGCTAATAATGGCATCATGCATCTATTCAGTAACATAAAATACATGCTATCCGGACAAGAGAGAGAATCTGTGTTTCATCCCGGTCAGGCCACCATGATGTTCAGACTCTTGACGTATCCTGACGATTTTTCGAAATCCAGAGGACTTAATCAGTTGTGGGTGAAAGACACTATAGGCCCTGCTAGCGCCGGCGCCGCCACGATATTCGACTACGTCGTCAAGACGTCCAGACCTAAAGGAACGTTTTCGTTCAGGATACCTTTGAAACACATCTTCGGATTTGCAGACGATTACAACAAGATCACGTACGGATTCAAACACAATCTGACGTTGATTCGAAAAGGAAACGACGACGCAATAGTGAGACTCACCACGACCGATGCGGGTAAGATAACTCTACACAAGATATCGTGGTTCGTTCCGCACGTGGAGCCTACGATGGATGAGAAAACGAAAACGCATCTCTATGAGATCATACAATCCAAGAGTAAATTACCCGTGGGATTTAGAATGATACAGTGCGACACAGCTAGCATTCCTCCCTCCACGAATCACTGCGATTGGAGATTGACGGTGAAATCCTCTTCCGAGAGACCACGTTTCATCGTGATCACTTTTCAGACCAATAGGGACGGGTCTCAGGAAAAGAATGCATCGCTGTTCGATCACTACAATTTGAGAAACATGCAAGTGTTTCTGAATGCCACGAGATATCTGGCAATCGATTACAACGCGTCGTTCGACAAGAACGATTTCTGCAGGCTGTACGGCGACGCCGCCGATTTTAGAAAGAAGTATCACGGTCTAGACGAATTGATGAGCAATCCCAACATATCTCCCGGCGAATACAAGTCGATGTATCCCATGTTTGTGTTCGACGTCAGTAAACAGAGTGAACGACTCAAGAGTAGCGTGTTAGACATTCAGATCAAGATGCAATTCGATAGGAACGTGCCGAGAAAAACCGAAGCCTTCACCCTGGTCCTGTCGGACAGAGAATTACAATTCGAATCGGATGGAAATAAGATGTCGATCATTCGATGAGAGACGAGTGTGTGAAAAAAAAAAAAATAAAAAACAAAAAAAAAAAATGAAAAGTAATGTGTGATTATTAAAAACAAAAAAAAACAAAAAAAATAAATAAATAAAGTAATGTGATATAGAGAGATTGAACATCTCTCTATATCACATTACTTTATTTATTTTTTTTTTGGTTTTTTTTTTGGTTTTTAATAATCACACATTACTTTTCATTTTTTTTTTTTGTTTTTTATTTTTTTTTTTTTTTAATTCGTTATTTTTCCATGCGTTCACTGTTTGTTCAAAGGATCCAGTTCGATCAGTAGACTGACCACGGAAGTGGTGGCTTCAGGATTATTGGTTTTCGTGACGAAATTAATCCTGTCTCCGGCGTTCACCTTGAGAGGCGTGCCAAACGTGCTGATATTCACGTGTTGATTCTCAGTCTTTTCGAAGCTGTATCTCTTATCGCTCTCCACACCATTCACCATGAGATTGACGACCGCTCTGTTATTCAAATCCGAGGAAGCCAGACTCATTCGAAGGATTTCACCTCCCAACGGCATGGGATATCCAACCTGACCGTGTTTCGATCCGCTACCTCCGTTCTCGAAAGACCACTCAGCTTTTCCTTCATCTAAGGTGCCGGCCTCTTCGGCCCACACGGTGATCAATTGTCTGGCATATTTGACTCTCTCCACCACCGAAATCAGGGTGCAGGCATCCGTCATGTTCACGGGTTCTGGTAGATTCGTGAGCACGTGTCTGCCCATGCCTAGTTTACCTTCCATGATGTCACCCTTTCTCCAGACCGAGTTGTCATCCACGTACTTCCTGCTTACCGTGCTGGAATCGAATTCGGGATTGTGACCGAGACCGAATAAATTCTCACCGTTCATATTGATGCCACCCTCCATGGTTCCGCCAGATTGTTTGTTCAGGTAGAGATCGTCCACTTGTGATTCTATGTATTCTTGCAATCGTATCACGGCAGAATCCACATAGCCCTTGTTGACCGTGGTTGAGTCTGCATCCGCGTCGTCGATCTTCGACAGATTCAATATCTTGTGGAATCCTGCATTCAGATCCGATTTCATTTCACGTCTGTCAGACTTTCTCTGTTCCAGATCTACGTAGTGTTTGGTCGCCATGTCCTTAGGATTCGTGGGAGCGGCCACGTTCGTTATCTTGTTATTATTAGCATTCAATTCCAAGTGCATCGTTTTCGTAACGTATCTATTTCTCAGGTGTTCGCTGAATCTCGCATGAGAGTCGTCCGCGTATCTCTTGGTGGCGGCATCGGTGGGATCTACGGGATTAACGACGTTCACCAAATGTTGGATTTCAGATCGAGATCGTCGGTCATGGTTTTATCCACGTAATTATCCAGCAGGATTCGTTCGAAATCAGAGTTCCCCCTGTCGATGTATTTTTTAGTCGCGGCATCTGTGAGATCTATCGGCTCGGGAAGATTGTAGAGCTTCTTATTGTTCATGTTCAGAGGTTCCTCTCGAGGTTCGTATCTCCAAATGTAATGCACGTCCAAGTTGGCAACGTCATAACCATCGTCGACTTTGAGCGTCTTCCTCTTCTTTCTCGGGTTGACTTTTTCGTCGTCACTTCTACCAAATTTATCGACTGTCATGTTGTTGTGGGATTTTTTTTTTTTTGTTTTTAGAAAAAATATCTTCAAACGCAGTTTATTAAAAAATGAACTATGTTATTTTATTTTTCGTTTTTTTTATTCGATTAAAATTTTTTTAAAATAATTTTTTATCTTTATATATATACTATTAAAAAAAATCTCTCTCTAATGTAAGTCATTGAGAATGTCTTGAAATTCATCTCCTTCAGACCATCTCTTGAGAACGTAGAGACACAGGTGACCGCAAAACACTTGATCTGGTGATTGCACTTGATCCGTGTTGTAAAGAACCATCGATTTGTTGAAATAGTTCTTTATTTCTTTCGGCGGCGAGATTCCGTAGCTGTCGAAATAATAATTCTTCTTCTTCTTCCCGTTCTTGAACCACGCCACCCAGTGAGTGCCTTCACCTGATGAATCGTCTAAATTTAAAATTCCGCATTCTGATTGTCGAGGTCTTCTCTTCGGCAAGGCATCTCTGGAAAACACTCCTAGAAAATCTTCGATTTTCAAATCTTTTGCCGCATTCAACAGATCGATGTTGGATAGGGGTTCGTTGGGTAAGACGATACCTTCTACGGATATCTTTATTTTCTTATTCATAGATGCGTATATATTTTTTTTTTATTTATTTTATTATAATTCACTAAAAATGATGTTATTTTTTTTCTATTTTTTTTCTTTTTCTTTTTAAACTAACTCTATCGACTTCTACAATCTTGAATCCATCGAATTCCTTGACTTCTGTAATCTTGGATTCATCTAATTCTTCTTTTAAACTAACTTTCTCGATGTCACTATCGATTTCCATAATTTTAGGTTCATCTAATTCCTCTTGATTTTCTGGAATCCTATCATCCACAATCGTATCTGGAATCTTATCATCCGCAAGCGCATCTGGAATCCAATCATTCCCATTCATATCGTCTCTAATTAGATCCACAGTCCAATGTCCGAGTGCCAAAGTGCTTATTTTATCATCTAATACGAATCTCTTGTCATCGTCGGCCGTCAGTGAAATCTTGTTGACTATTTCAGTATGCAGGTCGTGATTTTCACTTCGAATCGATTTCATAGTCTTATACACCGGACCACTTCCTAACAGACAATCTTTATACTCTTGGAAAGAGATGTTTTTCTTCACAACGCACGCTTTAACTCCTTTGCACTTCTTGATCTCTTCATCATCTTCTAGACGATAAGCATAGAGTTTGGGTCTCAAGCCCACGAATTCGACGATCTGTTTACCGCCGCTCTCGTCCTTAAATTTACCCAACACCTTCTTGTTGTTGTTCGATTGAATGTTGGACGGGTAATCGACGGGATAATTGCTCGTGTCGAACCACTCGGTCACGTCTTTCGTCTCTATCTCGTAAACTAAACTGTCCGTGTTGGTGAACAGTAGTTTGGCTTTGTCGCCAAATTTTCGTTTGATGTAATCGTAGTGAAACTCGTACATCAATCGCTTGCTGACATCTAAGATGATCGGTCCGAGATAATACGGTTTGTCGAACTTCAGGTGCGTCTTTTGCATGTGAACGGCCACTAGATTTTCGCCGAATATGGTTCGGTGTTTGTAATTGGGTTTCACCACTAATTTTTTAGCTCTTTTCTCAGACGTGACGAGTCGAACGTCGGTTCTCTTCCTGATGTTTTCCATCGATTTACCATACACGCAGTTGTTCATGAGTTTGAAGAAATCTTTTTCAAAATCGTTCTCGGCTCGGGTTCTGAGATTCGTGTTGAGATCGATGTATTTTTTCATCCAAGGCTCTTCGTCGAATCGAATGATGCGATGTGTGTTGACTAATTTCATACCGTAATCGACGTACTGTTTCAAATTCTCGCTGTAGACAACATAGTTACGTTTGTTAAATAAATTGGGAATGAGTTTTTCCTCGTCTCCTTCGTTCGGTTCCATTCGTTCGGGAGCCAGCGGATAATCGTTGTGCGAATCGTGTAATTCTTCCAGATAGTTCAAATCGACTTCTAAAATGCAAGGATAGTCTCTCCATTTTTGCATCTCTTCCGGTTCCTTCACCCATTCGAAATTTCCAATCGGTAAAGGAATACTCATAGCCCAACCGTACAGATTATTGGCGTCCCAATACTGTATGTATTTAGTCGACCGTTTCGAATCGAAACCTTCTTTCATGTAGGGATTGTTAGCCTCGGAATGTCTGTGAGAGATCATCGAGACGCCACCTCTCGCCGCCCTTTCGAACATGAGCAACATGTCCACATTGGATAATAATTCCAATTGGACTTCGGTGGTCTTCAACAGAGTGTCCCACGCCAGACCGGGTGCGGAGAAATACCAAGCGGGATCCAGATCGTAATTTCGACGACAGACATCTCGAAAATTTTTGAACACATCTGCCAAGAGCAGAACGTCGGTCTTCAGATAGAGATCGTGATAATCTCTCATGGTTTTCATATCGAATGATTTCCACACTTTTTTGGCGTGTTCGTAATTCTCGTCGGAAATGTCGGATTCGTATAATTTCGAATAAAAATCATCTTTCGAAGGTAGTGTGGTGTCTTCGAATCTCTTTAGATCGTTCATGTAATCGTAAGGATAGACTCCTTTCCTCAACATGACGTCTACTCGTTCTCCGAAATGTTCGCTCGTGATTTTAAATTTATCCTTGCTCATGTTATCGACTAATTTTTCAGGAGTGGTCGACATGAATTTAAAAGTGTCGATGAAACGTATGCATCTACGAATGGATTTCGTTTTTTCTTTCAACGTATTTCCGTCGATTACTCTTTTCCTCTCCATGAGCTTCCATTTCGTGAAGGAAATGTATCTTTCTTCACTGTTCGCGATGCAATTTAATTCTTCGTGCGAGGTGCCGAGATTTTTCACGAACAGATGACTGTCGTAACCCGAGAGATTGTGAAACATCACCAGATAGAAAGTGGCGTCTTGACATTTTAAATTAAACTTGCTGTGAGCCGGACCGCGATACAGACCCGTGTAATGATCGTGGTCTCTGACCTTCTTATTTTCCTCCGAATTCTCATCGAACGATTGTCTGCATATGTGACATTCTGTGGCTCTGTTATTTTCGTCCTGCTGCTCTCGCGGGATGATCATTTTCGCCGGAGTTTTGAATTTGTCGTATAACATTTGAATTTTCGATTCTAACTCTTCCACGAACCTTTGAGCCACATCGTCGTCTTCACGCTGTTTCGTGTAGGTGAAGGGACCCATGTCGTGTTGCGAGTCGAAAGCGCATTTCACGTAAATGCAATAGCCCAAAGGTAAGTGTTTTTGATATCTTTCGACGTAACTTTGAAGAGCGTCGGGTTGACAGGAACTCATTTTTGCGGTGAAACATTCGAAATTGGCATACACGACGAATGGTACTTTTAACCTTCTGTTGTGATTTTCAAACTTCATGATGGTGTTGGGTTTGGGCATTTCGACGGCGACACCTTGATTTTCGTTGCAATATTCCTGATGTTTCGCTAATGCTTTTTCGCTCTTAAACATGTTCATGCAGTTGCAACATAAAGATATCATATGTCCATGATTATTATTTTGTTTCGACAGTAATCGGGTCGGATGTTTAACCCAACAATAATGACGATTGTCACCATTCGAAATCGATAATAAAATAATCGTCTTTTCTCTTCCACGATACGAAGTCCATCTGAGAGGATAGATCTTTTGATTTTCGTCATCGTATCCCAAGACGTTCACCACTACGGTGGGGTTTTGAACCTCGAAACATTCGATGTTTTTTAGCTTTGTTGGAAAAGTCACTCAGGTCCAATCGAGATTTTTAGAAGTTTCCTCGTAACGAGAAACTCTATCGGCGTTTATTTCGACAGGGTATAAAGCGGAGGTGACTGCCCATTTAAAACACTGATCATCTTTATTTCTCACGTTGACCACGGTGCGTCTCTTAGTCAAGAAATATGGTAATTCCAAGTAGGAAGATCCTTTCAATGGTTCGTTTTTAGTCATGTAAATTTCGAGTTTCAACACCTCGTCGAACGTCCAATTACTACCTTCATTTTGATAATTCGCGAGAGATGGCAACATCTTGTCTTTCATCTTTTCGAAAACGACCGATAGATCTGAACCTTGAAATACGGGTTCGACGTTAGATCTGAAATATGCATTTTTCACGATGCTCTCGCCGGACTTCACGTCGATTTTATTCATTATGCAATGGAGTATCATCTTAATTTTTAATCCCAAGTTCGTGTATTCATGAAACAAATCCAATACTTTTTTCTTCACCCGTTCCATGAACAATTTTGGATCGACTTTTTTCGACGAGGGAAACACGTCGAAAGTTTTAAAAATGTCTTCAATTGCACTCTCCCATTCTACGGGTTTCGATTGGAATAGTTCCGCAACGAGTCATCTTACATGTTCTTCTCCTTTCTCTTCATCGATTGCTCGTTGAATTTCGCTCGATATATCTCGTTTGTCTTGAATCTGAAGTGCATCACTCGTTTTCGTTTTAGTTTTTCTTTTCTTTTTTTTGGAAACTTGATGTTTTTCAACGGCTTTTCGTTTAGTCGCCTTCTTATTTTTCACAACCGGCGCATCTTTTGACGTCGTTGCTATCGACATTTCGTTTGCCTTTCTAGCGTTTCGCAAATATTCTTGTATGACTTCAATTTTTTTTGATTTAGTTCTATGCTTTCTGAAATCTGAAATTTGTAATAGATTACAAATCTCGTTTAACTGAGGTACGGTTTTCTCATTTAAATTTACCATTGTTTTATCTGTTTGCTTCATTTGTAAGAATATTTTTTTTTTTGGAATTTTGTATTAAATAATTTGTTAAAAAAGTTTTCTTTTTTACTCTATATATATAATAGAAAAAAAAAAAAAGTTAAATTTTAAAATTCAATTTTTTTTAATACAAATTTAAAATAAACATTATTTGTAAGAATTCATAAAAAACCCAATAATCGATCATGACAACAACAACACCTAAAAGATGTGGATTGAAATTGAAACGAGACGAAGGGTATGAGAATTCCAGTTTTAATATCTATACATTACAACCACACGATCCCATCGAATTGAATGAGGTCGAGATGGTGGACTTAGAGCGTTACTACCACAAATATCGAATGTGTTTGAAAGTGGATGAAGCCGCGCTCGATTTGTTTTACGAGTACCAAAGCGAACTGTTGATTAATATCATCATCGCCGAAGACAGAGAATTCGACAGGGGTGATTTATTGTTGTCCTATGGAAGTTACATATATCCAATAATCTCACCCGAACTCGTGAAGAAATCGGGTGGTGAGAGCGCATTCGCCTATGAAAAAAAAATCAAAAGAGTAAAGATGAACATTCACACCATTTTCGTATGTGGAAAAATGACGAATGTCAACTTGCTAATAACGGACTTGGAAATATAAACAACAGAGAGATTGAAATTAAAAAAATTTAAACTTTTTATATATATATAAAGAGAAAAAAAAACTTTTACTAAAAACATTTTTACATTAAAGAAAATTAAAAATTAAAAAAACAACTTTTTTATATATATATATAAAGAGCAAAAAAAAATAACAAACTTTTTTTTTAACAAATTGTTATTTAAATACAAAATTTAAAGTATACATTATTGCAAGAATTCGTAAAAACAAAAAAACAAATAATCGATCATGAAGACAACAACACCTAAAAGATGCGAATTGAAATTGAAACGAGTCGAAACGTATAAGAAATTCGGTCATAAAATCTATAGATTACAACGACACGATCCCATCGAATTGAACGATGTCGAGACGAAGGGCTTAGAGCACAAATACGAGAAATATAAGATGCCTCTGAAATTGAACGAAGCCGCACTCGATTTGATTTACGAGTACCAAAGTGATCTGCAGAACATCGTCATCGCCAAAGATAGAGAATTCGACAAGGACGATTTGTCGTTGCCCTATGGTATTTACATATTTCCAAACATCTCATTCGAACTCTTGAAGAAATTAGGTGGTGAGAGCGAGTTGACCGATGTAAAAAAACTCAAAAGAGTAAAGATAAACATTCAACACGTTTTAGAAAAAGGAGTAGACACGAGCGTCAACATGCTAATAACGGACTTGGAAATATAAACAATAGAGCGATTGATTTTTTAGCGAAGAAAAAATGAAAAAAAAAAAAGTAAATGAGATCTCATTTACTTTTTTTTTTTTGTTTTCCTTCTTCACTATCATCATGATATATTATAATAACGTTTCCTTTTCTCTCAAATTTCTGCGTCGATTATTCTTCTTTTTCTTTTTTTCTTTTTCTCTGTGATGTGATATGTTCATGGTAACATTTTTGTTTATCCAAATCATAATTATGAACGAATGTTGTGCATCTCTTGGTAACACTCGCTTCAGAAGGTAGTGGTGAGCGTGGAAAGCATCGTCTCATTCCCAACCATATATCCCGCGCTTTATCTATCTCTTTCCTTAGATATCCATCATTAGCGTCTAACCATTTTTTTATTTCTTCGCTCTCTGGCTCGCGATGTTCGTCATTATCGTCAAATTCATTCAGGTGATAAATTTGTTTCTCCACCTCTTCACCCATTTTAAATATATATTATTTTATACTTTCTATGATTTTATATATTTTATATAATTTTTATATTTATAATAACATATTCAAAATTGGTATGTTCTTAAATGGCGAATTGTCACCGAGCAACAAACCCTTGCCGTATCGCTTGACGTTCCGTCCACTCTTCAGAAAGAGACCGTTTCCTCTCAGAGAGTTGCCACCTCTAACGGGTTCTAGATACAATCCTTTACCGCTGTCATCTACGTGAACGCGACACACGGCTCCTCCTTTCTTCAAAAACAGTCCGCTGCCACCCATTAATTTCTCAACTCCCGAACTAGCGAGTCCTGTGAGAGCTCCCACGCCGAGAGTCTTTCCGAGAAAGGGTAGCACCTTTGTGGCGAAGGGTAATGCTTTTGCGGCGATTCCTGCCAATAGCAGTAGGAAACCGCCTTTCATTCTCAAATTGTATCTCAATTGAGCGGGACTCAATCTCACCGCCAACACTCTTCCATCGCGAATCGCTTTCTCCATCCTTTTGATTTGACTTCTGGTCCAGGCGATCAAATCCTGTCCGCCTCTCGTCAGATCTTCGTGAGTGAATTTGAATCTCACCGCCTCGCCTCGAGTTGTTAAAGCTCTCTTAAGTTTCTTCTTCTGTCCTGCGGATATGTTCACGTTTTTAACCACGTATTGTGTCATAATTCCGTTTGTTTTTTTAAATATATTTTACTTCAATTGTTTCTTGTTTAATAATTATATTAAAATAATTTTGTAAAAAAAATTAATATTACCGTTTATTTTATTTTTGTTATCTATATATATATAATATTTTTTTTTTTTTTTGCTTTTTATATTTCTCTTATGTGAAATCGTATCGTCACTCTCTCTCCGCGAAGATCTAACAGTTCACCATTTTGATCCGTCAACGTGGTTTTGAGACTATACAACGTGTCTAAAATCATTGGTAGATGAACTAAATTTCGAGGTCGCTCCACGATCTTATAACCCGGCGACACGTTTGGAAAGAAGGAATAGATCGTCAGCTGAGCGCTACCATTCACGTAGCTTCCAACAATCACGTCCACGTTCACCAGAATGCTATTGATAGCGAGAATGTCGACCGTATTTTCAGATGCCGCGTGGCCTCGATACATCTTTCGATCGAATCCCAACATCTTGCCTATAGAATCGTCCGTGTTGAAATCCACACGAAAATTATCTTCCAAATCCAACATCGTCTGTAATGTATTAGGATTGGGAGAGAGTCTGATCTTGTTACTTCCCTTTCCATCCGTCTTCATTCGCGTCTGAATGTAATGGTTCAAATCGTCTATGTCGTAACTCCCTTTGGGAATTCGAATCTCCAACCAATCCGTTCCGTCGGAATACTTGAACGAGTTATTCTTTTCGGTGACGTTGGGAAAGGAATAATAAGTCTCCAGATTCACCAACGCCATCTCGTAAGTTTTCTCTCTGTTCAATTCGATGGAAGTTCGAATTTCGTAGCGAATCGAGTAGAATCGCCACTCACCACGATTTGAATGGATTGTTTCGCAGCCATATTCTCGGCTATCCGTTCTAACAATTCTCCATGTTGGAACATTATATCTTAATTTTATTTTTTTTTTTTATTCAAAACTAATTATTTGAAGATTTATTTATTTTTCTAATTTTTTTTATTTTTTCACGCTCTATCTTATTATAATCATCACCATCGGGAACATAAAACTTATCGAATCCACACCGATATTTTTCCACGATTAAATTCGCTCGTCAAATCGATCACGACGAAATTGTAAAGTCCACCATCCCAAACCCTCTTGCAGAATCTCCTGAATTCGACAGCGCTCATGTCGTTCGTGACGTGATCACCGTAGATGTGATTGAGATTCTTGAGATCTTGGCGAAAGAGACATAGAAAATTAGCGTTCTCCCTTATCGTCTGTCTGGGCAATCGAAAATAATTCTGCGACAGGTAGAAACAGTCCACGTTGCTGTGTCGACCCCTAACGTAATACGATTCGCATCGGTTCTGTCTCTCCAAAAGCAGATCGTCGAAAATCATGAGATTCTTATCTTCCGATTTCAGTTCTCTAGGATCCGGAACGTCGCTAGCGTTCTCGTAAAATCGACACTCGACGTTCGAAGATGCATTTCTCTTCGTCAGCTCCATCGCAGCGCCGTCCAAAATGGTCTCGAGCGAAGCACCACTCTTGTCGAATTCCTCCCTACTGTCAAAGATTCTGGCTATGACATGCTTGGGCAATCTGCGATCCATGCACTCTCGAAGCAATCTGTATTCGGGTTGAAACAAGCTCTTGCCAAACACAAACAATCTGTCGTAATCCAACCAGTCGGGTCGGGACAACAGATTCATCAACAGATTGGTCTTTCCACAATTCGATTTTCCCACTATCAAACCTCTTATGCTCTTGGGAAAGTACTCGTTATTTGACCTCTTGGTCGCGGCGTCGTTCCAAGACATATCTTTAATGTTCATCTTTGTTTTATTTTTGTTTGTTTGTTATTTTAGATTCTTTTCAAACACAAATTTTTTATGTTTTTTTTTCAAACTCTGTTTTTAATGTTGTTATTATTATTATTTTGTTTATATCGCACCGTCGCGAGTTCTCTTCAATCCAGATCCACTCGTCATTTTGGCTAAATCTTGTATGGGCACCACGGCATCCTTAAAATCTATCCAACTTTTCGGCGTTCGCTCTAACGCAGCTCGCTTCGCCGGCGGACTGATCAACTTGTCGATCAACGCGTCGGCTGCCCTCTTGCCAGCCACAGAAGCTATCCTGCCACTAGCTTTGGAAACGGCTTTCTTACCAGCATCCAAAGCCGTCTTCTTACCGACCTCAAACGCGGTCGATGCGAGTTTTCTACCCGCATTGCTCGTGAACGCTCGCATTATAGAATCGACGATGCCAGAACCGCCTTGAACGTAAGTCCTGACGTATCCCCTGTTCTTTATCACCAACATATTTTATTTTTTATGATATATTTTGTGTTTTTTTTTTCACTGGTAAATCGTTTTGTCGTTTTTAAATACTTTTATTATTCTAGTGTAAGAATTTACTGTTTTATTTTTGTTTGTTTGTTTTGTTTGTTTGTTTGTTTCTCTCTCTCTACTTATTATTATATTCACATCAATCCTTCAATTCGTTCATCAGCCTTTTATACTGATTTTTATTCAAAACCTTCTGCCTCAACAATTCGTCAGATATGGCAACTATCTGATTATCTAATCCCGTGTTACCAGCCCGTCTGCTCCCCATCAACAAACTCAATCTCTGAGACAGAGCGTCGGAATCGCTCGGAAGAAAAGTGGTTTTCACCCCTTTGCCAGTTTAATACCTGTCTAAAATTCGATCTTGGCGTCTTGGATCCATCTGGAAAAACGTCATCTTTCGTTTTAATTGTTTTTATTTATTTTTCAAAATTAAATGTTTAATTATATTTTTTTTACATTTTATGTTTTAAGTATTAAAATCTCTTTCCGTCTTAATATAATATCTGAAAAAATATTCACATCTCAAACTCGCTGTGTTAATTGAAGTAAAAAAAAAATACGTTTTAAACAGTACATGAGAAACCGGTTTCTAATGTAACGCATTTTGACAGCGGTGTTCACATTTTGTCAAAAGATTTCATTCATTCACACATCAATTCATCGAGTGTCGAATTAAGAGAAAATCCTTTTTTGATGACTGTTAGACAGTTTTAACACACAATAGACAACTGATTTTAACAAATCTCTCTCTCCGATTGCTATCGTGAATATATTAAAAATTTTACCACTCGAAACCTAACTGAGCGGAAAATGCGTTTTAAACATTCCGATAAGTGTTTCTTGACTTTTATTCAAGGAACGCTTAACAGTCAACCTCATTTCTCATAGTGGAGGAAATTCTCAAAAAAAGCCCAAAACTCAATTTTTATCCATCCCATCACCGGAAAACATCAATGTCTATAATACAGGCTATATTCACAATCGACTCTGTTTGAACAAAACACCTCAATTACGATAACGTGTGTTAGTTGCTTACTTCAGGAAAGACGTGACTGGGTTTGCAAATTTCCAAACACACAGACACTCTTCGTTCAGATCGAGTTTTTATTACGAGATTCGATCGCTCGATCAGCTGAGTGGTTTTTTTTTTGAGAATTTTCTCATAGTGGAGGAATTCACCAAAAAACCCCAAAACTCAATTTTTATCCATCCCATCACCGGAAAACATCAATGGCTATAATACAGGCTATATATTCACAATCGACTCTGTTTGAACAAAACACCTCAATTACGATAACGTGTGTTAGTTGCTTACTTCAGGAAAGACGTGACTGGGTTTGCAAATTTCCAAACACACAGACACTCTTCGTTCAGATCGAGTTTTTATTACGAGATTCGATCGCTCGATCAGCTGAGTGGTTTTTTTTTTAAATTTTCTCATAGTGGAGGAATTCACCAAAAAACCCCAAAACTCAATTTTTATCCATCCCATCACCGGAAAACATCAATGTCTATAATACAGGCTATATATTCACAATCGACTCTGTTTGAACAAAACACCTCAATTACGATAACGTGTGTTAGTTGCTTACTTCAGGAAAGACGTGACTGGGTTTGCAAATTTCCAAACACACAAGCACTCTTCGTTCAGATCGAGTTTTTATTACGAGATTCGATCGCTCGATCAGCTGAGTGTTTTTTTTTTTAGAATTTTCTCATAGTGGAGGAATTCACCAAAAAACCCCAAAACTCAATTTTTATCCATCCCATCACCGGAAAGCATCAATGTCTATAATACAGGCTATATTCACAATCGACTCTGTTTGAACAAAACACCTCAATTACGATAACGTGTGTTAGTTGCTTACTTCAGGAAAGACGTGACTGGGTTTGCAAATTTCCAAACACACAAACACTCTTCGTTCAGATCGAGTTTTTATTACGAGATTCGATCGCTCGATCAGCTGAGTGGTTTTTTTTGAGAATTTTCTCATAGTGGAGGAATTCTCCAAAAACCCCCAAAACTCAATTTTTATCCATCCCATCACCGGAAAACATCAATGTCTATAATACAGACTATATATTCACAATCGACTCTGTTTGAACAAAAAACCTCCCACCACCGCCTCAAAAACAATTGCCGATTCTAAATCATCTGTACCAACTCAATTGCCGATCCTAAATCACTGATTTAGAACCGCAAAAGCTGTTTTTTGATGATCACCCAGAATCTTTTGCTTTCGATCGCGTTCGCCGACGATGGATCGGTGGGTCTGATCTGCGATGCGAATGTAGACCAAAAATCACGTACACGATACAACTGAAGATGTACAACACACGCACACGGTGCGTTCACCACGAGTGTTTGAACGCTAAAAGCGCGATCTAGGAGTCACTGAATGTACATGGGGGCTTCTAAATCACTGTACAGTTTTTGTGAACAAGCGTGTGACTTAACACCGAATTCCACGTTGGTGAACGCATCGTGTGCGTGTTTTGTACACGTACATGTACAAGTGATTTGGAATCGGCCTTTTATACCTACTGACGGAAGTGAAGGCCATTAATCTTATGTGATTTGAGTAAGCGCGCTGGTGGTAGGGTAGTGGGGTCAGACCCACAACAACCTCGAACTGAAGGGTGACTAGGAATTGTGCATGACAACAAGAATTCTGCTCATGTTTTGTTTAGAACCCTGGGGATATTATGGTAATACAGAAACCACGGTTGGTGGATGTTTTAGAAAGAAGAAAAAGAAATCCAAACAGTCGCTGGTTTGGGAACAGCCCCAGCATATTATCCATAACGGTTATAACAAGGAAAAAACCCACCAGTATGTGTTTTTGAAAACTGGGAGTCATCCATTAGCCTTTAAGGGAGAGTGGATGCTGAACATTGGACTTCTGGTCTGCCTTCAGAGAGAAGAGATGACAGGGTGGTGGGAAAAGGTAATAAAAACACAATCGTAGACATACACCCAAAAGCCCTTGAAAGGGCTGTCAGATATTTAGTCATATGTTTATTTATTTAAAACTAAAAATATCGATACCATACGTATGCTTCGAGATCGATCCCGAATCAGTCTCAGGATTCGATTTTTTCGAATCTCTCGTACTAACTTCAATTTGTTACATTTCCAACAAAAATAGGATAAAACTGTTATTAGAAAATGCATTCATGTTGGCTCAATTCCTATTTATTTGGGTAATTGACAATGTTTAATTGTTAGGTAAGTTGTGAATTTGGCCCAGAACATTATCCATAGTTTTGGTTTTTGAAGGCTTAACTTGTTACTATTCACGTTCTTAAGAACGTTAATAGTAACAAGCTAGGCCTTCAAAAACTAAAACTATGGACAATAGGCCTAGCTGTTTCAGCGACGGTGCTACAGAGAATATTTAGTTATTGGTGTTTAAGGTGTTCACTCCGTCGCGTAAGGGTCATCACAGTGTTCCGTAACTTCCGTTTGATGCAATACGAAATAACTTGTCTTTTAAGATTCGATTCGGGATTCGATTCGATGTCGATATCAGAGACACGATTCGATTCGAGATTCGATTCGAAAAGAAATTTGTGATTCGCAGATCCCAATTTAAAACGTACACTGATCCCAGGCGGGAAAGCTTGCAGCAATCCTTGCTTGGTGTTCAGTTTCCTTTATGTGTAAGCTTGTTCCAATCCCCTCTGCGCTTCGTCTGATTTTCCTGGTGTCATTGTAGTTTGAGTGAGTCAAGAATATTTGAGAGTGTTCAGTTAAAAATAGTTAAAGGTAGAGAGAGAGACAGGAATCCGCTATTGTATATTGTGATTGTTGTGTGATTGTTGTCATTGATGGGGCTAGGTGGGTTTCTTCATAGCTAACTACCGACACGTAGAGCTGTGGGGCAGTCATCACAGACTCAATCCTAAACTTGACCTAAAGTTCTCAATTAGTAGCGACGTAATCCTCACTGACTCCACTCCTCCATGTCTTTATTAGAGAGAGATAGGAATCCGCTAATATATACTCTCCCAAAAAAAGAAAGTGTGCATTCTAAAAAATAACACTAAAAAAAGATATATATCATTTTCATTCATGGAAATTTTATTCAATTACAGATGAATCAATTTGTGATCAACACGAGAAATTTCATTAAGCTACGACGAATACTCTTGGTGCCATGGAGAGTCAAAGGCACTAAGGGTCAAACACAAAAGTCACACACTCAATATCTGGTATGACCTCCGTCTGCATCGACTACTGCTGTGCATCTACGCCTCATGGAAGCGAACAAGTTAGCATGGAAGTGTTGTGGGATGTTGTTCCATATTCTGATAAGCTGTCTTTGGAGTTCCACAAGCGTTGACGGTGCATGGGGAAGCCGGCGTAGCTGACGTTTCATTTCGTCCCATACGTGCTCAATGGGTGAGATATCGGGCGAATTTGTGGGCCAGGGAAGAACATCCACTTGTTGTTGCTGCAGATACCGTTGAACAACACGAGCTGCGTGGGGTCGGGCGTTGCCCTGCTGTAGAATGACGCCGGGGCCGTGACGTTGCAGAAATGGGACAACAACAAGTCTAAGCACTTCATCACGATATCTGGCTGCATTGAGATTGCCATCAATAATGACCAGCTCAGTTCTGTTACGGGCAGTGATGCCACCCCACACCATGAGAGACCCTCCCCCATAACGGTTTCGCTCCACGACACATGGATCTGCGTAGCGTTCGTTTCGACGTCTGTACACTCTCTGGCGGCCATCTGATGATGAAAGATGGAAACGACATTCATCTGTGAATAAAACACGTCGCCACCAGTGTAAGGGATGCCTGAGATGTTGTCTACACCGCTGCAGTCGAGCACGACGATGACGTAACGTCAAAATCGGACGAATTGCAGGTCTTCGAGGACGTAAGCCGTATTCTCTCAGCCGGTTGATTACTGTTTGAGGATGCATCCGTCTCAGGTTAGGGATGTTCCTGGCTGTCGTCGTTGCCGTTTGTTGCCGGTTCCGGAGATGGACGACACGGATATACCGATCTTGTGCAGGGGTGGTAACTCGGGGTCTCCCGGAGCGGGAACGGTCTCGAACGTCATCATGTTGTGCATGTCGATGGACTAGCCTGTCTACAGTGTTACGGTGGCAGTTCAAATGCTGGGCAACCTCTCTGTGTGTTCTGCCAGCTCTAATCATGCCCAGGGCAAGGAGACGTTGATTCATTGTCAATCTTGGCATGCTAATGTGGAGTCGTTTTAACAGCAGCGCAAGTCTGAATGTGAACGATAGGAAGGCCTTACTTTAGTGTTTAAATACTCAAGGATTCACACTGCTGCATGAATTTTCAGACTCTCCACGTGCAAAACATGCCTTTTCACAAACGTGCAGCACGTCATTTAACGTTAATGCAATTTTAACGGGGAAAGCTGTTTTCGTGTTCAATATAACTTATTCATGAACAGGTTAACACTCTTTACACCTACGAAATTATTTTTTTTTTTTTGGAGTTTGATCAATTTCTACAATGCACACTTTCTTTTTTGGACGAGTATATATTGTGACTGATGTATGATTGTTGCTATCGGTTAGTTTCTTTATCGCCCACTCCCCACGCGCAGAGTTACGAGGCTGCCCTCACAGACTTGATCCTAAAGTTCTCAGTGAGTAGCGAGCCATCTGAGACAATCATCACTGACTCCACGCACTTTAATTCTGTTCCGTATAATTTTCTGTAGTTTATAGGGGTAGAAGATGAACTTGCCTTCTAAGTAAACTGTTCCATCAAGAACAGCAGGTTCCTTGGCGAAGGGGGGGGGGGGGGGGGGGAGGGAGAGCCATTCTCCTCACTCCGAAACTAATACTCCGGGGTGGAAAATCCGACCGCAGGTGGCGATTTTTCCAGCGATGTGAAGTTAGTAACTTATTCCTTATTTGATATTTTGACATTCTTTATACCATCAAAACAGGAAAAATATTACCTGATGTAGGGGGGGGGGCACAAATGAAGACGAGTTGACTGACATGTTGCCCGTCCGCATAAGGCCTTTCTTTATGCGGCAACCAAAGCCCTAAAAGTGACAACCTCCCGGAAAACCTTCTAGATGGGCAAATCTGATCAAATAAAAGGTGCTGTAGGGTGGCACAAATGAAGATGAGTTGATTGACATGTTGCCCGTCCGCATAAGGCCTTTCTTTATGGGGCAACCAAGGCCCTAAAAGTGACAACCTCCCAGAAAACCTACCAGATGGGCAAATCTAACAAAATAAAAGGTGCTGTAGGGTGACAGAAATGAAGACGAGTTGATTGACATGTTGCCCGTCCGCATAAGGCCTCTCTTTATGGGGCAACCAAGGCCCTAAAAGTGACAACCTCCCAGAAAACCTTCTATATGGGCAAATCTGATCAAATAAAAGGTGCTGCAGGGTGGCACAAATAAAGACGAGTTGATTGACATGTTGCCCGTCCGCATAAGGCCTTTCTTTATGGGGCAACCAAGGACCTAAAAGTGACAACCTCCCAGAAAACCTTCTAGATGGGCAAATCTGATCAAATAAAAGGTGCTGTAGGATGGCACAAATGAAGATGAGTTGATTGACATGTTGCCCGTCCGCACAAGGCCATTCTTTATGGGGCAATAAGGTCCTAAAAGTGACAACCTCCCAGAAAGCCTTCCAGATGGGCATATTTGATCAAATAAAAGGTGCTGCAGGGTGGCACAAATGAAGAAGAGTTGATTGGCATGTTGCACGTCCGCATAAGGCCCCTCTTTATGGGGCAATCAAGGCCCTAAAAGTGACAACCTCCCAGAAAACCTTCTATATGGGCAGATCTGATCAAATAAAAGGTGCTGTAGGGTGGCCCAAATGAAGACGAGTTGATTGACATGTAGCCCGTCCGCATAAGGACTTTCTTTATGGGGCAACCAAGGACCTAAAAGTGACAACCTCCCAGAAAACCTTCTATATGGGCAAATCTGATCAAATAAAAGGTGCTGTAGGGTGGCACAAATGAAGACGAGTTGATTGACATGTTGCCCGTCCGCATAAGGCATTTCTTTATGGGGCAACCAAGGACCTAAAAGTGACAACCTCCCAGAAAACCTTCTAGATGGGCAAATCTGATCAAATAAAAGGTGCTGTAGGATGGCACAAATGAAGATGAGTTGATTGACATGTTGCCCGTCCGCACAAGGCCTTTCTTTATGGGGCAACCAAGGCCCTAAAAGTGACAACCTCCCAGAAAACCTACCAGATGGGCAAATCTAACAAAATAAAAGGTGCTGTAGGGTGACAGAAATGAAGACGAGTTGATTGACATGTTGCCCGTCCGCATAAGGCCTCTCTTTATGGGGCAACCAAGGCCCTAAAAGTGACAATCTCCCAGAAAACCTTCTATATGGGCAAATCTGATCAAATAAAAGGTGCTGTAGGGTGGCACAAATAAAGACGAGTTGATTGACATGTTGCCCGTCCGCATAAGGCCTTTCTTTATGGGGCAACCAAGGACCTAAAAGTGACAACCTCCCAGAAAACCTTCTAGATGGGCAAATCTGATCAAATAAAAGGTGCTGTAGGATGGCACAAATGAAGATGAGTTGATTGACATGTTGCCCGTCCGCACAAGGCCTTTCTTTATGGGGCAATAAGGTCCTAAAAGTGACAACCTCCCAGAAAGCCTTCCAGATGGGCATATTTGATCAAATAAAAGGTGCTGCAGGGTGGCACAAATGAAGAAAAGTTGATTGGCATGTTGCACGTCCGCATAAGGCCCCTCTTTATGGGGCAATCAAGGCCCTAAAAGTGACAACCTCCCAGAAAACCTTCTATATGGGCAGATCTGATCAAATAAAAGGTGCTGTAGGGTGGCCCAAATGAAGACGAGTTGATTGACATGTAGCCCGTCCGCATAAGGACTTTCTTTATGGGGCAACCAAGGACCTAAAAGTGACAACCTCCCAGAAAACCTTCTATATGGGCAAATCTGATCAAATAAAAGGTGCTGTAGGGTGGCACAAATGAAGACGAGTTGATTGACATGTTGCCCGTCCGCATAAGGCCTTTCTTTATGGGGCAACCAAGGACCTAAAAGTGACAACCTCCCAGAAAACCTTCTAGATGGGCAAATCTGATCAAATAAAAGGTGCTGTAGGATGGAACAAATGAAGATGAGTTGATTGACATGTTGCCCGTCCGCACAAGGCCTTTCTTCGTGGGGCAACAAGGCCCTAAAAGTGACAACCTCCCAGAAAGCCTTCCAGATGGGCATATTTGATCAAATAAAAGGTGCTGCAGGGTGGCACAAATGAAGAAGAGTTGATTGGCATGTTGCCCGTCCGCATACGGCCCTTCTTTATGGGGCAATCAAGGCCCTAAAAGTGACAACCTTCCAGAAAACCTTCTATATGGGCAAATCTGATCAAATAAAAGGTGCTGTAGGGTGGCACAAATGAAGACGATTTGATTGACATGTTGCCCGTCCGCATAAGGCCTTTCTTTATGGGGCAACCAGGGACCTAAATGTGACAACCTCCCAGAAAACCTTCTATCTGGGCAAATCTGATCAAATAAAAGGTGCTGTAGGGTGGCACAAATGAAGACGAGTCGATTGACATGTTGCCCGTCCGCATAAGGCCTTTCTCTATGGGGCAACCAAGGACCTAAAAGTGACAACCTCCCAGAAAACCTTCTAGATGGGCAAATCTGATCAAATAAAAGGTGCTGTAGGATGGCACAAATGAAGATGAGTTGATTGACATGTTGCCCGTCCGCACAAGGCCTTTCTTTATGGGGCAACAAGGCCCTAAAAGTGACAACCTCCCGGAAAACCTTCTAGATGGGCAAATCTGATCAAATAAAAGGTGCTGTAGGGTGGCACAAATGAAGACAAGTTGATTGGCATGTTGCCCGTCCGCATAAGGCCTTTCTTTATGGGGCAACCAAGGCCCTAAAAGTGACAACCTCCCAGAAAACCTTCCAGATGGGCAAATCTAACAAAATAAAAGGTGCTGTAGGGTGACACAAATGAAGACGAGTTGATTGACATGTTGCCCGTCGGCATAAGGCCTCTCTTTATGGGGCAACCAAGGCCCTAAAAGTGACAACCTCCCAGAAAACATTCTATATGGGCAAATATGATCAAATAAAAGGTGCTGTAGGGTGGCACAAATGAAGACGAGTTGATTGACATGTTGCCCGTCCGCATAAGGCCTTTCTTTATGGGGCAACCAAGGACCTAAAAGTGACAACCTCCCAGAAAACCTTCTAGATGGGCAAATCTGATCAAATAAAAGGTGCTGTAGGATGGCACAAATGAAGATGAGTTGATTGACATGTTGCCCGTCCGCACAAGGCCTTTCTTCATGGGGCAACAAGGCCCTAAAAGTGACAAGCTCCCAGAAAGCCTTCCAGATGGGCATATTTGATCAAATAAAAGGTGCTACAGGGTGGCACAAATGAAACAAATGAAGAAGAGTTGCTTGGCATGTTGCCCGTCCACATAGGGCCCCTCTTTATGGGGCAATCAAGGCCCTAAAAGTGACAACCTCCCAGAAAACCTTCTATATGGGCAAATCTGATCAAATAAAAGGTGCTGTAGGGTGGCACAAATGAAGACGATTTGATTGACATGTTGCCCGTCCGCATAAGGCCTTTCTTTATGGGGCAACCAGGGACCTAAATGTGACAACCTCCCAGAAAACCTTCTAGATGGGCAAATCTGATCAAATAAAAGGTGCTGTAGGATGGCACAAATGAAGATGAGTTCATTGACATGTTGCCCGTCCGCATAAGGACTTTTTTATGGGGCAACCAAGGCCCTAAAAGTGACAACCTCCCAGATAACCTCCTAGATTGGCAAGTCTGATCAAATAAAAGGTGCTGTAGGGTGGCACAAATGAAGACGAGTTGATTGACATGTTGCCCGTCCGAATAAGGCCTTTCTTTATGGGGCAACCAAGACCCTAAAAGTGACAACCTCCCAGAAAACCTACCAGATGGGCAAATCTAACAAAATAAAAGGTGCTGTAGGGTGACAGAAATGAAGACGAGTTGATTGACATGTTGCCCGTCCGCATAAGGCCTCTCTTTATGGGGCAACCAAGGCCCTAAAAGTGACAACCTCCCAGAAAACCTTCTATATGGGCAAATCTGATCAAATAAAAGGTGCTGTAGGGTGGCACAAATGAAGACGAGTTGATTGACATGTTGCCCGTCCGCATAAGGCCTTTCTTTATGGGGCAACCAAGGACCTAAAAGTGACAACCTCCCAGAAAACCTTCTAGATGGGCAAATCTGATCAAATAAAAGGTGCTGTAGGATGGCACAAATGAAGATGAGTTGATTGACATGTTGCCCGTCCGCACAAGGCCTTTCTTTATGGGGCAACAAGGTCCTAAAACTGACAACCTCCCAGAAAGCCTTCCAGATGGGCATATTTGATCAAATAAAAGGTGCTGCAGGGTGGCACAAATGAAGAAGAGTTGATTGGCATGTTGCCCGTCCGCATAAGGCCCCTCTTTATGGGGCAATCAAGGCCCTAAAAGTGACAACCTCCCAGAAAACCTTCTATATGGGCAGATCTGATCAAATAAAAGGTGCTGTAGGGTGGCCCAAATGAAGACGAGTTGATTGACATGTAGCCCGTCCGCATAAGGACTTTCTTTATGGGGCAACCAAGGACCTAAAAGTGACAACCTCCCAGAAAACCTTCTATATGGGCAAATCTGATCAAATAAAAGGTGCTGTAGGGTGGCACAAATGAATACGAGTTGATTGACATGTTGCCCGTCCGCATAAGGCCTTTCTTTATGGGGCAACCAAGGACCTAAAAGTGACAACCTCCCAGAAAACCTTCTAGATGGGCAAATCTGATCAAATAAAAGGTGCTGTAGGATGGCACAAATGAAGATGAGTTGATTGACATGTTGCCCGTCCGCACAAGGCCTTTCTTCGTGGGGCAACAAGGCCCTAAAAGTGACAACCTCCCAGAAAGCCTTCCAGATGGGCATATTTGATCAAATAAAAGGTGCTGCAGGGTGGCACAAATGAAGAAGAGTTGATTGGCATGTTGCCCGTCCGCATAAGGCCCTTCTTTATGGGGCAATCAAGGCCCTAAAAGTGACAACCTTCCAGAAAACCTTCTATATGGGCAAATCTGATCAAATAAAAGGTTCTGTAGGGTGGTACAAATGAAGACGATTTGATTGACATGTTGCCCGTCCGCATAAGGCCTTTCTTTATGGGGCAACCAGGGACCTAAATGTGACAACCTCCCAGAAAACCTTCTAGATGGGCAAATCTGATCAAATAAAAGGTGCTGTAGGATGGCACAAATGAAGATGAGTTCATTGACATGTTGCCCGTCCGCATAAGGACTTTTTTATGGGGCAACCAAGGCCCTAAAAGTGACAACCTCCCAGATAACCTCCTAGATTGGCAAGTCTGATCAAATAAAAGGTGCTGTAGGGTGGCACAAATGAAGACGAGTTAACTAACATGTTGCCCGTCCGCATAAGGCCTTCCTTTATGGGGCAACCAAGGCCCTAAAAGTGACAACCTCCCAGAAAACCTTCTAGATGGGCAAATCTGATCAAACAAAAGGTGCTGTAGGGTGGCTCAAATGAAGACGAGTTGATTGACATGTTGCCCGTCGGCATAAGGCCTTTCTTTATGGGGCAACCAAGGCCCTAAATGTGACAATCTCCCAGAAAACATTCTAGATGGGCACATCTGATCAAATAAAAGGTGTTGCAGGGTGGCACAAATAAAGACGAGTTGATTGACATGTTGCCCGTCCACATAAGGTCTTTCTTTATCTGGCAACCAAGGCCCTAAAGTGACAACCTCCCAGAAAACCTTCAGATGGGTAAATCTGATCAAATAAAAGGTGTTGTACGGTGGCACAAATGAAGACGAGTTGATTGACATGTTGCCCGTCCGCATAAGGCCTCTCTGTATGGGACATCCAAGGCCCTAAAAGTGAAAACCTTCTAGATGGGCAAATCCGATCAAATAAAAGGTGCTGTAGGGTGGCACAAACGAAGACGAGTTGATTAACGTGTTGCCCGTCCCCATAAGGCCTTTCTTTATGGGGCAACCAAGGCCCTAAAAGTGACAGCCTACCAGAAAACATTCTAGATGGGCAAATCTGATCAAATAAAAGGTGCTGTAGGGTGGCACAAATAAAGACGAGTTGATTGACATGTTGCCCGTGCGCATAAGGCCTTTCTTTAGGGGTAACCAAGGCCCTAAAGTGACGACCTCCCTGAAAACCTTCAGGTGGGCTAATTTGATCAAATAAAAGGTGTTGTATGGTGGCACAAATGAAGACGAGTTGATTGACATGTTGCTCGTCCGCATAAGACCTCTCTATATGGGACAACCAAGGCCCTAAAAGTGACAACCTCCAAGAAAACCTTCTAGATGGGCAAATCTGATCAAATAAAAGGTGCTGTAGGGTGGCACACATGAAGACAAGATTATTGACATGTTGCCCGTCCCCATCTCACCCCTCTTTATGGGGCAACCAAGGCCCTAAAAGTGACAACCTCCCAGAAAACCTTCTAAGTGGGGAAATCTTGTTAAATAAAAGGTGCTGTAGGGTGGCACAAATGAAGAGGAGTTGATTGACATATTGCCCGTATTGACATCGCGGATAACTTGCGTTAACCCAGCAGATTGACTCCCCGAGTTTAACTCGAGATTAACGCGAGTTAAACCGCGTTGTCAACGCGTGCTTATCCGTGCGGTTAACGCGAGTTTATCCGCGAGGTAATCCGTGAGGTTAACGCGAGTTTATCCCCGAGGTTAACGCGAGTTTATCCGCGAGTTCATCAGCAAGGATAACACGACTTTAATCCGAGTTTATCCACGTGATAAACGCGTGTTTAGCGCATGTTTAACGCGTGTTTAACGCGTGCTGTGTTTAACGCGAGGTAATCCTCGTGGTTAACTGGAGTTTATCCGCGAGATTAATACGAGTTTATCGGGAGTCTGTTCGCGAGGTTAACGCGAGTCTATCCGCAAGGTTAACGCCAGTTTGACGCCAGTTTAATCGAGTTAAACGCGAGTTTATCCGCGATGTTAACACGAGTTTAACGCGAATTTATTGCGTGGTCGTCGGCGAGTTTGGCGGTAGTTTATCCGTGAGGTTAACGCGAGTTTATCAGCGATGTTAACGCGAGGTTATCACGAGTTTATCTCCGAAGATAACGCGAGTTTGGCGCGAGTTCATACGCGAGGTTATCACGAGTTTATCCGCGAGGTTACCTCGCGTTTAACGCGCGTTTATCGGCGATGTTAACGCGAGGTTATGCACGATGTTATTACGAGTTTATCCACGTTGTTAGCGCGAGTAAAATGCGAGGTTAACTCGAGTTTAACGCGAATTTGTCCGCGATGTTATCGCGAGTTTATGCGCGTTGTTAGCGAGAGTTAACCCGCGATGTTAACTCGAGATTAACGCGGGTTTTTTCCGTGAGGTTAGCGCGCGTTTAACGCGAGTTTATTCGGGATATTAATGCGAGTTTATGCGCAAGGATATTGCGAATTTATCCGCATTATTATTTGGCGCGAGTTTATCCGTGAGGTTAACTTCAAGTTTAACGCGCGTTTTTCGGCGATGTTAACATGAGTTTATGTGCGAGGTTATCACGAATTTATCCGCTTTGTTAGCGTGAGTTAAACGCGATGTTACGCGAGTATGAGGCGAGTTTATTCGCGAGGTCATCGCGAGTTTGGCGCGATTATATCCGCTATGTTTACGCGAGTTTAACGCGAGTTAATCCCCGAGATTGACGTGTGTCAGCGCGAGTTGATGCCCGACGTTAACCCGAGCTTTTCCGCTAGTTTAATGCGAGTTTCTCCGCGATATTAATGCGAGTTTGTGCGCAAGGTTATCGCGAGTTTATCCGTGTTATTAGCGAGAGTTTAACTTGAATTTATCCACGAGGTTAACGCAGGTTTGGCGCGAGTTTATCCGCGAGATTAACACAAGTTTATCGGTGAGTTTAACTCGAGTTTGACGCGAGTTTATCCGCGATTATAACGCGAGTTTATGCGCAACATTAACGCGACTTTATCCGCGAAGTTAAATCGAGTACATCTCGAGTTTATCGGAGATGTTAACACGAGTTTATGTGCCAGGTTATCGCGAGTTTATCCGCGAGTTGATCCGCGAGGTTAACGCGAATTTGACGAGTGTTTGTCCGCGACTTTAACACGAGTTTATCCCCGAGGTTAACGCGAGATTAACGAGTATCCGTGAGATTAGCGCGAGTTTATGCGCGACGCTAACGCGAGTTTATCCAGGAACTTAACGCGCTAACCACTGGGTGGGTGTTTAACGCGAAGTTAACTCGAGTTTAACACGCGTTTATCCGCGAGTTTAACGCGAGGGTAACGCGAGTTTATCCGCGAGGTTAGCAAGTGTTTAACGCAAGCTTATCCACAAGTTTAACACGAGTTTATCCACTAGGCTAACGCAAATTTAACGCGAGGTTATGCGTGAGGTTAACGCGAGTTTGTCCGCGAGTTTAACGCGAGTTAAACGTGAGTGTATCGGTGATGTTGACGCGAGTTTATGCGTGAGGTTATCGCGAGTTTATCCGCGTTGTTAGCGCGAGTTGAACGCGAGCTTACCGCGAATTTATCTTCGGGCTTATTGCGAGTTTATCCGCGAGTTAATCTGCGAATGTAACGCGAATTTAACGCGTCTTTGCCCCCGATTTTAACACTAGTTTATCCCCCAGGTTAAAGCGAGATTAATCCGAGGTAATCCGTGAGGTTCACTAGTGTTTATTCGCGTGGTTAGCCGGCGTTTGGCGTGAAAATATCCGCGAGTTTAACGCGAGTTAATCCGGGAGGTTAACTCATGGCAACTGCTAGGTTAACGCGAGGTTAACGCGAGTGTAATGCAAGTTTAACGCATCTTAATCCACGATGTTAACGTGTGTTTACCCACGAGTGTAACCCGAATTTATCGCCGAGGTTAAGGCGAGTTTAGCGCGCGTTTAACACTAGTTAATCCGCGAGGTTAATGCGTGATTAACTCGCGTTAATTCGCGAGGTTAACGCGTGTTTATTCGCGAGATTAGCGCACGATTATGCGCGATGTTAACGCGAGTTTATCTGCGAGATTTAACGCAAATCTATCTGCTAGATTAACGCAAGTTTAAAGCGAGGTTAACTCAAGTTTAACGCGTATGCATCCGCGAGGTCAACTCGACTTTGAAGGGAGATTATCCGTGTTGTCAGCGCGCGATTATCCATGAGGTTAGCGTGTGTCTTACGCGAGTTTGTCCGCAAGGTTAAAGCGAGTCTAACACGAGTTTATCCACGAGGTTAACTCGAGTTTAACGCGCGTGTATCGGCGATGTTAACGCGAGGTTATTCGCGAGGTTATCGCAAGTTTATCCACGTTGTTAGCGCGAGTTAGACGCAAAGTTAAAGCGAGTTCAAAGTGAATTTATCCACGAAGTTATGGCGAGTTTATCCCCGTTGTTAGCGAGAGTTAATTCGCGAGGTTAACGCGAGGTTAACGCAAGCATATCCACGATATTAATGCAAATTTATGCGCAAGGTTATCGCGAGATTATCGGGTTTAAAGCGAATTTATTCCCGAGATTAACGCGAGTCTATTCGATAGGTTAACGCGAGTTTATCTGCAAGGTTAACTCGAGTTTTCAGCGAGATTATCCGCGATTATAACGCGAGTTTATGCCCGATGTTATCGCGAGTTTATCCGCGTCTTTTTCGGCGAGTTACTCCGTGAGGATAACGTGCGCTTGGCGCGTGTTTGTCCGCGAGTTTAACGCGAGTATATCCCCGAGGTTAACGCGATATTAACGCGAATTAATCCGCGAGGTTAGCGCGAGATTAACTCGAGTTAATCCAGGAGATTAATACTAATTAATCCGCGAGGTAAACGCGAATGTAACGAGTGTTTGTCCGCGAGTTGAACGCGAGTTTATCCCCGAGGTTAAAGCGAGATTAACGCGAGTTTAACGCAAGTTTAACGCGAGGAAATCCGCGATGTTAACGTGTGTTTAGCCGCGAGTTTAACGCGAGTTTATCCCCGAGGCTAATGCGAGTTTAACACGAGTGTAACGCGAGTAAATCCGCTCGGTTAACGCCTGATTAACCAACGCGCGATGTTAACCCGTGTTTATCCGTGCAGTTATCGCGAGTTGAGTCGCGAGTTTAACGCGAGGTAATCCGCGAGGTTATAGCGACTTTATCCCCGATGTTAACGCGAGTTTATCCACGAGTTAATCAGCAAGGTTAACGCGACTTTAACTCGAGGTTATTTGGGAAGTTAACTCGAGTTTAGCACGAGTTTATCCGCGGAAATAACTTGAGTTTGACGGGAGTCTGTTCGCGATGTTAATGCGAGTCTCTGTAAGGGTAATGCCAGTTTAACGCGAGATTATCCGCTGCGTTTAGTCGAGTTGAACGCGAGTTTATCCGCGACGATAACGCGAGGTGATGCGCGAAGGTAACCCGAGATTAATGCGTGTTTTTCCGCGAGGTTAACACGCGTTTGGTGCGAGTTTATCCGCGAGGTTAACACGCGTTTATCCATCACGAGGTTAACTTGAGTTTTTCGCGAGTTTATCGGCGATGTTAACGCAAGTTTATGCGCGAGGTTATCGCGAGTTTATCCGCGTTGTTAGCGCGAGTACAACGCGAGGTAAACTCGAGTTTAACGTAAATGTGTCCGCGAAATTATCGCGAGTTTAGCTGCGTTGATAGCGAGAGTTAACCCGCAAGGTTAACGCGAGTTTATCCGCGAGGTTAGCGCGAGTTTAACGCGTGTTTATCCAGGATATTAATGAGAATTTATGCACAAGGTTATCGCGAGTTTATCCGCGATATTATCAGGAGTTTGACGCGCGGTTAACATGAGTTTATCCGCGAGGTTAACGCGAGTTTGGGGCGAGTTTTTCCCGAGGTTATCCCCGAGGTTAACTCGAGTTCAACGCGACTTTATTTGTTTGTCCGCGAGTTTAACAGGAGTTGATTCCCGAGGTTAACGCGAAATAAACGCGAGTTAATTCGCGAGGTTAACGCGTCTTTATCCGCGGGACTAGCACGAGTTTATGCGCGACGCTAACCCGCGATTAACGCAACTTTATCCGCGAGATTAACGCGAGTCTAACCGCTAGATTAACGCGAGTTTAACGCGAGGTTAACTCGAGTTAAACACGAGTTCATCCGTGAGAAAAACTCGAGTTTAACAGGAGTTTATCCGCATTGTTAGCGTGAGTTTGACGCGAGATTATCCGTGAGGTCAGCGCGTGTTTCACGCGAGTTTATCCGCAAGATCAACGCGAGATTAACACGAGTTTATCCGCGAGGTTAACGTGAGTTTAACGCGAGTTTACTGACGATGTTAACGCGAGTTTATTTGCATTTGCAGGGTTATCGCGAGTTTATCCACGTTGTTAGCGCGAATTAAACGCAAGGTTAACGCGAGATTAAAGCGAATTTGTCCGCGGGATTATTACGTGTTCATAGAGACAGTGTTGTTAGAGATAGTTAATCCTGGGGGTTAACGCGAGGTTATCGCGAGATTATCCGTGAGGTTAACACGTGTTTAACGCTAGTTTATCCGCAAGGTTATTTCGAGTTTAACACGAGTTTATCCACGAGGTCAACTCGAGTTTAACGCGAGTTTATCGCCGATGGTAATGCGAGTTTACGGCGAGGATACCGCGAATTTACCCGGTTTGACAGCGCGAGTTAAACGCGATGTTAACGCGAGTATGAAGCGAGTTTAACCGCTAGGTTATCGCGAGTTTGGCGCGAGTATATCCGTGATGTCAACGCGAGATTAACGTGAGTTTATTCGCGAGGTTACTACGAATTTATCCGCGGAGTTAACTCCAGTTTAGCGAGCGTTTATGCGCGACGTTAACGCGATTTGGCGCGTGTTCATCCACGAGTTTATCAGCGAGGTTAACGCGAGCTTTACGTGAGGTTAACGCGCGTTAATCCGCGAGGTTAACTTGTGTTTATCGGGCGGTCAGCGCGAGTTTATGCGCGACGTTAACGTGAGTTTTTCCGCCAGATTAACGCGACTCTATCCGCGATATTAATGTGAGTTTGTGCGAACGGTTATCGCGAGTGTATTCACGTTATTAGCGCGAGTTTAACGTGCGTTTATTCACGGGGTTAACGCGAGTTTGGTGCGAATTTATACGCAACGTTAACGCGAGTTTTTCCGCGAGGTTAACTCGAGTTTAACGCGAGTTTATCGGCGATGTTAACAGGAATTTATTCGCGAGGTTGTCGTGAGTTTATATGCGTTGTTATCGCGAGTTTATCCGCGAGTTAATCCTCGAGGTTAACGCGAATTTAATGTGTGTTTGTTCGCGAGTTTTGCACGAGTTTATCGCCGCGGTTAATTCGCGTGGTTAACGAGGTGAGCACGAGTTTATGCGCGACCCTGACGCGAGCTTAACGCGTGTTTATCCGCGAGATTAACAGGAGTCAAACCGCTAGGTTAAACTGAATGTAAATCAAGGTTAACTCGAGTTCAACGGCCATTAATCTGGGAGGTTAACGCATGTTTATCTGCGAGGTTAACGCGAGTTTATCCGCGAGGTGTAACGCAAATTTAAAGTGAGTTAATCCGCGATGTTAACGTGTGTTTACCCGCGAGTTTAACGCGAATTTATCCACGATGTTAAGGCGAGCTTAACGCAAGTTTAACGCTACTTAATCCGCGAGGTTAACGCGCGTTTATCCCCGGGGTTAATGCAAGATTAATGCTAGTTAAATCGCGTGGTTAGCTCGTGTGCATCCGCGAGATTAGCGCGGGTTTATGTGCGACGCTAACGCGAGTTTAATCCCGCGATTAACGCGAGTTTATCCGCTAGGTTTCCGCGAGTTTAAAGTGAGGTTAACTCGAGGTTTACGCGAGTTCATCCGGGAGGTGAATTGGAGTTTAACCGGAGTTTATTCGCGTTCTTAGTGCGAGGTTGATGCGAGGTTAATGCGAGAGTATCCGTGAGGTTAGCACGTGTTTAACGCGAGTTTATACACAAGGTTGTAACGCAATATTAACGCGAGCGTTAATCTCGCGTCAACCTTGTGGATGGATCAACTTGCGTAAAATGCGCGTTAAACTCGCGTTAACCTCGCGTTAACCTCGCGTATAAACTCGCGTTTACTTTGCGGATAAAAACGCGGTTAAACTCACGTTAACCTCGTGGAAAACCTCGCGCCAAACTCGCGATAGCCTAGCGGATAAACTCTTGTCAAACTCTCGTTAACCTCGCGTACAACTCGCGTTAAACTCGTTGGTAAACTCGTGTCAGACTCCAGCTAACCGTGCGGATTAACATCCGTCATCCTCGCGGGTCAACTAGCGTTAATCTCGCGCCAAACTCGCGATGGCCTAGCTGATAAACTCCTATCAAACTCGCGTTAACATTGCGTTAACCTCAAGTTAACCTCGCGGATAAACTCGCGATAAACTCGCATTAATCTGGCGAATTAACTCTCGCTAACAACGCGGATAAAGTCGCGATAACCTCGCAGATAAATTTGCGTTAATACCGCCGATAAACTCGCTTTAAACTCGAGTTAACCTACAGTACCTTTTATTTGATCAGATTTCTTGGTTGCCCCCTACAGTACCTTTTATTTGATCAGATTTGCCCATCTAGAAGGTTTTCTGGGAGGTTGTCACTTTTAGGGCCTTGGTTGCCCCATAAAGAGAGGCCTTATGCGGACGGGCAACATGGCAATCAACTCGTCTTCATTTGTGCCACCCTACAACATCTTTTGTTTGATCAGATTTGTCCATCCAGAAGGTTTTCTGGGAGGTTGTCACTTTTAGGGCCTTGGTTGCCCCATAAAGAAAGGCCTTATGCGGACGGGCAACATGTCAATCAACTCGTCTTCATTTGCGCCACCCTACAGCAGGTGCCATTTTTCCTGTTTTGATGGAATAAAAAATGTCAAAATGTCAAAATGTCAAATAAGTAACTAACTTCACATCGCTTCGTAAACATTGATACAGTATTGTTATTCTCTTCGCGAAATGCGGCACGATTCTCATATTTATGTACAAAATAAAAAGTTATTTAACTGGCTGAGGGCTAGATTGGTTTTGGTGATCTGAATTAGTTCAACTAAAATTGTTTTATTACAAATTATTGGAGAGTGCCCACAGGCACTCACCAATAATTTGTAACAGAACAAATCTGTATAAACAAACTATTATTTATGTTTGACTGAATTCGAAACACAGGTAAGGAAAATGGCTTTTGCACTAGAACCCTTATTTTTTGGAATGGCCCGATTGTGGCTTCTCGCACTCAATCAGTTAACCCTTTACCCAACGAATCGCCCGCGTAATATGCAAATTCAGCAGCTGAAAAAATATTATTTTTCGAAACATTTCAACAAAACCATATCATGTGACCCCTCTTTGGAACGAGCTCGTTCCAAATAGGGGTCACATGATATGGTTTTGTTGAAATTTTTTGAGAAAAATTAAAAAATGATATTTAAAATAATAAATTTTGAAATCGTCTGCGTTGGGTAAAGGGTTAAAAAACTAAATATTTTTTATCTCCATTTTAGTTGTTCTATACTGATTTTTTGTTGTATGATCACGGTTTAAAAAAAAAACTACCAGTGAAATTAACATGGAATCTTTAGTTTTTAATTTTAGGCTCTCACACCTGGATTGTAGGCATCGGCGACCATTGCATCAGGAATAAAAAATAAAAGTAAAAACCGCCCTCCCTCATTCGTTTTAAATCAAAATGCATGAGAATCAATTACTTAATTGTGTTTGGCCTAACTAGAGAGCAACAACATACAGTGAATCATGAATGAATGAATGAATGAATGCTTTATTTGCAGAAAACATTATAGTACAGTTACATTTCATAAAACATTTTACAGTATTTCAACAATTTGTTATAAATAAACATGTAAATTATCATACTTGTATTTGCTTTCTGCAGGAGGGTGAGGTAGCCATTAGGCTGTCTTACTCCCACCCACCTTAAAGAGAGAGAGAGAGAGAGAGAGAGAGAGAGAGAGAGAGAGAAGTAAAAAAAATGAAGAGAGAGGAGGGGGAAGTGGGGAAGAGAAAGCAAGGCTAAAGACGGTCAATCATCCCTTCGAATAAGTCGTTAAAGAACCTATTGTTGCCCAATGAAAGATTACATAGTTCGAGACAGAGCACTCACAGTGCGCTGAAATTTCTACAAAGTGGTAATAATGATACAGATACCCAGAGCCAGATAACATCCAGACCAATATTGAAGTGCATGTATCAGTGACCACACTTTTATCTTGGGTATAAACGATATGGATTATAGACGATATGGAAATCAGCTCTATTACTCCTGTTGGTTTGAAAGAGGGCCTTCACCGCGCCGCACTCCACTTGCTCCTCTGCATTCTTGACACAGTCTATTCGTACATATGATTCTATTTTCGTATGAGTCTATAAAAGTGGTCATCAGTTTCTTTTTAAATAAATTTCTAGGATAGTTTTGGGTGTAGGGATCAACTTCATTCCAAATTTTAGGGAATGTATGAAATGGTAGATTTGCCGAAAACTGAGTTCGTGGTTTGAGTCTTTATATCATATCAGTTTGCCTAGTCATTCTTTCACGTTCGTTCGTGTTCAGTGTATAAAGACCATCTAATGATTGTGGAAGCTTTTTATTAACCCAGTCATGCATAAACAAAAGGACGCTTAGTTTATAAAGGTCTTTGAACTTTAGAATTTTATTTTTTTTAAAAAGTGGCTCAGTGTGGGCGTTATACTGTTTGTTATTAATTACTCGTATAGCTCGCTTTTGTAAGATATGCAATTTGTTTGCTGCCGGTGCGTGTCCCCATACCTGTATTGCATACATTAGATGACTTTGTACCAACGTGAAGTACAGTGTCTTTAGTGTGTTGAATGGCAAGATCCGTTTGACTTTATTTATAGCCCAAATTGATTTAGCTATTTTCGAGCTTACACTGGAAATGTGTTTTTTAAACGTTAAATTTTCATCGATGTCTACACCTAGAAATTTTACTGTTTTTGTTTCATGGGACCTGCCAGCTAGGGATAAATTTTTATCATTTATGGTAATCAGGTTTCCACCAAGATTCCAAGTGTCATTTAATGGGTGTAAGAACATGCATTTTGATTTAGAAGGATTGAGCACTAGTTTGTTGGCAGAACACCGCTCTGCTATTTTCGTCATTTCACTTTGTGTTATTTCTACCAGAGTCTCTTGGTTATGGTGAGCAGTATACGCGGTGGTGTCATCTGCAAAAGACAGGAGATTTAATTTTGTCGATTTACTAATGTCATTGAAATATAGTAGAAAAAGAAGCGGACCCAGAATAGATCCTTGGGGTACCCCGCATGCTATATTTTCGAAAGCAGAGGCGCAGTCTTTGAACTGGACATACTGCTTCCTCCCAGTAAGGTAACTTTTAAACCACAAGTTTGGCGTTCCTCGTATTCCATAGTATTCTAGTTTTTTCAAGAGTATTGCATGATCGATAGTATCAAAAGCCTTTGAGAAGTCAAGAAAAACTGACAACGTACGTTCCTTGGAAGTTTTGTCATTGCATAAGGCTACATAGTGAATAAGATGAAGTATTGGGTGCAGGGTGGAATGTTTCCTCCTGAATCCGAATTGGAATTTATATAATATATCATGTTTTGACAGAAAATTAGATAGACGCTTATGCATAATTTTTTCTAGAACTTTGGAAAAAGCCGGGAGAAAGCTGATCGGCCTATAATTATTAAAAATTCCTGGGTCTCCAGATTTATAGATAGGAACGACCTTTGCTATTTTCAGTTCGTCGGGTACAATTCCAGTCGAGAAGGATATGTTTATAATATGTGTTATTGGTTCAGCTATTTCGGCGATAATTTCTTTAAACAGACTTGTTGATACATTAGTGTAATCTTTACTAAGTTTGCCATTCATACTCTTTACCGTGCTAATTACTTCCTGTGTGTCTGTGGCGCAAACAAAAAAGGATTCTAATGGATTAATATTATTATTATTATTATTATTATTATTATTATTATTATTATTATTATTATTATTATTATTATTATTATTATTTAAAAAGTCCATGAAATGTTTGGATGGAGTGGGTATTCCTTCATTCGTTACAGTTCCGACCGAGGCAAAAAAAGAGTTGAATTTATCCGCAATAAGCTTACAGTCATTTATCTGAGTGTTATGATCGGTGAAAAATGATGGTAGATTGGAACTACGTTTGGATTTATTGATTGCATTTTTTATGATGTCCCAGGTTTTTTTAATATTGTGTTTGTTCAGTGTTAGAACCGAATGATAGTAATTAGATTTACATGCCCGTTTTACTTTATTGAATTCGCTACAGTATGCTTTATAAATTTGAATATTGGTGTCAGTCGGAGACCTAAGTTTTTTCAGGAATAATTTGTGTTTTTGCAGAGAGGATATAAGCAGTCCTTCCGTCATCCAAGCTTCTCGTTTTATCTTTTTTTTAGGAAGAGCGGTTACTTTCAATGGGAACGCTTCATGGAACGCCTTAGAAAATATATTGTAGAAATTGGAGTAGGCAGCATTCGGGGAAGTTGTAGTTAGAACGCTTGTAAAGTCTGACGATAAAGGTAACCGTTTAAAATAATTGATATTATTTGAATTAAACGACCTGGTAGGAGTAAGAGTCGGGGATAATTGTTCTCGGTCACTTTCTTCGAGGAAAAAAGTTGCAAAATGATCACTTGTGTCCGTGATTATAATACCTGATCGTAATATATTCCCAAGATTGTTACACAAAATATGATCAATAAGCGTAGCTGAATAGTCGGTTACTCTAGTCGGTCTAGTGATAACAGGAAGGAATCCTGTGCTAAACACAGTATTAACATATTGATTAGTTTTTTGATGATTATTGAAGTTGAGCAGGTCAAGATTGAAATCCCCCATCAAATAGGCCGATTGGTGTTCATTATCTATCCTGTCAAGTAAATCAGATAGATTATTTAAAAAAGAGTCTAGGTCCGCTTTTGGGGCTGTATTTGGTCGATATATAACACCTACTAGGTATTTTTTATTCAAGTTTACTTCGATAAAAAGAGATTCAAACACGTGTGGGATGAAGATGGTTAAGTCTTCGCGGACATGGAAGGGTAAGGAGTCTTTAATGAATAAACCCACTCCACCCCTTCCATCGTCATCCTCCGGTCGTGTTTGCAAGAGTAAAGGATGGTATCCATCGAGATGGTAAGTTATATTTTCCTTGACAGTAAATGTTTCCGTTAAACCTATCACGTCAAATTGGTTGCAGTCATTCTGTAGGTCAAACAAGAGGTCCTTTAGGGCCTCCCAGTTTGCATTTAAGCTCCTACAGTTGAAACTATACAGAGAAAAGGATTTACCTCGAGGTGGGGTCATCTCCCTAAAGTCCAAGGGTGTATAGTATTTGCAGTGGGGTTCATTGATTGCAAACGGCGAGTCGGAGTCAGTCTCCGTATCGCTACTTGTAAGCTGATTATACATCTTCTGAAAGTTATAAATATCCTGGCTCTGGATATTTTCAAGCGTTATTTTATTAGCCATAACTGGAGGCATTTATTTCCAGTACAGTGCGAGAGAGCACTGCTTCGAACTGTATCATTCGGCTTCAAGAATGGCGTTGGGTAAATATCTGAGATGAGATTGATTGACGATAGAAGAAAGATAAGAGAAAGATGAAGAACAGCTAGACTATCAGATGGCAATAGATGAATAGGCATTACTGCAACGGTTTGTACGCGGAGTGAGGGTGTGTGGGGATAATTTCTAAAAAGCGGATTATTGAAACAGTTTTCATCCGTCAGATTGAATCAGAATTCTATCAAAACAAAAGTTCTATATTGTCGCTAAGATACAATTTGACCTGATTTTTTAACTGTATTGAAACTATATTTATGAAATACAATAGAACAATTCTAGAAGAATAGAGTCTGTATAAGTTAACAAACGCATTCGTTCCATCAGATCAGATATCAAAAGTACCATTAATATATTGTATTACAATTTACTGAACAGCACCCGATGGCACCGCACAATAAATTACAATAGAATAACACCAAATGAACAGGACTATTGCTCAGCAATCAATCAGTTCAAAATTGTCTGTAACATACAATTTGACCTGATCTTTTAACTGTATTGAAACTATATTTTCGAAATACGATAGAGCAATTCTAGAAAAATAGAGTCTGTATAAGTTATCGAACGCATCCGCTCCATCAGATATCAAATATACCATAAACATATTCTATTACAATTTACTGAACAGCCCCCGAGGACACCGCACAATAAACTGTAATAGAATAATACCAAAAAATACTGTATAAGTTATCGAACGAATTCGCTTCCTCAGATGTCAAAAATACCATAAACATTTTCTACTGCAATCTACTGATCAGCACCCGAGGGCACCGCACAATAAATTACAATAGAATAATGAACAGGGCTATTGCTCGGCAATCAATTATTATGTCAAGTGAAATATAATAAAACAATATCAGTAGTTCGGAATGGCCCATCATACGAAGTGACTATCACTGAACGAATAATGAACAGGGCTATTGCTCGGCAATCAATTATTATGTCAAGTGAAATATAATAAAACAATATCAGTAGTTCGGAATGGCCCATCATACGAAGTGACTATCACTGAACGAATAATGAACAGGGCTATTGCTCGGCAATCAATTATTATGTCAAGTGAAATATAATAAAACAATATCAGTAGTTCGGAATGGCCCATCATACGAAGTGACTATCACTGAACGAATAATGAACAGGGCTATTGCTCGGCAATCAATTATTATGTCAAGTGAAATGTAATAAAACAATATCAGTAGTTCGGAATGGCCCATCATACGAAGTGACTATCACTGAACGAATAATGAACAGGGCTATTGCTCGGCAATCAATTATTATGTCAAGTGAAATATAATAAAACAATATCAGTAGTTCGGAATGGCCCATCATACGAAGTGACTATCACTGAACGAATAATGAACAGGGCTATTGCTCGGCAATCAATTATTATGTCAATGAAATATAATAAAACAATATCAGTAGTTCGGAATGGCCCATCATACGAAGTGACTATCACTGAACGAATAATGAACAGGGCTATTGCTCGGCAATCAATTAATATGTCAAGTGAAATGTAATAAAACAATATCAGTAGTTCGGAATGGCCCATCATACGAAGTGACTATCACTGAACGAATAATGAACAGGGCTATTGCTCGGCAATCAATTATTATGTCAAGTGAAATATAATAAAACAATATCAGTAGTTCGGAATGGCCCATCATACGAAGTGACTATCACTGAACGAATAATGAACAGGGCTATTGCTCGGCAATCAATTATTATGTCAAGTGAAATATAATAAAACAATATCAGTAGTTCGGAATGGCCCATCATACGAAGTGACTATCACTGAACGAATAATGAACAGGGCTATTGCTCGGCAATCAATTATTATGTCAAGTGAAATATAATAAAACAATATCAGTAGTTCGGAATGGCCCATCATACGAAGTGACTATCACTGAACGAATAATGAACAGGGCTATTGCTCGGCAATCAATTATTATGTCAAGTGAAATATAATAAAACAATATCAGTAGTTCGGAATGGCCCATCATACGAAGTGACTATCACTGAACGAATAATGAACAGGGCTATTGCTCGGCAATCAATTATTATGTCAAGTGAAATATAATAAAACAATATCAGTAGTTCGGAATGGCCCATCATACGAAGTGACTATCACTGAACGAATAATGAACAGGGCTATTGCTCGGCAATCAATTATTATGTCAAGTGAAATGTAATAAAACAATATCAGTAGTTCGGAATGGCCCATCATACGAAGTGACTATCACTGAACGAATAATGAACAGGGCTATTGCTCGGCAATCAATTATTATGTCAAGTGAAATATAATAAAACAATATCAGTAGTTCGGAATGGCCCATCATACGAAGTGACTATCACTGAACGAATAATGAACAGGGCTATTGCTCGGCAATCAATTATTATGTCAAGTGAAATATAATAAAACAATATCAGTAGTTCGGAATGGCCCATCATACGAAGTGACTATCACTGAACGAATAATGAACAGGGCTATTGCTCGGCAATCAATTATTTTGTCAAGTGAAATATAATAAAACAATATCAGTAGTTCGGAATGGCCCATCATACGAAGTGACTATCACTGAACGAATAATGAACAGGGCTATTGCTCGGCAATCAATTATTATGTCAAGTGAAATGTAATAAAACAATATCAGTAGTTCGGAATGGCCCATCATACGAAGTGACTATCACTGAACAAGGTACGACTCCGCTAGAGTGTTGAACCATACCGTCGGTATTATGCACTCAGGCCGATTTATGGAAATCTTGCAAGTCTGTATAAATTATCTACCAGATTCGCTCCATTTGCGATCATCAATACTTTGAAGATATTCTGCCACAATTTACTGAACAGCACCCAAGAGCACCGCCGATAAATTGCAAAATAACCTTTCCAAATGAACGCGGTCAATACACAACAACCAGTTACACGACCTGGTACATTATGACAGATGAATTTGAAATGCATGGCGCATCAAATGGAACAAATGCGATTGAACGAGGTAAAACTCTGCTGTAACATGGGGTGTAATCAGAGAGTAGTACTAATAATCTACGCTATCATGTGGTTTGCTTGATTTGTGGTAAACTAGCAACTCTGTATAATCTGCTGAACACATTCACCTCATTCAGTGTCAACACTAGTGCCAAGTAGATTATAACAGAACAATTCCAGATGTACAAAATGGCCTATCGATCGAAAATAACTATCACTGAATGAGGCGAGACTTGTCTACAACTCAGGGTGTGGTCAGAGTGTTGTACCATATCGTCAGTACTATGTACTTACGATGAATTATGGTAATCTCTAAAATCAGTTTAAGGTATTGAGCACATTCGCTCAATTAAATATCACCAATACTTTGAATATATTTTTTACAATCCATTTTACAGCACTCAAGGGCACTGGACAATAGGGTGTAATAGAACAACTACAAATGGAAAACCAATCACAAGTTGACTTTGGTAATTTGACAAGGTCATATAATCTATTAAACAAATTCACTCCATTTGGTATCAACAGTAATTCGTTTGCAATGATTACTACAATACAGCACAATGTGTAGCACCCAAGGGCACAGCACAATAGACTGTAATAGAAAAGTTTCAATCTAACAAGACATTTACACGGTATTCAGTAATAATATTCAGTAAATTATATTAGAACAATTCCTAAGTACAAAATGACCCATCAATCGAAATAAATATCACTGAATGAGGTAAGACTCCTCTGCAACTTAGAGTATGGTCAGAGTGTTGTACCATATGGTCGGTATTATGCACTTCGAGTGAATATAGGTAATCTCAAAAAGTCTGTATAAATTATTGAACACATTTGCTCAATTAAATATCAACAGTTCCTTGAAGATAATCTACTACAATCTACTGCACAGAATCCAAAGGCATCTTATACTAAATTGCAATAGAACAACTGCAACAAGACGAGACTAGACTAATATTCAGTCATAAATTGCTTTGTGGTAGTCTGATAAATTCGCATAATCTGTTGAGCAATTTCGCCCCATTCAATATCAACAATAATGTGTTTGCAGTGTATTATTACAATTCAGCCCACTGTGCAGCACCCATGTCACCGCATAACAAATTGTTTTTGAACACCAAGTGAACAAGATAGCTGCATGGCAATCAATCATAATGCTAAGTAAATTATGATACAAAAGACAGTCCATCAAAGCGAGATAACTATCACTAAACGAAGTGTGACACCGTTGCAACTCATTGTGTGGTCAGGGTGTTGGACCAAATCATCGGTATCATGAACTTGGGATGATTTATGGTAATCTTACAAGTTAGTGTGAAATATTGGACACATTTTTTCCACTGAATATTAACAATACTTTGAGCATATTCTATTACAGTCTACTGCCAGACACCCAAGGACACCGTGTAATAAATTGTAATAGAATAAATACAAATTGTCACAGCACAATAAATTGCAAAAGAAAAATTCCAATCGAACAAGACTATTACGTGGTATTCAATCATAATGTCATGTAAGTTATAATAGAACAAGTCTTAGTGTACAAAATGGCTCATCAATCACAATAACTATCACTGAACGAGGTGAGACTCCCCTGCAACTCAATGTGTGGTCAGATTATCAAATATATGGCTGTCTGGTAGATTATAACTTTGGAATATCAAATATATGGCACATCCAATGGAGCAAGTACGACCAAACAAGGTAAGACTCCGTTGTAACTGGAGGATGTAATAAAAGTGTAGTTTAAATCTTCACGATCATGCAGTTCAATTGATTTATGGCAAAACTGACAGCTCAGTATAATCTGTTGAACACAATCACTTCATTTAATGTCAACAATACATTATTCATATTTTATTACAATTTACAGCACATCACCCAAAGGTACCGCCCAGTAAATTGTAAAAGAATTTCATATGGACAAGACTACTAGACTACTGCTCAGCAACCAATAACATACTGATTTATAGTGATATGAAAAATCTGTGTAATCTGTTGAGCACATTCGCTCCTTTTAATCAAGAAGACTACCATTTGGTAATCAGTAAACTATAATAAAACAATACCAAATGTACAAAATGGTCCATTAAACGAGGTAACTATCACTATAACCATATCGTCGGTATTGTTCGTTTGGGACGAATTATGGTAATCTCAAAAGTCAGTATAAATTTTGGAACACATTCACACAAATTAGATATCAACAATACATTGAACATGTTCCATTACAATCCATTATACAGCACCCAAGGGCACAGCACCATAAATTGCAATAGACCAATTCTAATTGAACAAGACTTTTACGCGGTATCCAATCATAATATCAAGTAAATTATATTAGAACAATTCCACCCCTGCAACACAAGGCATGGTTGGCGTGTTGTACCATATCGTCGGTATTATGCAATTGCGATGAATTATGGTAATCGTAAAAGCCATTATAAATTATTGAATACTTTCGCTCAATTAGATATGGTCAATACTTTGAACATATTCCATTGCAACCAATTAAACAGCATCCCAGGGCCCTACCCAATAGATTGCAACAGGCCAGCTCCAAATGATCGAGATTATTGGTCAGCAACCAATCACACTGTACAGTAGATTATGTGCATATTACAATACCACCTAATAAATTGCAACAGGCCAGCTCCAAATGAACGAGACTATTGCTCAGCAATCAATCACACTGTTTAGTAGATTTGGTGTATTACAAAACAATTTACACCGCACACTAAGTTGTAAAATAACATCACCAACTGTTTACCACTCGGCAATCAATCTTAATGCCAAATAAATTATAATAGAATTCTTTCCAAATGTGCAAGATGACCCACCAGACGAAATAATTATTAATTATTACTGATCGAAGTGAGATTCCGCTAAAGTGTTGTTGCATATCGTCGTCACTTGTGATGGTATCTGATATTCTTGTAAGTCAATATAAATTTTTGGACACACTCGCTCCATTTGGTATCAACAGTACTTTGAAAAAATCCTATTACAATCTAATGTACAACACCTAAATACACCGCGCAATAAATTGCAATAGAACAACTACAAATGAACAAAAATCCTAGACGTCAGCAAATCACAATATATGATAGATTATAATATTAGAATTTCAAATGCATGGCACATTAATTGTGGCAAGTTGGACCGAACAGGGTAAAACTATTTGTCGCAAGAGGTGTAATGAGAGTGTATAGTATACAACCTCCCTATCATACAGTTTGATTCATTTATGGTAAACTAACCCTAACTAATGTTAGTAACATATCTATATTCAGTTAAGCATACACAAGCGCATACAGTAGCCAACATTGCCTACGAAATCAGACATGGTCTTCTTTCCGTCGGCCTAGTCATTCCACAGTCTTTTAACTTCTTGTGGATTGATGTTTTTTCACGTCGGACACGCTTGACTGGTGATTCTCCTCTGCGCGCCCTCTCGATGCCAGTCAGGGCAGGGCTTTGGTCATTCTGCAGACAGATAATGGATAACCAAAAGCCTGATTGGTCATGGCCGACGAGATGATTATGTCCGCTATTCCACGGCTCGCACACGTTGTTTGTTCTGCAGGGAGGCGGCGACAGGAGGGTGCGTGGGGGGGGGGGGGGGGGGTTGTCTCACCCCAGCTAGGAGTATATTATTCAGTAGTTGGAAAATCCGAGGTAAAAAATCAAATAGTTGGAAATTCAATAAATTAACATTGTTTATGAAAAATATTCAAATTCCAACTAATGATGAGAAATTTTGATCTTTTATTTCCAACTGGAAACTTGAGTTTCAAATTTCCTACTCTAAAATTGACATGGCCTCAAAATTTCGACTCTGACATCAATTCGGTAAATTTTCTGACCCAGACACATTATGAATGATGCTTTTTCCGCTTCAGGACTAGTGAATATTTTCAGAAGGGTTCAAAAACATATCAACAAAACCATATCGTGTGACCCCTCTTTGGAGCGAGCTCGACGAGCTCGTTCCAAAGAGGGGTCACGTGATATGGTTTTGTTGAAATTTTCGAAAAATAATATTTTTTCAGCAGCTGTATTTGCATATTACGCGGGCGGATGTGGGCAATTCGTTGGGTAAAGGGTAAAAAGATATCACCCAGCGCTGCAGTGCAACCACCTATCGAAACCACTCACAGTTGGAATTTACACCCCCCCCCCCCCCCCAACCAGCTGAAACCCTCTAGCCACATCCCTGTTGTTCTGCCTAACTGTTTTATACAGGCCGTTCACATAATTCCATTTTAAATAATCAACAATTTCTAACACAGATTCGAGAGTAACACTCTTTAACATGGTTTAGTCCATCCTTAATTCCTTGTACAGCACTACAAGAGATTTCCCTTGGACATGACGCCACGTATTCTGTGTAATGTGATGAAAGCTGCCCTCTATGTTAACTGTTAACCCGAACATTGTTCTGATGTAGGATCGGCGGATGCTCATTAAAAATGGAGGGGCACAAATTTACAATACTACCATAGTAGTATAACAGGAGGGTTTCGTGCCTTATTACCCGGATTTTTGCCGGTGCAGTTAGTGTTAAATTCCCATAGGAACCGGATTTTTGCCGGTAAACTTTTGCCGGTGTAAAATTTTGGCACCATACATCTGGATCCGGTACATGGTGTACGTACAGCATATATAGTATGCTATGGTATGTATAGTGATATATGTACACTCAGGGCTACGGGTATATATTATAGGTATGTGATGGAAAGATGATGTGAAAGTTAGGTTTTATTGAAAGTTTTTCTCCGCGAAACGGTTGACGTTGCTATTGACGTTGCTATTGGCGTCGTGACGGCACGGTGCGCACGCGACGTCATATAGACGTTGACCGCTGTTGTTGTCCACTATATACAATCTGACAAAACATTATTTGGGTCAGGGGGTGTCGGGCTTCTCGGGAGTGGGGTTGGGGTGATATGTTATAGTGGTATACATCAATGTTGGTATACTATTAGCCCTTAGGCCTTCGTATTGTCCTATGTCTGCTATAGCTTGGTCAAGCAGTATTGCGGGGTTGGGGGTAATGCATGGTCGCAAAGTACGATATTGCGAGATAGTCCTTGGTGGTTTAGACTGGCAGTATAGGATGAATGGTCTGTTGGTGCATTACCCCCTTTGTTCTATTAACCTGCCGAATCCTTTGTATTATCTTACGACTGGTATTGGTAGTTCGTAATGCTAGGTCAGGCAGTATTATAATCGTTTGTTTAGAACGGGGGCATAGGATGCATGGTATATATCCCTGCTGGTCCCCTGTTAGTCCTAGGTATTATTAACCAACCGATTGCTTTGTATTATTCTATCACTGGTATAGGTAGTACGTTATGGCAGGTCAAGTGGTATTGGGGTGGGGTGGGGGTAATTCCTGGTAGTATAGAACGGAAGTATAGTATGGGCGATATATACCTCCCCCCCCCCCCACCCCCGAAAGCCATTGGTGCTACTAATCGACCTAATGCTTTATGCCATCCCGTGACTGGTATACGTAGTTGACGTTATTGTGGGTGGGTGTAATGCATGGTTGCCTAGTCTGGTAGTATAGGATGTACGCATTGTATTCTTACAGGTCCCGTGTTAGCCCTTAGTACTATTAATGCACCTAATGCTTCATGTTATCCTCTGACTGGTATAGGCAGTATATTATGGCAGGCCAAGTGGTATTGTGGGGTGGGGTGGGAGTAATGCCTGGTAGTATAGAACGGCAGTATAGTATGGATGTACGCATTGTATCCTTACATTGTTAGCCCTTAGTACTATTAATCCACCTAGTGCTTCATGTTATCCTATGACTGGTATAGGCAGTATATTATGAAAGGTCAAGTGGTATTGTGGGGGTTGGGGTAATGCTTGTTTGTTTAGAACGGTAGTATAGCAAAGGCTGTATATACCCCTGTATGTCCCTTGTTAGCACTTGGTATTACTAATCCACCAGATGCTTCATATTATGAAGCGGTATTGTGGGGTGGGATTAATGCCTGGTAATACAGAACGGCAGCAGAGTATATGGTTGGTATATTCCCTTGTAGGTCCCATCTTAACCGTTGATAGTATTAACGTATCGAATGCTTTGTATCATCCTGTTCCTGGTAAGATTGTACGTAATCCCAGTAGTTCCTACCCTATTCCGAGTACACTTGTTCTTATTTCAACTATCGAGATCATCCAAACAGGTCACTTTATCATCTCGACTGGTCTTCGGCACCCCTTTTTCTGAAATGAATCCATGAGGGTCATGAGAAAATCCCTCATTCATACCAGGAACAGGATGATACAAAGCATTCGATACGTTAATACTATCAACGGTTAACCCTTTACCTAACATGAAAAGCAGACGACACTTGCAAAAAAAATTCTTGAATAACTAATTTTTTTCATTTTTTGTCTCAAAAACATAGGTTATGACCCCTCGTTGGAACGAGCTCGACGAGCTCGTTCCAACGAGGGGTCATAACCTATGTTTTTGAGACAAAAAATGAAAATATTTTGAAAATTAATTGGCGATATTTGAGAATAGCGCTGGCCGGTTTTGGCCGTTACGTTGGGTAAAGGGTTAAGGTGAGACTTATATAGCACATTAAATGTGTCAGGGAGATGGCCTGTTTTCTCCGTTGTTAGAATAAAAATGGAAATAATAATATAATAATAATAATGATAAGTATAATTATAGCAATAATTTTATAATAATAATGGTACTAGTTGTAGCAGTAGAAAAAAAATATTTATTATCACTTGTTTAAATAATTCCTTCTTAATTTTTCTTAACGATAGTATCATATCACAGAACGGATGATCACGCCGGTTAAATTCAAAGATATCGGCTTCGCTTAATTTGTAACCCGTTAAAAAACAGGTGTTCACGAACTAAGAGACTAATTTATCTGCAATTCGAACAGGATGTTAGGGCGCTTAGATAATCATTTCAAACATTCTCGATGCTAGCTAGCGTTGCGAATTTTTAGTGTCACAAAATAGGCTAGGAATTCAAAGTAACCAATTTTTCATTTGCGCTGTGGTGTCGGAAACTTTAAATAAAGTCGTTAAAAATGCACCAGTTGGTTAAAGTTCTGCATAAATAAAAGCCAAGCGAGGTGTCGGGCAGACGGTGTTTGGTGTCTCGGAGAGAGAGCTGAAGCGAGATATTTCCTCTGATTGACACAGAGTAGATCTCATTTATCGGAGCCAGACTATGAGTTGGGGCTAAGTGTTAGGCTATAAAATTAGCGGTTAGGGGCGCCTCGTCGCCAGTAGGGCCAGTAAAAGTTTGAGAAGCTTTTGTGGTAGTAGTGATAGCTCGGTAGCGCAGTTAGCTCACAGTTTGGTGGCCAGGTAGTGGAACTACGCTGTATGAGGGACGGCTAGCGAGTGAGTTGCCGTATGAATATTTTCTGTAATTTAAGTGGTGATTGAGAGCGGCGACGAGATAGCAAATGGTGCTGAGTGGAAAAGTGTTAACTTAATGAGACTCTATACATCAAAGTCGGAGAAGTGTTGGTGAATTTCTGGACGAATACCGTGTACATATGTGACACTCAAATATCTAAAAGTGCACAAGGAGAACGGCGACCAAACCAGTGCTAGCATTGGGAAGAGAAGAAGACGCTATAGTGACATTGATTTTGTGGAGAAAAAAAAAATCATTGTTGAGAGCCTAAGTATGTATGAAATTTTTTTTTGTTTTATGTAATAAACTTGTCATTTTCATAAATCAGGTTGATTATCGTTCCGAGGAAAAGTCATTGACACCTACAGGACTAGAATCCCCTAAATAGCGAATAACACCACGGGGTTCCGAGGCGGTGAGACTAGGTTCACGTGCAGAGTCAAGCTGCACTCCCAGAGTCGGGGCTGAGTGCGATTGAGTCTATTTCTCCCAACCGTCCCACGTGGTGGAACATTTCGGCGATACTGGCGAGGCTACCAGGATTGTCCTAAAACGTAACATTTGGAAAATTTAAATAATCAACGGGATCTGATTTGACAATTTTATTGCATCTTTTAGCTAAAATGTTCATACTGATCGCTATTGTTAGGTTCTAACAATTTAGTTGTGTGGGGGTTAATTTTCGAATTACATAAATAAATTTGAAAGTCAATTGAATAAATCTTGCAAATTCGCTGTAGAAAAGTAGGATTTGGTCAGGCATAAATAAATATCAAGAATTTATACTATTTGAGTAATTAATAAGATTAACCCATTATACAAAAAGATTTGTTTAAATAGGAGAAAACTGAGTTATGAACGTCCCAAGCATGGAGCAGGTAATCAGCATGGGGGAACGGTTAGGCCATACGGGGGCTGAGTTACAAAAATTTGTGAAGGAGGAGCAGAAGCGTGTCTCCAAGGAGCTGAAAGAACGGGAGGCAGCTGAAAGAGAGAGAGAGGGGGGGAGAGAGAGAAAAAAAACGGGGGCAGCCGAAAGTGAGCGAGAGGAGAGGGGGAACGAGCAGCATTAGAGTTAGAACTTCAAGTGACGTTGAAGCGGGAGGAGGCTACTTTAGAGCGTGAAAGGGCCGAAAGAGAGCGCGAAAGGGCGCGCATGATTGGCGTGGGAGTGCGCGCGAAGACGCTGAGAGGGCACATGAGAGGGAAATGGAACTTGTGAGGGCTAGGGCCCAGTTACCTGAGGCAAATGGTAGGCAGGATGGGGGTGTAACGAAGTGCACAGTCGGGCAACCCACCCAAAATTACCCAAATTTGACGAACAGACTGATGACATTGACGCATATTTACAAAGGTTTGAAAGACGTGCTTCAAAGCAGGGTTGGTCCGAGGGTGACTGGGGTGAATATTAGCTCGCTGCTGACAGGCAAGTCATTGGAGGTATTTGTCAGCTTACCCCCTGATCAAGCGAGGGATTATGAAGAGTTGAAAAATGCTATCCTGAAAAGATATCAACTCACAAAGGAGGGGTTCGGGCAGAAATTCCGAGAGTGTGAAGCGGCAAAAGTTGAAAGTGTACACCAATTTGTATCTAGGGCCACAAGATATTTTGACCGGTGGGTCGAACTCTCGGGAATTGAAGAATCGTTCCCCTTCCAGAAAGATTTGTTGATAAGGGAGCAGTTTATGTCATCTTGCGCGCCCGAGTTGACATTGTTTGTTAAAGAGAGAAGGCCGAGCAGCGTGAGGGAGATGACTGAAGTGGCGGAGCGTTATTTAGAAGCTCATGGGAGTGGTCTAAGCAAGGGAAGCAGGGTAAAAGTGGGGGCGCACCTGTGAGACCACACTCCTCAGGAAATAGAAGGGCCCATGCAAATACCGGGGGACCAGGGGTTAAGGAATTAACCTGTTTTGTTTGTAATAAAAAGGGATACTTGGCCCAGGATTATTGGTGGAGGGCCCCGGTGACAAAGGCAAATGTAGGCACAGGGCCTAACGGAAGGGGAGACCAGCCCCTGAAAAACTGGCGAAATGGTAATAACCAGACATCAGTCAAAAGACAGACGGCGGCATTGTGCCAAACAGTGGGGATTGAGGACACCCCACTGCGGAAATACATTGACCGGGGCCAAGTCAGGTTAGAAGGGGGAGAGGCCCTCCCTATTATCAGTGGAATGTGTGAGAAATGCCCCTCAGAAAAGGGGGAGATGCCTGTGTATCCTGGCTATGTTGGAAATGAGTCAGTTCGTGTGCTTCGGGACACAGGGTGTTGTAGCGGCGGTGAAGAGGGACGGACAGCTAACGGGGCGTGCTAATAGATGGGACGATTAGGAGGTTCCCTTGTGAGGGTGGATGCTCCTTTCTATAGCGGTGAGGTAAAAACACCCAAAAGGGCATCGGGGAGGCTACCCGAGCCCAAGTCGCGGAGGCAGAGCGGCTGTAAAATCACTGGAGAGACCAGTGGAGTCGAGTAAGGAGGCACAGGTAGAGTGCTAATAGAGGCCCCCACGGTTAACCCTTTGACGACGGAAGTCAAGGGAGTGGCTGAACGGAAGCCACCAATGTATGTGGACGAGAGGGGGCATAATCAGGGTCGGCACGTGAGTAGGTTAGGAACTTTTGGGTCGGTCAAAAGGTGACCGTGCTCCGGCCAACACAGTTAGGTAGACCGTGGGAGGGGCCATACGCTACAACAAAAATAATGGGCAACGGTCATCACCAAGTGGGCATAGATGGATGTGGAGTGGTTTACCACGCACAGGTTTTGCGGAGATTCCAAAATATAAAGGACGCTGAACCAACGCGAACGGCGGGGGAATAGACCTTAGGCCAGAAGAGGCCGCAAGATGTTGCTGGAGTAGCCACACAATGTCATCAGAGACGTAGAGTTAGGAGGGACCCTGGGATTTGGAGAGGGGCACCCAAGGGAGGATTGACAGAAGTTAATCTACCGAGCGTTGCCGCTGAGGCAGCGAGCTCTGGTACGGCAGGTGTTGGGCGTGGAGAAGAGGGGGGTCCCTGATGGAGGACACGCCCAAGGAATAGGTCCCGGTGGAGGGGGCCGAGGGGCTCTCTAGGGAATAGTAAGGGTCCCACAACCCATGGGAATATTTAAAGATAGTGCCTAACAGGGCAGGTAACCCACTGACGGCATGCGCCGTGTGGGGCACCCTACCCAACGATGGGGGCAAGTTAATGAGATGACAGAAGTTGGGGCAAGTGGCTGGCTAGGGTCAGGGTGGATACCCCTTGATAATAATTGTTTACGCAGGTGTTGCGTGAGTGTATATAGATACAGGCGTGTGTATGATAGAGTAGTAATATATTTTGCGATGTTGAGACGGACAGTGGGCTTATAGGGGGACCTGTTGGCTGCTTGTGTGCCAACGGACCACCTCCAATTGTGCGCCAGTGGAAGTGAGCGCGCGAGTTTGTATGAGATGTGGATAGACTCATGGGATTCCAATGGGAAACCGAGTCGAAGTACTGGGAGTTATTTGTGGTGAGCGTCAGAGTGCGCATGCGTGTAACTGTGTGTGTGAACACTTTAAGTATATTACACAAGTGAAAAGCTTCTTCCCAGGGAAAGGAATTATTCAGTCATAGAGAGGGAGTGCCTTGCTATTGTGTATGCAATAAAAAAAAATTCAGAATTTTCTGTATGGCCGAGAATTCATTTTACATACGGACCATAGGCCCCCTGACTTACATACAAAAAATGTAAGGTGGAGAGCAGCAGGATAATGAGGTGGTCCCTCCTGCTGCAGAACTACCGATTTAGAATCGAGGCAAATAAAGGCAGCGAAAATGTGGCGACCGACTATCTCAGTCGCCAGTAATGAAAAACATGGAATAAAAAGTGCCATCGGCTGGCTTGGGCCAGGGTGGACCCACCCCTTTTGGGGTTACGCTGTGGCGTGAGCGTAATATAGTAAATTGTACGTATGTTCGATGGGTGTTTGTAGTAATTTGAGGTAGATGTCTGGTTGTGACGAGAAAGCTGAAGAGGACGTTTGGACGCATGAGCCCCAAAATGTTCCTTTGTCAGTCGAAACGCGGGTGGGGGTGTAAATAGTTGTTTCCATACTTGACAGTGGTGTGGGAGGTGGGCAGAGGGGTCTTTTGGTCGCATGTGCGTCATATGCACCTCTGCCGGTCGAGAATGTGTGTATGCGTGAGGCGCCATTCCCCTGGTTTGTTTGGAACTACTGGGAGTATGTTCCTTTATGGGGGTTGTCAGGGAGATGGCCTGTTTTCTCCGTTGTTAGTATAAAAATGTAAATAATAATATAATAACGATGATAATAAGTATAATTATAGCAATATAATAATAACGGTACTAGTTGTAGCAGTAAAAAAAAATATATTTATTATCACTTGTTTAAATAATTCCTTCTTAACTCCTTCACTCTGATGTCAAAATATCCAAATTTCAAAGAACCATTTTTCCCATAATGCAACTGGGAATTTAACCAATTCAATCTTGTTTAACAGAGCTCAGTGAGCTCTGTCAAACAAGACTGAATTGGTTAACTTTCTAGTTGCATTATGGGAAACATTTGCACCTTGAACTTCAGATATTTCGACATCAGTCTGAGGGGTTAATTACCGCAAGTTTTTCTTAACGATAGTATCATATCACATAACGTAGGATCACGCCGGTTAAATTCAAAGATATCGGGTTCGCTTAATTTGTAACCCGTTAAAAGACATCTGTTCACGAACTAGGAGACTAATTAATCTGCAATTCGAACAGGATGTCAGGGCGCTAAGATAATCATTTCAAACATTCTCGATGCTAGCTAGCGTTGCGAATTTTTAGTGTCACATCTAAGAAATAGGCTAGGAATTCAAAGTAACCAATTTTTCATTCGCGCTGTGGTGTCGGAAACTTTAAATAAAGTCGTTAAAATAACATCAGTTGGTTAAAGTTCTGCATAAATACCCGACCAGGCGAGATGTCGGGCAGACCAGTGAAGGGCTTACAGAAACACCCTCGGGTGTGGTTTAGTGTCTAAACCTGTTACCCTCCCGCTACAAACTCACTATCACCCTAAGAAGGTGATCCAACAGGCAGATAAACAGCTTAACTGTGGCCTTCTACCAGAAAGGGCTGCCTTCTCCGACTCAGCTAAAGATTAGATCACAAATTAAAACATAATGTGCTACTTTTATCTTTTTATTTTTTACATATTCTAATGAAAACTAATTCTGCCTTCTTCTTTTAAGCAGGTACACAGAAGATGCTTTTTGACCAGCATCCCAATAACCGCTATGGGCAGTCTAACCGTTATATAGAAACGGTAACCCCCATGGTTCCTGAACAACCTCCGCTCCATCCCTAAAAGTGGTCGACCAGTTTAAGGGAGGCGAGCGTTGGTCCTGCGTCCCGCCTCTGCCCCTTTTTGTAAGCGCATTGCGCATCTTTTTGTCCCAACCCATTAGAATTACAATGCAGGCCTGCCCCCGAACCATGGAAGTTCGGGTCTTCTTTCTGGTGGTCCCCGAAAGGGGTCGTTGTTGTTTATTTCAAAGACATCCTATCATTCAGAGACAGCCTGAGGCAGATTATACTTGCCAGTGATGGCCATCACCCAAAATCATCTCCGAAGTGGCAGACTATACTTGCCCAGAAATCTAGATCGACTGCACCCTCGGGGAGAGGTAGTACCTTTGTGAGAGGACCCAACCTCCCACACTGGTCCTCACCCGAGGATTCAACCGACGTCAGTCAACGAGACCGCCAGGCCGCAACAGGAGACACCTGCCGAGTACCTTTTCCTCCTTCAACACGCCTAGACATGTGACAGCCAATCATATACAGTTACCGAGGGTCGAACTGGGCTTGTTTCCCATACCGTCCCTGCGCGCCTTCGGCGCGCGAAATAATTCCTTTGTTGATGTCGGGCAGACAGTGTTTGGTGTCTCGGAGAGAGAGCTGAGGAGAGATATTTCCTCTGATTGACAGAGAGTAGATCTCATTTATCGGAGCCAGACCATGAGATGGGGCTAAGTGTTAGGCTATAAAATTAGCGGTTAGGGGCGCCTCGTCGCCAGTGGGGCCAGTAAAAGTTTGGGAAGTCTTTGTGGTAGTAGTGATAGCTCGGTAGCGCAGGGAGCTCAAAGATTGGTGGCCAGGTAGTGGAACTACGCTGGATAAGGGACGGCTAGCGAGTGAGCTGCTGTATGAACATTTTCTGTAATTTAAGTGGTGATTGAGAACGGTGATGAGATAGCAAGTGGTACAGAGTGGAAACGTGTTAACATAATGAGAATCTATACATCAAAGTCGGAGAAGTGTTGGTGAATTTCTGGACGATACATCAAAGTCGGAGAAGTGTTGGTGAATTTCTGGACGAATACCGTGTACATAAGTGACACTCAAATATCTAAAAGAGCACAAGGAGAACGTCGACCAAACCAGTGCTAGCATTAGGAAGAGAAGAAGACGCTATAGTGACATTGATTTTGTGGAGAAAAAAAAAATCATTGTTGAGAGCCTAAGTATGTAGGAAATTTATTTTTTGTTTTATGTAATAAACTTGTCATTTTCAGAAATCACGTTGATTATCGTTCCGGGAAAAGTCATTGACACCTACAGGACTAGAATCCCCTAAATAGCGAATAACACCTGGGGTTCCGAGGCGGCGAGACATAGGTTCACGCGCAGAGTCAGGCTGCACTCCCAGAGTCGGGGCTGAGTGCGATTGAGCCTATTTCTCCCAACCGTCCCACGTGGTGGCACATTCGGCGACAAAATGCATGTAAAATTCAACTCATGGGTAATTTTTAATGTCATGTAAAACCTCTTTGTACACTGTGTAAATATAAATGACTGAACATTAATTAACCCTTTGGACCCTAGCGGCCGCTTTTCTGGCCAGGAACATGATACATCATAACGTCATTACATTGGATGGCTGTTCACTAAATGTGTGGGGTAGACCAATCAATATTTTCAACGTGCAGCCCTGAGGCTGCGCGTTGAAAATATTGATTGGTCTACCCCAAATAATGAATATGGACTCTTCTAATTGCTGCCATTGAACTGGCGTGGGAGATACCACTAGAGTTCAAAGGGTTAATAACGGTAATTACCTATTATTTTTTATTTGTTGTTTATAGTTCTCCATCCTCGAAATGGGGCCGAAATGTCCTAGGTGCCGAAGTAACTGGGGCCGAATCTCTTTGAGGTCGAAGTGACCAGAGTCCGAAATGACTTGGGGTTGAAATGACTGGAAACCTACACTTTTTAGTGATCCATGAAAGTGTTTCTGTTTGAAATTCACATTAGTGTATTATTATGAGTATTACCATATGACAATGTGTCAGTCGATTTTTATCCCGTTGACTATTTATATATTTTGTTCGAAAATTTAAAAAAAAAACCCAAAACACACTTCTTCTGGGTATCTTTTTCCGTATTTAAGTTCAGCATTGTGTCAGTTTCGAAAAGGTTTTTTAGCAATCCAGATTTTATATTTGCCATTTGGGATGGGAAGTTTTTAAGGTCAAGGTGGAAAAGGCACGGTCCCGATTCAGAATCTAAATACATTTGCATTTAATTTTTCGAATGTAGCAGCAATGCACCCCAGTAATATTCTTTTTAACTGTGATAGGTGTAAAACACATTTTCACATTCCGGGAAAATATTTGGTTGAAAAAGTAATATAGAACTATTTCGCGGAAGAGGAAACAGGTTGTGTCCATGTAGTTCGGTCTTGAACTTTGATGGCGACTTGGTGGGCAACTGACATTTCGTGACAGCTTCGGTAAAATTACACGAATGTAAAAAAGCTGAATATTTTCTTTCCAGCCGCCACGTATGAGGTACATGTTATAGAATAAGATTTCCAGATGGAGACAAAAACAGCGAAATTAATAACAGTTTGTCATTCGGACGATTTTCAGTTCGAAAGACGTCAGCTGCCCTTGATCATTGATGACAGTTTAACGGTAAGTACTCATTCGACGTGTACAAAACATTGCGAACCCAACTGACTGGTTGTCGTAAAGGAACAGGCACAATCGTAGGAATTACTCCCATATTTATCATGAGAGCAAATCTGTTTCAACATTTTCCCCATTTAAATGGAAGCCATGTTATGACATGACGTACGAAGGGAGATAATCCGAGGTTTTCCCAAGAACATATCAACTGGCCAGTGAAAATAATTGATCACAGTCACAGAAACAAACAGTTGGTTGCATCTAAAATATGCAGTCCATACACTGCTTCAAGCCTTCAAAAGAAAGTTGTTTGACTGGTTCCAAATTTTTATCAATTCCGAATCAACGGTTACGGGTCATTTCGTTCCTTTTCCCCTTCATACTGGGTTGTCTAAAAAGGAACGAAACGACTTGGGTAATTTTCACTTCTGTTTTTCTAAATTTTTATTCAAAAGTTTTAGACATAGTTTTTAGTTAAAAATTCCTTTTTCCCACGTACTATTGTGGATTGGAATGCCAGCAGTCAGGCTGCCATCGATGCAGTTTGCGGCAACTCCGCCATAATAAACATCAACACCTCCCCCGTGTTAAAATACACGAAAACGCGGTTTACACAGTTTTCAGATTCAGATATAACATATAGATTTTTAAAGAACATTATGCCTAAAAGTAAAACGGCAATTTCAGTGAAAACTTGAAATAATCAAAACTGTTGGTGGAACTCTGTTCATTCCATAACTCATTCGGCGAAAATATATTGAAATTATTCGGTGTGTACTTAAAAATTTCGATATGCCTATATTTTAGGGTAATTTTTAATTATATATTTCTAAACTTTATTTATGTACTTACTTGTAAGAAAGAATAGGGTGAATGTACGAATTGTCCTGTGAATAACTCCAGCTCGTCCCACTGAATAAATAATGTTAATTTAGTGTTCGACATGAAACACCTCCTATTTTTTTGTTTATTTATCGGTGTTTGAGGTCATATACTTATGCAAAATGGCTAATCATGACCGTGACAGTTTTACGAGTGGAGGAAGCCGGAGAGAACCACCGAGCAATGACGAGTAGCAGCCAGCTCCCCAACATCGCAACTCCGCACTGCAGCACAGGCAGGGTTAGATTGGTTGAAGACATGCGTACCATCAACATGCAGTACGCCTTAGTACACAGCGTCATCGTGCCCACATGTGGACAATCGGGGTTAAGTGCCTAGCCCAGCAGCCCAAGGACACAATGCGGGAGTCCGAATTGATCACTCACACGGTCACCCATCCAATGATTAACCGGGCTCGACGTTGCTTAACTTCGGTGATCTGACGAGAACCGGTGTACTACAATATCTTCCCCCCTGTACAACTTCACCCCCGGGGGGAAGATAAACTAGTTTATCTTCCCCCATCTGGTTTATCTTCCCCCCCCCCCCCCCCCCCCCCCCCCACCTGAATTTTTTTACCATTCAGATTTTTACCAGATCTTTTTGTAGAATTTGCTTGTTCACTTGTGTGTGATATTAAAAAAGCATCAAGTGAGCATTGAAAAACTCATTGGTCAGTTTGCGAGAGAGCTAGATGCCCAAAAGAAGAAAAAAAACTTTTTGGGCCAAATTACCATTGTGAGTGAAATATTATACAAATTTCCATTTTCAAGACTCATTTGAATATGTTGTTAATAGAAGAAAATTGCACAAGAAGAGCTTGCGTTTTTTTTCTCAAAATATCCCCTGGGATATATGCAAAAAACATTTTTTAAACATGTCGCCTGATGTCGCTAATTTTTTTTTATTTTCACTCAAACTACTATTTTGAAGAGAATTTCACCTGAATTTTTCAATTTTAAGTTTTATTTGTTAAAGATGTGATCATGTGACAAAGAGAATAATTTCAGTTGTAGAGGGTTGGGGGGGGGGGGGGGGGGATATCCTGACCAATTTATCTTTCCCCCACCTGACACTCGAAGTTACCCCCAATTTTTTTTTTTTTTACCTCAAATCACTATTTCGAAGAGAATTTCATCTGTATTTTCTATTTTTAAGATTCATGTGCTCAAGCTGTTATAATGGAAAAATTTTTGGTGGGTAGGGGGGAAGATATCGTGACCAGTTTATCTTACCCCCCCCCCCCCCCCCCCCCTTACACAAAAATTGTTTTAGCTCAAACCACTATTTTGAAGAGAATCTGATCTGTATTTTTTATTTTTATGATTCACATACTTAAGCTGTTAGAAGGGAACAATTTTCCGGTGGGGGAAGATATCGTGACCAGTTTATCTTACCCCTCACCAACACTCTTGACAAAGTCATGATTTTTGTGTGTGCTCAAAACACAATTTTAAAGAGAATTTCCCCACTTGTTAGTTTGTGTTTCAGTTTCCAGTGTCATGTGGGAGGTAAGATAAACTGTTCATAGTATCGTCTACCCCAGTCAAAATTTTTCTATTTTAACAACTTGAAAATGTGAGTATAACTATTCCTATGTCTAAGTTGTTGAAAAGGAAAAACATTTAGGTTATTGCTTTCCGATTCATATGTTTTAAGTTGGAAGAGAAAAAAAATTCAGGTTGTTGTGGGGGGGGGGGGTTAAGACGTTGTGACCAGTTTAGCTTACCCCGTCTGACACTTGAAATTGCCAAATGTCTTTTTTTTTTTAGGGCAAACCACCATTTTGTAGAGAATTTAATCTTATATTAAGATTCATATTTCCCACTTGTTAGGTTGTGTTTCAGTTTCCAGTGCCATGTGGGAGGTACATGTAAGATAAACTGGTCACAGTATCGTCTACCCTAGTGAAATTTTTTCTATTTTAACACCTTAAAAATGTGAGTATAACGATTCCTATGTCTAAGTTGTTGAAAAAAAACGAACTTTCAGGTTATTGTTTTCCGATTCATATGTCTTAAGTTGGAAGAGAAAAAAATTCAGGTTGTTGTGAGTGGGGTGGGGGGGAGATGTTGCAACCAGTTTATCTTACCCCCACCCACCTGACACTTGAAATTGACAAATGTCTTTTTTTTTTAGGGCAAACCACCATTTTGTAGAGAATTTAATCTAATATTAAGATTCATAGTACCCACTTGTAAGTTTGTTTTACTGCTCATATCATCATTTTGACGAGAAATTCATTGAGGGCTTTGTTGACTCTATCAAGTGCTAGATATTTTGTTTGAATTTGATGCTGTAGTTTACATAGTTTTTATTGTCATGATAATAAAAGTTCTCAACCGAAAGATGTTTTTTCATTATTTACTCAGAAATGATCTTATCCACCCCACACCTGAGTCACAAAACATCACAACTTTGGTTTTCTTCTGATTTTTTGCTATATTTTCCATTCTCAAGATTCCTGTGCTTAAGTTGTAAAAAGTGACAAATATTCTGATGGGGTGGGGAGGGAGGTCATGGTTAGGTTATGACTCCCCCTTCCCCCCAACTGACATTCAAAGTTTTTAAATTATTTCTTTGGCTCATACAACGATACTGAGGAGAATTTTATTCATATTTTCAAATAAAAAAACATATCAAAATATAGGGTTTGTTGCCGCACTCTCAAGGACAGACTAACAAGTTTTCAAATTGCCCCTCATGCTTTTTAATATAACAGAGGGGTACTAAAGCAAATTCTTTAAAAAGTTCTGTAATTAAATTGAAAGATAAAAAAATTCAGGTTGGGGCGGAAGATAAACTAGTTTATCTCCCCCCCCCCCCCCTCCCCGGGGGAAGATGAACTGTTACACCTGTTACCGCAACACCACCGCGCCCCGAGACACCTCCTAGCCCTGATTGAAGCCACATTCATTTGTAAAAACGGAATGAAAGTTTTCGTAATAAATACAAACCCTTCCAATGAATGAATAGTATTCTGCCTGAGTAAGTGAGTTACTGTTGTAAAACACAGGCACTGACACGATTTTGTCTTTTTTGTGTTTACACTGTAATGTTTGCTTTTTGTTTGGCCGGCACAGCAAAGACGTCATTTCTTGGGAAGCTCAACATCAAAAGCTTACCACAAAAGGATGTCAAGGGTTGGAATTATCAAGAAAATGAAAATCGACACTGTTAAACAGAATGAACTTGAGAAACAGCGCTGTGGTAAAATTTCGAATCGGCTATTTCGTTGTTTTTTTCTTTTTTTGAAAACTGAAAAAATGCTGAAACTCTGTTGAAATAAAAACATGTTTTCACGTCGTTCTGTTGTTTCTTCTTCTACAGCCCAGAATTACTTCAGTTAAAACATCAATTAGAAGTTTGACTTTTCAAATTGTTTCCAAGTTCTGCGTGTATATTTAACGAAATGCCCCAGTATGATAAGGTAAATGTAAACAACCACCCAGGGGACGAAAAGGAAATGGAACGAAATGACCCATCACCGAATCAACGAGTAAACATCATTCTTCAAATTTCTTCCGATGAATCGGTGCATAGAAACCGAAGAAAAATTGATTTTGTTCAGGTTACCTGACCGACACCAAATTTTCGGTGCTCACCCTAAATTTCTATTTCGATTTGGCAAACATGCAAGTTATTTTGTTGTACAGTCAAAGTTAACTGGATAAAAAAGTGTATGTCTCTCACTTTTGAGCATGTGATAGCACGTCATTGTCAGAGACAAGTTTCCAGAGAAATGCAAGGTATTTGCCCTCAATGAAGGGGCGATCTGTCCCACTTTATTTAAAATTATGAAGTGAACTTGCCCGATATTGAATACAAAGTATGTTGGCCTTTATTGATTCAAATTTTTATCAGGCACAAAATATTGACATGCTGAAGATTCACTGGATGACATGACAGTCATTTTAACATGGATCTGGATTTCTTTCTTTTTTTCTGCCATTTCCACATTTTTCTTCAGGTTTGTCAGCAAAACGAAACACATCTTGAATAGACTTTATTGAACACAGAAATACCAAGTCATAAAGCAGTTAATATTGCTTTTGTGAAGTCAGTTCAAACAGTTCCATTGATACGGATGATCTAGAATTTCAAGGTCATGCCGAGGTTATACCAATTTAACAAAATACAGTACGTGGAGAGTGTATTATCACTAAATCACCCGCAGAGTGGAGATTCCACCCAAGCAATAATTGCAAATTTGTTGCAAAGCCTAACAGCACAAGCAAAGTTTCAGCCAATGGACCTCCGGTTTAAACCAGGAGGTCCATTGGCTGAAAATTTGCTTGTGTTTTTTGTCGATATGTACAAAATTTGAAAGTTATAGCATGGGTGATAACTCCACTCCACAGGCGATTTAGTTACAATCCACTCTCCACATACTGTATAAGGATTTATCCATGAAATGTTGTATTTCCATTCATCATATCAGGCCTAACAAGTATTTCAGAGTAACAACAGTTACCCCAAAACTGAAGTTCTATTGAAATACAAGTTGGGCTGCATGATATTCTAAACTGAATACCAGTATCGGTATTCAAAAAAATACTGCAGTGTATCGGAAGTCTGTTAAGATATCTGAACATATGTACCACAATCGGGACTTGAGTCATCACAGTGAAACAAATTAGCATGCTTTGATGATGCAGTTTGAATAACCCTTTTCCCGATGCAGATGATTATCAAAATTTATTATTTTATCAATCTTTCCCAAAATTTCAACAAAATATCATGCGCCCTCTGAGGCTCTCTTTGGAATGAGCTCCGCAGGCTTGTTCCAATGAGGGGTCATATGGTATGGTTTTTTTAAAAAAAAATTTAAAATATTTTTTTGGCTGTAAAATTTGTATATTACATGGACGGATGTAGCCGATTCGTTGGGTAAAAGGATAATTTTGTTCATTCCAGATTACAGTTAAAACTCAGGACAACTTGAAAATTAAATTGTGGGTAAATAAATAATGACAATAAACCAATATTTTTGTAATTACATGTACACCGGTATTCAGTTGATACTGGTTTGAATACCTTTATATATCTGTTTGTCTATATACCATGCAGCCCTAAATACAAGGGGAACAAAATAGAAAATGAAAAAATTTCCTCTTAACCCTTTACCCAACGCAGACGATATCAAAATTTATTATTTTAAATATCATTTTTTCAAATTTTTCAATAAATTTCAACAAAACCATATCATGTGATCCCTTGTTGGAACGAGCTCGACGAGCTCGTTCCAATGAGGGGTCACATGATATTGTTTTGTTGAAATGTTTTGAAAAAATAATATTTTTTCAACTGCTGAATTTGCATATTACGCGGGCGGGTGCGGCCGTTTCGTTGGGTAAAGGGTTAAGTCAGCCATTTCATTTGGCTTCAAGACCCAACAATCGGACTCGCTTTAAACAAATTCCTTTCTTTACTTTATCAGACTTGTACTGTGAAGTGTCCCAAATACAGATAAATAATTTAAATGTCACTTGAAATAATTAGAACAAAATAGCTAAAATGAAGAAACGACTGCAAGTCAATTCTTGCATATTCATCGTGCTCCACGATTCAACTGTTCAATCATTAAAAAACACAATGTGAGTGGCTGCTTTTGGGAATTACTGGAGTGTTTTTGCACAGCACTGATTTGACCTCTTCAGAACCAGCATGTTCTTTGGGTAGGTTTATGTAGATGCTGACTGAACTATTAAAACTACAAGTTTAATTAAAATCTTCATTTCGTAATTCTGTGAAAGATCTGTTTGCAGTACTCATTAGATGAGCAAGTACTAAATTCAAAGGTCCTCTTCGAAATCATGAATTAAAATTTGTTTGTTCCCATTTTCGAACTGAAATGGCCTGAATAAAAAACTTATAACCCATTTAGTTAGGGATTAATTTAGCAGTCTGAGTGTAATCGTCATTGTGTAGAATAGATACTACATTCAGGTTTCTAAAACAGTCTATGATATAATGCAGGGACCGACCTGGGCATGCGCCAGTGCGTATTTGGTTCTGAAACATGAGAACCTGGCTCTTAAATCTCAGAAATAGGCTTCTCAGTTGGCGCGTAACTTCTCAGATCATATTTTGATATTCTTTCGATGGATAATCGAGAGAGACACTCTTACATGTATTGTATATATGATTATCATTTATCATTGTTGTTGAGTACTTAAGTTAATACTTCAAGTCTTAATTACCAAGCATTAATCTTCACTGTGGTTTCTGATCAAGTCTTGGCTGCCTAACTAGGCAGCCAAGACTTGATCAGAAACCACAGTGAAGATTAATGTTTGCTATAGTGTACTAAATGAAAATGATGAGAGCTATTACATACTTGCAGTGTGTGTTACAAACAGCAGTGTGACTCCGTAAATTGAAATCTGGCGCATGAATTGAAAAAATAGGCTCCGAGGCTAGAGCATATTTTAAATAGTCCTGATCAGCCCCTGATAATGGTATATAGTTAAAATTAGAAGTTCTGTCATGAACTGTGCGCTTATCTAGGCTTAATTGCGTATAGGAATTGCACGCAACTGCCATGTCGAATGATATCCAACGCTCGACAGGTTCTCCTGGTTACTCAGAGCAAACACAGGCAAAGTTTCTGCCAATGGACCTCTGCGTTACCATTGGCTGAAACATTGCTTGTGCACAGACCAAATGTACAGAATTTGATTTCCTTACTATGGTCACAACGTGGAGATTTACGCGCAGATCAACGTGCTATTTGTGCTCATTTCATGACAGGACTTCTAGTTTTAACTGTAGTACCAGGCCTGGACTTCAGAAAAATCTAGGGGAGCTACTATGGCTCCCCCAAACCAGTGCCAGGAGAGCTATTCTATACTTACATGTAAGTCCATTATTAATAAGGGAATTGAAGGTTTAAAGCTCATAAGGAGAGCAATTATGGCCCTCCTGAAATTGATTTTGCAGGAGCCATGGAGGGCGGGAGCTATAGCTCTCCTCAAAAGACCAGGCCTGTAGTACCAATATTCAATTTTGAAAGTCCTCTGCATTGGGCTGTGTGTGTGGGGCGGGGGGGGGAGGGGGGTGGTGGTGTACAATTCATGTTTTGTTGTTGCTCTTTTCTTGTCCAGGGCTCTCAAGGAATGGTGAGTGATCACTTGCACTCGCCTGATAATCGCCTAAATGTCTAAAGTGGTCAGTGATTGATCACTCGCCTCTTAACTGGCTGAGAGCTGGTTGCAACTACAGTGGTTTTTGTCTTAGCAGTTGTTTTACAGATGATTCAGCAATATTAACTGCTGCCCTTTGTTCAGAAATATATAATTGTTTCAGTTTACTGGAGAATGAATACAGTAAACTGAAACAATATAATATTTATGAACTATATGCCTCATAATGTCCAGACTTGTAAAAGTTGTTACATTGGTAAAATAGAGTTAAAAATAATCTAGGCTTCTATCAGATAAGTGCCCAGATATGTCGAAATCTTCATTTCATGCATAACAGTAAATTCAAACTTGAAACACCATTAACTAAATAATTAAATAACTAGTACTGAATAGTGCTTTGATTAGAGGAGGTTAGAATTTACATGTAGTGTTTTGTGTTTAGTCTTAATCCACTCTCCATGTACTGTATATCTGCTTTCAAGAACTAAAACTTAGAGCCTCTCGTGAGTTTTTACAGTGCAACAGAAAGAAGATGAAAAATGTAAAGAAAATTCTCAACCTTGCTACCTTAAATTGTAAATGAAAACATTGTTTTGTTTACATTTTTTTTCAGATGGTTATCCAGTTCAATGAAAAATGTGTGGATTGTAACCATGTTTGTGGAATAAAGCACAAAGACTTGGAGAGGTTTGTGCAGAAATTCAATGAATTGACCAAGGATGAAATTGCAGTAGCTTTGATGGTGACCAGTAAAGATATTATGAATCTTCTTGCACAGATGGTGCCATGTGTTGGATGCCGCCGAAGGTAAAAAGACACTTGTACATGTACCCCCTGAAAGTGTTGAAGCTACCAGTTAGAGCCGTGCTGTATTGAGATTTTGGGTTCGGTATCAGTATTTCTTAAGTCAGTGTTCAATCCAAGGCATTTTGGATGCCAAATGTCTACCCCACTCCCACTGAGAAATGGGAAGTGAAATTGCCAGTTAAACTAAACACATTTTCCCTGACCTACTTCTTGCTAGTAATCATTAGAGCTGAAATGTTTAAGGGGTTTTCTTGATCGATTAATCAGGTGGATTAACCTTGGTTAACCGATTAATCACTTGCCCTTGGTTAACCTATTAATCACTATCTGAAAAATTGCCCTACCATTGATGATTTACAGCATGAACCCTTTATCCAACGTAACAAACAAAACCGACTAGACCTATATAAAAAAAAATCTCATTCAAATTTATTATGTTTTCAATTTTTGTCTCAAAACATAGCTTATTACCCCTCATTGGAACGAGCTCATTGAGCTCATTCCAATGTGGGGTCATAAGCTATGTTTTTGAGTAATTCATGAATTTATTTTGCAATTATCGTCTGCTACTCGCAAGAGTAAAGTTTTGAGAATGACCATTTCCAGCTACTGATACAGTATGAAGATCATGCAAGTAAACAGGTATGTTAGCAAGTAACTTGCATCCTTCACTCTGCCTCATATAATTGATGTGAGTCAGTGTGACAATGTTTGACTGTTTTGGAGCAAGTTTGTTCCTTTGTTGACCCAATGCAGTAACGCAGTAGCTCAAAAGTAACGGTTAATCGATCAATTACTTTTTGGATCAATCAAGATGTTGATCATTGATTAATCGATTAACAATTTCAGCTCTAGTAATCGGGCCCTTAGAAACGTCTAATATTGGGACGTCGCAAGCTCGTTGCCATTCTGCACCACTGAATAAATTTTCTGAAATACTGACTCTGAAAATTCCATTTTGAGCTTCTCTGGGCTTGTTTAGTGCTTCAGAATATCTGTTGACCCTTAAAGGCCCGATTCCAACTTTGAAAGTTTGATTACTTCTTGGTGCAGCATAACGTGTGCCACAATATGTAGTCACTGGGTAAACTCGAAATTGTATTATCAGTCCTGGTAATTCATCCTTGTTTCCTTGGCAAAAAAACTGCTGTGGAAAACTGGTGCTTCTACGGCAATTGCTGTGGAGCCTGTTCGATTGTGTAAAAATCTTGGGGCTGGGCAGAATCTCAATTGCCATGTATATGTAGCAGGGACCAGCCTAGGGGGGAATTTTAGGGAGACTTCAAGTCTCCCTCCAGAAAAAATAGGGAGACTGCAGAGTCATGTAGGGAGACTTCATAGGCAAGTGGGAAAAATTAAGAATATTCATGTACCACCCCCGCCGCCCCTTCATATTTTCAATTTATGGTCCTCCATTAACGTACAAATAATCCTGGTCCAGTTGTCTATGATGCATCTGTGCCAGGTTAAAAAATCACAATGTAATTATTGACTGAAAATCCCCCACTGCTACCTTCTCCTTCATGACCCCTCACCTCTTCTTCGTGCCAATCACCCATCACCCTCCTGTGGTTGCCTTTCAACAAAGTCTACTAAGCTAATAATTTCCTAAGTCTGAAAGTGTGAACAGGACCAGATGTAAGAAGGTTGCTTGGGAGGTACTTTGTTAGTTAATAAACAAAATACATTCTGGGGTCGAGTATTTTGTAAAAGAAATGTCATTCCGCATCATTTTTATGGCATTCCGGTGTCATTCCGCGTCATTTCATGTCATTCCGATGTTTAGGAGGACCCTTTTTCAAGATCGTCCACATGCACACTTGTGTCCTGTACAAAGCTTGTCTTGACATCACTAAAGCTTTTTTTCATGTGTTTCAATTCCATTCGCGTTTTTCTGGGAATAGACAGCCCAACAGTTAACAGTCGTCAGCAAATCGAAATGAAAATAATGTGTTATAAAATACGTCCGTTGTGTATACATTTTCGGCATCCTAAGCGACGTAACCTACTTTCAAACTGGGTTGTTTTGTTGAGTCGCGTAAGTCACTTATTTTCGTTTCGACACTTGAAGCTCCGACTGGAACGCAACAAAATAGAAATAAAAAAAATCCGCCGAAAGCGACAATGGACAATTGCTTGTCGTGTGATTTCAAATAAATGGACGTTTATTTGACGAATTAAAATGCCCATTTATCACACTCGAGCACATTCGATTTTTGAAATTAATGAAAATACTCGTTTTCATGAAAACCTCGCATCACTCAGTTCAGCCTTTTCTCATTTTGGCCAATTTTTAGAGGGCGACTTGTAATCGCCCCGACTATTTTTCTAGGCGACTTTGGGCTTAGAAGGGCGACTTAATCGCCCTGGTCGCCCTCACGGCTGGTCCCTGATATGTAGAATGCGGCGAAGTAAAAACTTTCAAGTAGCTTTAACATGTGAAAGTAGTTCGAGATACATGTGTATATAATCACAATCAATGTGCAGAATCTTTCACTCAATTAGATCATGCCAGTATCATTAACCATGTCAATGCAGAGAAAAGATCTTTCAAAAGTAAGTAGGCGTCTTGCTCAATATGTAGAGTATGAGTGAAAATAAGATGTAGCATAACCGCAAACTAAGTATCTCACTACTTCTATGTTGATAACACCAGAATCTGACATCAGTTTCTGGAAAGCTCTGGAAGAGCTTTCCAGAAACTGATGTCAGATTCTGGTGTTATCAACATAGAAGAAGCAGAACACACAGTTTCTAGTGGTAATGCTGCATCTTGTACTGTAAATTGTAAGATTAGCAATACAGCATAGTGCAACCGACGTGGTTTGATTCCTTGTGTAACATGGAAGTTGTGTAATTTCTGCCACCACAAATCTTTCTGAAGAAGCCATCCTCAGCAGTATTTTTGCTGTGGATATTTTTCATTTCCTCGGCACTGCTGATTGCTGAGGGTGAATTACCAGGGCTGCATTATAAGTACCATGGCTGTGCCAGTTGTTTTAAGGCAAGTCTTGGCTTCCTATACCGGCATATGCAGCCAACACTTGACTGGAAACCACAGAATGTAGACCGGCAATGCAGTCCTTTAGATTACCCCAATTTCACACCATTTACAGGTGTGCCCAAAATAGAGAAGGTGTGAGGACATCAAGAAAAATATATAAATTCTCTCTGCCTCTTATACATTTGAGAATAACTTCCATCATAATATGGCCATAGAAATACAAAGAAATGCATGATGATAAAACATAACAGGATAAGGCTGTTATTTCTGGTTTTAATGTGCCCAAATTAGGGCAAAAGGGTGTGCCAAATAAATAAATTTAAAGGCCCACATCCGTGGCTAGCAAAAATGTATAAAAATCTCCTTGCCTTTAAAGATTAAATCACTTATAATGAAAAAACATAAATAAAAAAAACAAACCAAATTATTGTCAGACTTTACTGATCATTTGCGATCACTGGAGTTAGGATGCAATTTACTCGTCAGGCCTCGATTTGTTTTCCGAAAATTGATTAACAACTTTTTTGTAACCCAGGTTGAGGGTCCATACACCCTCCGGGCCAACCATCAGGTCTGCACAAATTGGGCAAACAATAGTTTTGTTCGCTTAAAGGTTGCCTAAAATTTTTTGTGGCGAGATGTTTTCCGTTTGCCCAAATTTCAGCTGTATTTCTGACGTGTCTGACTGAAGACAGAACTTGAAAGCCGCTCAGCTTTTTTTTATGTTAATACATGGAGACTGGTCACCGCTAATTTAATTTCTTGTGAAAATACGGTTGTACTACGTGTGCATTCATCATTGAATGTTTTATTTTTGTCGCAACTTACCATGACCTTTTGTTTTCCATATGATTACGCATGACGATGGTGATTCTTCCCAAGTCATCGCCTAAGTGCTAGAATGTTCTATGTCCTACAGGGGACACAGAACATTCTTGCACTCAGGCGACTCGTGGGCCAAACTAATTGCTAATGTTATCAAAATAAAACGGTGCAAGTGATGATTTCCGTTATTGAAGCCATGTTCAGGCCAGAAAATAAGCAGCCTGAAATTTGCAGTCTGAGGTCACCAGTGGGTGAATTTGATGATGCTATCCCATACAGTGGGCCATTTTATCCTCTGGTTACCTCCTTCTCTTTCGTTTTGAGACCCTGATTCAAATTGAGGTTCACAGAGGGTAAATTTAGTGATGCTACCCTGCTGTGCAGGGTAGCATCACTAAATTCACCCTCTGGGGACCTCATTTTGCAGATGTCAGTCTGCTTATTTTCTGGTTTGGCCATGTTGTAAATTTATTTATTCAAAACTTTTCATGCTGAACTCAGTCGCAGTCCTCGAATGTTCAGGTTATCTAATGGTACAGTATATCATGAGGAAATCATTGCATGGTGGCGCTTCAGGTCTGTAAACAAACTGTACAGCAAAAAAGCTGACTGAAGTTTGCATGAGTGCACCAATGCGATCTTAAATCAACTTCTTTCTTTTTTTAAAATTGTTGGAAAACCATGTTTACCAAACCCAAAGCAAATCAAGTGACTGAGTCTCAGTGAAAAATCTTTCAACAAATGGCCAAATGCGAGTGATTTCAGCTATGAGGTTGACATGGTTGGAAAGCTGACCAATTTAAAGTGCCTAATATGTGGGTTTACCTTAATTCAAAAGGGTTACCTTAAAAAAATTATGGTAACCCATAAAATAAATACAGTTAAACCTAGAAGTCCTGTCATAAAATGCACACAAATAGCTCATGAAATGCACACAAATAGCACGTTGTTCTGCCAGTTAATCTACGAGTTATGACCATAGTAAGGCTATCAAATTCTGTACATATGGCCTGTGCACAAGCAGTGTTTTAGCCAATGGACCTCCGGGTAACCCGGAGGTCCTTTGGCAGAAGCTTTGCCTGTGTTTGCTATAAGTAACTAGAAACACCTGCCGTGCTTTGGATGCCATTCGATATGGCAATTGTGTGCAATTCCTATGCGCATTTAAGCCTAGATAAGCGCACAGTTCATGACAGGACTTCTAGTTTTAACTGTATGTTGCCTTAATTTTCAATTTGTGCAGATATGGCTGCTATTAAAAGTGGCGTTAAACGCCAAATAAACATTTTTTTCTCGCTCATGTCCTTTTTAACTTTAAACCCGCTGAGTATTTTCAAGATATTTTTCATCAAATCAAGTCATGGCTGCTATGAAGCAGCCTTGACTAGATTCAGGCCTGCACAAATTGGGCGAACGGTCGTATCGTTCGCCTAAAGGTTGCCCTAATTTTTACATGGCGAGCTGTTTCCTGTTCGCCCAAATTTTCAGCTGTGTTTCTGACGTATCCAACTGAATACAAAACTTGAAAGCCGATCGCCAAATTCTTATTGTTTATACATGGAGTCGGTCAACACTAATTTAATTAATTACTTGCGAAAGTATGGTTGTTACTTGTACAACGTGTGTGGAAATCCCCAGCAAATGTGTGAGATCATAAGTGTGACGTATTTACTATTGACAGAGCTAACCAATTGTACAATAAATAACTATGGAGACTGTGCATTCATCATTGAATTTTTAGCTCAACTTTGACGAAGTCAAATTTGAGCTATTGTCATGGCCCGTCGTCCGTCTGTCCGTCTGGCCGTCTGTCCGTACGTCAACAATTGGCTATGGCTCGGGCTAGAGGTCGTATTTATGAACCGATCTTTACGAAACTTCTTGTGTCCCTTTGTTATGACCCTGGGACGGGAACGAGTGTTTTTAGGTATGGTCCGAAATTCAAGATGGCTGCCAGCGGCCATTTTGTACCGATGATGCAAAAATCAGTTTTTTGTACAGAACTTCTGTATGAAAGTTCGGATTTGAATAAAGTTTTGTATAAATGTATAGTACAATGGGATACATCACATATAATACGGGTTTTTTTCTCATGCGTAAATTATGCAAATTAGACTAACTTTGATTTATTTAGTTCTGATTTGAATAAAGTTTTGTATAAATGTTTAGTACCATGGGATACATCACATATAATACGGGTTTTTTTCTCGTGTGTAAATTATGCAAATTAGACTGACTTTGATTTATTTAGTGTTACTTTCAGAGCTGTAAGTGCCAAGCTGCTATGGCTCGGGCTAGAGGCTGTATTTATGAACCAATCTTTACGAAACTTCTTGGGTACCTTTGTTATGACCCTGGGACGGGAACGAGTGTTTTTGGGTGTGGTCCAAAATTCAAGATGGCTGCCAGTGGCCATTTTGTACCGATGATGCAAAAATCAGTTTTTTGTACAGAACTTCTGTATGAAAGTTCGGATTTGAATAAAGTTTTGTATAAATGTATAGTACAATGGGATACATCACATATAATACGGGTTTTTTTCTCGTGCGTAAATTATGCAAATTAGACTAACTTTGATTTATTTAGTGTTACTTTCAGAGCTGTAAGTGCCAAGCTGCTATGGCTCGGGCTAGAGGCCGTATTTATGAACCAATCTTTACGAAACTTCTTGGGTACCTTTGTTATGACCGTGGGACGAGAACGAGTGTTTTTGGGTGCAGTCCCAAATTCCAGATGGCTGCCAGCAGCCATTTTGTACCGACAATGCCGAAATCTGTTTTTTGTACAGAACTTCCACATGAAAGCTCTGATTTGGATAATTTTTTGTATGAATGTTTAGTACCATGGGATACATTACATATATTACAGGTTTTTTTCTTGTGCGTAAATTATGCAAATTAGGCTAACTTTGATTTATTTAGTGTTACTTTCAGCACTGTGAGTGCAAATCCCAATACGGCTCGGGCTAGAGGCCGTATTTATGAACCGATCTTCACGAAACTTCTTGGGTACATTTGTTATCAATGTGGGACGAGAAGGAGTGTTTTTGGGTCCAGTCTGAAATTCAAGATGGCCGCTAGCAGCCATTTTGTTCAAAATTAAGTGCAATCAGATTTTTGCGCAGAACTTCCAAATGAAAGATCTGATTTGAATAAATTTTTGTATGAATGTTTAGTACCATGGGATACATTACATATAATACAGAGTTTTTCTCGTGAATAAATTATGCAAATTAGGGGTCCGGGTGGGACTTAGAAAATTTTGGACCAAAATCCGGAAATTAGTTTTTGGGTTTTTTATGCGTTTTGGTCAATTTTAAGACAAAAAAAAAAAATTTTTTTTTACACTGAAAATTTGGGGTCCGGGTGGGACTTAAAAAATTTTGGACCAAAATCCGGAAATTAGTTTTTTGTGTTTTGATGCATTTTGGTCAATTTTAAGAAGAAGAAGAAAAAATTTTAATCTGAAAATATTTTGTTTGGGACTGAAAATTTCCACACAAAAATAATAATCTACAATGATTGGTCTTAATCTGTAGTCCATTACAGTCACCTTGTAATTCATTTATTATTGTTGACTGGGCCAAAACAAATACTAATTCCTGTCATATTCATTATTCAGTTGTCTTGGTCACAGCAAGTACTAATTCCTGTCATATCCAAGTTGAGCTACAGAGTCATTGACTCTTTCATTTTATTTTTGTCGCAACATACCTTGATTTCTAGTGCTCCATATGATCGTGCATGATGTAGAGCTGTAGGTTAACCGAAACCAAACTGAGGTTTTTAGTTTTTTAAAAAAAACAAAACCGAAACCGTCAACATCCCGTAATCTAAGGTTTTTCGTTTTTTATTAAATACTCTCTTGCTGCAGAAATTCACAGAATGTAGGCATTCCAGAGTAGTGGGAGTACCCAGACACTGCCAATGGCAGTGTCTGGGTACTCTCACTACTCTGGGAAGGCTACATTCTGTGGATTTCCGACATTTCAGCTTAGTTGTGTTTGCAGCTTTCCTCAAGTTGCGTGTAGGTGTCAGACCTCGAAAAATGGCCAAGCACAATAAAAGTTCTGTATATTTAGGTAATTATTATATTGGCCTTCCTGATTCTTCATGTATTATAACTTATTTTGGGCATTCATTGAGTTTCATTCAATTTCACTGCCATTCAGTTATGATTCCATAAGAATAAGACATAAGAATGAGTTTTATTGAATTTTACTTGGCCTCATGAACAAACCGAAAACCGAGCCGAACCGAGGTTTTACTCCACTTGAAAAACCGAAACCGAACAAGAAATTTAAAAACCTACAGCTCTAGCATGATGTAGATGATTCTTCCCAAGCAATGGGCTAAACTAATTGATAATATTGTCAAAATAAAACGGTGCAACCGATGAATTTCAGTTGTTGAAACCATGTTGTAAATATATTTATTTAGAGGAATAATTACTTCCAGCTGAAAAGAATAAAATTTTCATTCTGAACTCAGTCACAGTCCTCGAATTTTATAGTTATCAATTGGTATAGTATCAGTCATGAGGAAATCATCGTGTGGTGGAGCTTCAGGTCTGTAAACTAACTGAACGGCAAAACAGCTGAGTTAGCATGTGTAACGGTCTTATAATATAATTCAACCTCTTTCTTTTTAAAATTGATTCATTAACACATACTTTACCCCGATCTGTTTAATTGTGGCGTGCCGTAGGCACAGGGAACCGTAGAGTGATGTTTCAGTTCAATTAATTTGTAGAACTCAAACTGATCAATAAATCTGTCAGTCACTGTCTGAAAATTGAAACTCTAGTCCAATGTTTGCTTTACTTTTCTAAGAAACTGAAAGTGGAAATTTTCATGGATTCTGCTTAGAGCAATCAGGCGCATGTCTAAAGAGATATTATTTTAGTGGCACACTATTAACACGTTGAATGGTTTCCATTCAAAGTTATTACAGTGCAATGCTGAAATGGGTTACCTTAATTCAAAGGGTTACCTTAAAATAATTAGGGGAACCCATAAACAGGTTGCCTTAATTTTCAATTTGCGCAGGCCTGTAGATTTGATGAAAAATTAATCTAAATGTAACACAAGAAATACAGTATGTGTAGAGTGTATTATCACTAAATCACCTGCGGGGTGGAGATTTCACTCATGCAATAATTGCAAATTTGTTGCAAAACATAACAAACACAAGCAAAGTTCCAGCCAATGGACCTCCGGGTTAAACCCAGAGGTCCATTGTCTGAAACATTGCTTGTGTTTTTGTTCATGTGTACATTTATTTATTTTTTTATTTATTTATGTTTAAGTTCACATACTTCTGCACAATGGCTAATCATGACCACGACAGTTTTACGGGTGGAGGAAGCCGGAGTACCCGGAGAGAACCACCGTACAATGGTAAGCAACTGTCAGCTCCCCAACATACTAACTCCACACAAGCAGGGTTAGCATTGGTTGAAGACAGGTGCACCATCAACGTGCAGTACGCCTTAGTACACAGCGTCACCGTGCCCCCATGTGGACAATGGAGGTGAAGTGTTTTGCCCAAGGACGCAACGCGGTTGCCGCAGGTGGGATTCGAAACGAGGACCTCTCGACTTGTAGCCTGCACCTCTGCCAACTGAGCCACCATGCCCCCATCCATGTGTACAGAATTTGAAACTGATACTTTGGGTATAACTCCACTCCGTGGGTGATTTTGTCACAATCCACTCTCCACGCACTGTACATTCAATTTACAATTTTACAGGGGGGGGGGGGGGGGGGGGGGTGGAGGGAGGGGGTATATGGATGTGATTAAATTTGCCCAAATTATACTTATTTCAATGACAAGAGAAACTATATGCTGGGATATCCCCCAGCAACATGCAAAGAGTTAAATCCCAGGACAAATGTTTACTGCCAGATTAGGGGTCTGTAAAGCTTTTAAGATTCAATTTGATGTCAACATCGGTGTTCTAATAAGGATCGTAATCACATGAACTTCCATTTATACATGTCCAAAACAGGTAACTCATGTTTTTCACGAAGGGACAATTGGCAAATACTGGTGGAATTCTGTCGCAGAAATGAGAGAATACTTGCCTGTTACATTACAGTTCAATCAGCTTATCATCATGCTTGTCTGCCTTACAAGTGACATTGTTAAAACAATACTTATAAAGTGGTGTGTATGGGAATCCCACTCTCTTTAAAAGCAGGGTTTCCGCTAAGAGAAAGGGAATGAGGCCGTTAGCGTGGCGACCGATGATCGTCGGTACCAGGGGCTGACCATGGTTCGGCCTGTGGCAGGAAAATTTTGAATTCCAGAATCCCAAAACCCTGATTTCCTTGCATCTGAGAGGATATTTTGCTTCTTTTCAGGGAGATATTTCTGTTCGATTTTACACATTGACAGCCAGTAATTTCCGATGAATAAGACGTAAATAAGAGAAAATGGTTGCTCAACCTAAAAATAATTTGCAGTATATGTGACTTCTATTCGCCCAGGGCATTTTGTCCCAATAAAACTGTCAAGCCTTGGCATTTTTATTGAGACTAAACGTCCAGGGCGAATAGAAAGTGTGAGTTGGAAGGGTAGATTCGCCCATAATTTAAAAATTCAATTTTAAATTAGGGGCGAAATGAGTCCGACGCTTGTGGGATATTCTAGCAGACACAAGCACTGCGCAAAAATCTCATTGCATATGCATGGTACAAATTTTGACGTTTGTGGCCACCATGAAAACAAATACTCGATATTACTATTGTTTGATATCTTTGATGTTGAAAAATGCTTTGAAATCAATTACTCTCCAGGTGCTACGACAGAACGGTGAAAACGCCACGGAAATCGGCAAAAGAAGTTTAGAAATGACAATTCTACAAGCTAGGAACTAAATGTATTCTCGGGGGACGGGCAGATCAATTTTAAAGATTCTGTTATGTTGGGGCGGTGACCTGGTGGGGGAATGCGGCCGCTGCGCCGGTATAGCAGAAACCCTGACAAGTACTGTTGTAGCAATGTAACTTGTGGAAAATTGTTTCTCACCGTTTCCGATTTGATTTGAAGTCGATGTCAGAAACATGATTCAGAGCGTGCATAAAAATTCCAATTCACAGGGTCCTGTGCCAGACCTGTTTGAACCTGCTTTCAAGAACATTTTTTTTTTATTAATTCCAGTGTTGAAAGGTTATACAACCAGCTGGTGGAAATGAAGTATCCTGCTTTAGAACCATTAGTTATCACTCCAAATGATGTACTTTCAATCAAGAGAAATTATCTTTTTGATCCAAAAGCTCTCTATGCATTATTTCATATCCATGGGTAAGTATTTGTATCTCCGTATTTTATAAACAGATTTATTTATTGGTGTTTAAGGTCACCTACGTATGCACAATGGCTAATCGTGACCGTGACAGTTTTACGAGTGGAGGAAGCCGGAGTACCCGGAGAGAACCACCGAGCAACTACGAGCAGCTGTCAGCTCTCCAACATCGTAACTCTGAACTCTGCACCGTGGCACAGGCAGGGTTAGATTGGTTGAAGACGTGCACCATTGACGTGCAGTACACCTTAGTACACAGCGTCATCATGTCCCCATGTAGGCAATCGGCGTTAAGTGACTTGTCCAAGGACACAACGTGGAAGCGCGAATCAGTCGCTGAAATGGTCACCCATCCAACTACTAACCACTCTCAGCGTTGCTTAACATCGGTGATCTGACGAGAACAGGTTACCACGCCCCCCCCCCCCCCCCTTCCCTATATAAACAGATTTGCATTTAATATTAGAAAAAAGTAGAAGTGTGTTAACTGCAGCAGATTAATACTGCCTGATTAGTCAAATCAGGACTCTGGTAAAGCAAAAGCATTCTATCCCATAAATAAACATTTAGTATTTATTAACCCTTTATCCAATGAATCGGTCACATCCGCCCGCGTAATATGCAAATTCAGCAACTGAAAAAATATTATTTTTCCAAAAATTTTAACAAAACTATATCGTGTGACCACTCTTTGGAACGAGCTCATCGAGCTCGTTCCAGTGAGGGGTCACATGATATGCTTTGGTTGAAATTTAAAATAATACATTTTGATATCATCTGCATTGGGTAAAGTGTTAAGTGCCTGGGGTATCTTTCTTTAATCCCACACTAGGGTAATAAATTTTCTCCACAGGTTTAACACTGTAAAAAATGTACACTTATATTAGTTGTGACATCACAAACATGTTATATTTGCTCAAAGACATTATGGTTCATTGCATCTGTTTTTTTTGAAAAACAACAATCTGACATTCTAAAGACATTTACGTCTGCGATTAGCTATTTGAATTAAACATATGTTTCATGTTCTGTACAACAGAGAGGTCGTGTTGTACAGAACACAAAAAATATATGTTTAATTTGCAGGAATAAATGATTCCTGAAAGTCTGCCATCATATTTGTACCAGAACTGGTAATAAAATGATATGTCACAAGAACAACTTGTGGCCACATATTCTTCAGATATCCAACAACAAAGCTAGGAATTGTGAAACACTTCCACGATGCAATGACAGGGCTGCTGGAGGAAAATGCTAACACAGTCGGCTTTCTTTCATTGTATGTTTATTTACATTTAGGTCAGGGTCAGCAGAGGGAAACAAAGCACTGATATGCAATGCCATCAAAAATGAAATAATGTGACTGATCACCTTCACACTACAGACTGTCATTATATCGTAACTGCACAGTTGGGCGAGTAGGCATATTACTTGCAGGGATTCATGACACCTTTTTCAATTTTCTAGAACTCTCCAATCGTTCTGCATTAGATTTCCGGGCATCCCATGATATTCACAGCAACTTCTACTAGTGTTCAACCAATGAACGGAATCAGCCGATTGTGGGCAGTCTGATGACAACGGCTCCTGCAACATCGGTTCACCAGATTGTTGCCAAGCAGCCTGTGGTGATTCATTAACCGCATTTTATTATCTTCTGCAATTGTTCAGTTGTTAATCTAAAATGATGTCATTGATACCATTCAATGAAGTTGAGAAACAACCACAACGTGTATTCTTATCTCTTTAGACGCCCCTTTACGGGACATACAAGTTAAACGACATGTAAAGCTCACAATTGAGCGTATTTGTGGCAATTGCCAGTTCATATTGGAAAAATGAAGGTTGCACTCCAGTGACTCAGGTCGCAGTAAAATTACCAGTTGCGCATACTTGGGCGGTATACATGTCTCTGAGAGCCACGTTTACCGCCCAAGAGTGTGCAACTGGTAATTTTACTGTGACCTGAGTCAACAAAGTTTAACACTGTGAAAAATGTTCAGTTTAATGTAGTTCATTCGAACCTCGACTTGTCTAGTAGCCGGCCTGGCATTCTTAAAAATGCAGGAGGGCTAAAATCACTCCCCTCGCATGGCCCAGGGGAGCGATTAGCTTTCCTCAAGCTTACAAAAGCTAAAAGTGGCAAAATGAAGTTTTATTATTAATGAATGCTGCCTAGATGGCTTTGTACATTTTATTTGGTGCTGCTATCAAGGTAGTTTCTGTGAGATGGCAACACTGCCCCTACCACATCTCCGGGCCTTTGCAAGGCCTGGGATGTGGAAGGGGCAGTGTGGCCATCTTACAGAGACCACTAACATAGCACAGATCTAAAAAGATGTGGGTTTTATGAATAGGCGGTTATGGTAATTATTATTTTCTAAGGCCCGGAGGGCTAGTTTTCGCCCTCCTTAATTTTTTTAAGGCAAGCAGTAGGCAAGCGAATAAATCACTTTCCTGAAAATGCCAGGCCTGTACTAGTGCACAGTATTACAATTAGAATTGGCATCGAAATCGGCCGATTGTGAGCTCAAGTAACTGGTAATCGATCAGTGGCCATTTTGGGTAATCGGTTGAACACTAACTTCTACCATGGCATCCTTCTTCAAAGAAAAAGTGCAGACAGTGATGGCATTTCCCCCAATGCAGTCCTGTGACTGCATCTTGAAGTGTTTTGATTACATAACTTTGTTCTTGGATATCAAGCATATTTGATCACAAGTTTTTTCTTGTGAATTATTTTATTAGCAGTTCTGGTACATGTACGAATATTGCAGCAGACTTTCAGAAACTGTTTATATCCAGTGAGTTACTTCTGGATGTGTGTTACTAGATGATAATTCCTTTCAATTTGATTGTTTTATCCAGTGTTTTATCAACAACAACACTTGACATTTGTTTTAGAAGTAATTCACTTTCCTTTTAACCCTTTACCCAACGTAACGGCCAAAACCGGCCAGCGCTATTCTCAAAAAATTGCCAATTGATTTTTATTATTTTTTCATTTTTTGTCTCAAAAACATAGGTTATGATCCCTCGTTGGAACGAGCTCGTCGAGTTCGTTCCAATGAGGGGTCATAACCTATGTTTTTGAGACAAAAAATGAAAAAAAGTAGTTATTCAAGAATTATTTTTGCAAGTGTCGTCTGCTTTTCATGTTAGGTAAAGGGTTAAGTTGCTAGCATTAGTAGGGCTTCAAATTTGGCAAGGATCCAGAATCTGATTCTCGTAAAGATTCTTTCAGGCCTTCGGGCTCCCCATAGTGATTTATAGCAGGAGTCTCATTTACAGGGTTCCCGCGGGGCCTTGAAAACCTGAAAAAGGCTGGAATTCGTCAAAAGGTCATTCAAGGCCTTGAAAGCCTGGAATTTCCGATGGGAGCCTTAAAAATCCTGGAAAGTCGGAGAATTTTGCGACACGTAATTTAATCCGAACATATTTTACAGCATTTACAGCAATTGTAATTGCGTGTTTATTAATCCGGTCATATTTTGGAGTATTTCGGCAGTGCCATTTCGTGCATTATTGATAGAACTTTGCAGTGATGTGACACTGAAATCTTTTGAATCAAGCATTGTGAATGGTTGCTATTGATGTGGGCAAGCACAATGGTGTATATTTAAGTCAATTGGAAGATTTATTGTAAATTCTGCCTGTTCAAATGCTGAGCGCACGTGCGTGGAAAATTTATTCATATTGAAAATATTACAGATGGATGATTGTTCAGTTGAACTATTTGAGTATTTCCGAAGCATGTATGTCTGATGAATTTGCCACAACGTCATCTTAAAGTCCTGGCACGGGCAGTCGCCATCACAGTGGATTCCGAGTTTGGATTTCCAAATGAAAGTGTTATTGTCTTATTCACCTCAAATGTTAAAATGTGCGATTTTAAGGATGATTCGCCCATGTATGAAACATTAAAAACTTTTCAACACTTCCTGCATTTAGCTGAATACCGTTCAACTCGAACAGGCAGTAACCAGTTATAGTATGCAGTTGATTTAATCCAAGCTTGTTGGAAGGTACACTTCCCCACAACAGAATTACATTTTGCTTTTCGAATGTCATTTCTGGAGACATTGTGGGTTACGAAATGTGTCATTTACATGTAACATGTAGTTTACTCATTGGGAGAAAGGATGACATCAATTCATTTGCATTCAGTAAGTATTCAGTTTGAATAGCGGTACATGTACAAGAGACATAGCTATTGTGCCACCTGGTAATTACACTGCAGTTGTAGGATAAACACAAGAAAATGTCTTTCTCAGGCTCACTAATTCTAATCAGTGATATCATTGCTTGGATAGTTTTCAGAAAGAGTTTTCCAAGAAATGATGTCAAGTGTTAGAATTACCAACAAAGGGAAATATAAGAGAAAGTTTCTAGTCGTTATCTGATAATTTAGGGTACTTTGCCAGCCTCGGCCTTAAAAAGCCTTGAATTTCGTAAATGGGGGCCTTGAAAATCCACGAAAATTGCTGGAATGGCCTGGAATGGCCTTGGATTTCAAAGATTTTAACCTGGGGGAACCCTGATTTAGGTTCTCTCAAAACTGCAGGGAATTTATGCTCTGCATTAGTTTGAGAACCCTGTTATAACCTGTTTTTGTCATGTAGTAATTACAAAAAATTTTAATGGTGGTCTTCAAATGATAATCCACATGTATCGTTATTTTCAGTGCAAAGCTAAATTCTGTGATGGAATCAATTCCCAAGAGTAAAAAGAATAAACGGTGCAATTTGCATTCGCTTGAGACGCACAAGTTAAGAAGTACTGGGTAAGTGTTAATTGTGTTTTTTTATACCATGCTCACCTATGTTACTACCCGTTAAAAGCCTTTATGTTAAATTTTAGCTTTTAACCCCACTACCAGTGTAAACCTTCTACTGTGGTTACAATGCAATTTGCCGACTTTGATACATTCACACTTCGTGATGTTTCATTCAAACATATGACGTTTTGTGGTACTATCTACTGCATGCAATGACTTATTAAGTTTAAAATACCTACAGTTAAATATTTAAAATAAAATTTAAGAATTGTTAATAATTTGACTGAAAAGGCAGGATAAATTCAACCAACTTTGACGATGTGTCTAGCTGTCAATCAAGCATTCACACTAAGCCAGACGTACTGCCCACTGGGGCAGATGTAAACAAAACAAACCCATGATTTTGCAATAGAAAGTATTGTTTTTTCTCCATTTTAAATGACAAAGTTGATTATTTATTAAGAGCTTGATATAAATAGAACCAAGTGGTTAACCCTTTACCTAACATGAAGAGCAGACGACACTTGCAAACAAAATTCTTGAATAACTAATTTTTAAAAAATATTGTCTCAAAAACATAGGTTATGACCCCTCATTGGAACGAGCTGAACGAGCTCGTTCCAATGAGGGGTCATAACCTATGTTTTTGAGACAAAAACTGAAAAAATAATAAAAATTAATTGGCGATTTTTGTGAATAGCGCTGGCCGGTTTTGGCCGTTATGTTGGGTAAAGGGTTAAAACCCATATTCTATGAATGGTTTGGCTGGCCAAAGTGTTATTTTTATATATGAACATCATCGAGATTTAATATAAATTAACTGCGACAAATCATCGACTGGCCAAAGTGTTACTATTATTACAGTTAAAACTAGAAGTCCTGTCATCAATTGCGCGCAAAAACCTCGTCATTTAGCGCGTTTATCAGCGTGTTAGGTCATATGGAAAGGCTACCAAATTCTCTACACAGCCTATGCACAAGCAATGGTTCAGCCAATGGACCTCCGGGTTTAACCCGGAGGTCCATTGGCTGAAACATTGCTTGTGTTCTCTGTGAGTAATGGCAAGACTCTGTGGTAATTTGGGTATTTTCAATAGGAAAATTGCGCGCAATTCCTGTGCGAAATTGTGTCAAGATAAGCGCGCAATTCATGACAGGACTTCTAGTTTTAACTGTAAATCTGATTACCGGCCATAGTACCTATTTATACTATATTTTACAATTCATCATATAAATACAACAGTGATAGGTTAAAAATCTTGCAGTGTATCATTGGTTTCACCAGTCAATCTCTTCTTTGCCTCTAAGGTACCTGTAGCAGAACACTAGCTTTGCTGCTTTCTGTAAACCAAGTCGATTTCTAAGTTTGGTCTGGATAAGTCCAAAGTTGGAGAAGACTCTCTCAATAGAGGCAGAACTTGAAGGCATCTTCAATATCTTCTGTGCAAGATTACATAAGTCGCTGTTTACTGATGATGATCTGCTAAGACTCAGCCACCAAACAGTAGGTCTGGTCTTGGTGATTACAGTTGAGTGGAGGAGACTTGCTGGAATCTGAAGTGAGTCAGTCATGAAGCTAAGGAGGTCTGGTAGGATGTCTGGCTTGGTAGTTAACAGAAGATCTTGTGCACTGGACACCTGGTCTGGAAGTAGACTCTTCCCTCTGTACTGTGGATGCAAAATGTTGGCCAGGAAATGTGTTGGTGTCATAGCTTGCTGGAATCTATTGCGTACTTTGTCTTTGTATGTCTGTAGGTCTGGGTTGTTCAGCAGATCTAACCATGTCTCACAGGCATCAGCAATCGTAGAACTATCTGACTGGAGATTGTCAAGTGCAATCGACACAGGCTGCAGTTGGAGTTGTAGGTGTTTCACTTCATTGAAGAGACCAACGTTGTGGATCAGGTTTCTAATTCTTGAATCTATGACGTCTTCATTCTTGGCAATAATCATCAGCATGTATGGCCGGTTTCTGATATATGTGTCAATACAGGTTAGTTGGCTGTTCCATCTAGTCTCTGCTGGTAGTTGGGGTTTCACAGACTCTGGAATCTCGGACAACAGTGCACCTGGTACATGGTGATTTCTGAAGTACTTGTTAATCTCGACGACTTGGTTGATGACTTGTGTAGGTGTAATGTCTTGACCCAGTAGGTTTAACCAGTGTGCAGAGCAACCGTAGACTGTGAGCTCTGGATTGCTGTCTTGTAGGTTCTGCTTCATGGCAACCATCTTCTTCTCATTGTCTGTTACTACTCCAGTAACTGAACACTGAAACTGTTGTGTTGCTGTAGAGATGGCTTCTTCTGCGACTGAAGTACAGTAGGCTGCTGTCTTCTTGTTGGTGCCGGCGTCAACTGCTGATAGGAAGAATGACTTTCCTTCACACTGAAGACTGGTGGCTATGACTGGTGTGTTGTGGATATCACTCCAACCATCTTGGATAAGTACAACTTCTTTATCTTTCAATTCAGCACTGAATTTTGTTGTTATCTTGTCGTGGACTTGGTCAAGTAGTTGGCCTCCTACCTCTTTACGGTTGGGTGGGTTGTAACCTGGTCGTAGCATCTGGATGGTTTCTTTAAATACAGGATGGTCTGCTATTTTGAAAGGTAGGTTGCAGGCGTAGAATAGCTTGGCAATCTGCTCATCAAGTTGTCGAGACATGGTTTGGTCTGTGCTAAAACTGTATGTGGTCATGCTTGACTGCTTAGGCTTCTTAGCTACAGGCTCTGGTGTACTGGTTGGTGCTGGATCATGTTGCTCAACATCTGCAAATGGTCTCTTGACAGGTCTAGCTGATGCTGGACATTTCTCTCTGTGGGCCCTCAGTCTGAGTACTTTGGCACTGACTACAGCATTACAGTCTTTACATGTTGCAGTTGTTTTACTGGAATCACCTAAGTTGTAAAAGTTCCAAATGGGATCTTTAGGTTTCATCTTGGTGAACAGTGAATTTTCTTTGAGTGACGTTTTCAATAGCAGTGTAAAACTGAGAATGAAAGTGTTGGTTTTGGACTTCATTATAAAAGAAAAATAAAGAAACCCTACATATAAGAAGCCATGAAGAGTATATCCATGAGGACAATCCATTTCCTGCATTTGGACTAAAATTTGTCTAGACAACCTAGTACATGAAAGAACTTATAAAAGTTTTTATTACCTTAATTATAAATTATCACATTACAATGGATTAAAGCCACTTTTTTATTACCCCTTTTCCTTGTACTGAAGGGGTGTTGTTTTAACAATCAAATCTCTAATTGACCATCTGTCATCCAGGTGTTTAATTAATTGTCATGTACTTACATGTACCTGTGTGATACCTGTAATTTACCTGTAAAAATGACATTTGTGATACATGCACAAATACTATTCCATAAACTTTAAAAATTTTATCCACCTTTTTAATATTTTAAAATATTTAAATAGACCAGTATCAAGTATTGACCACTAAGTTTTCAGCCTTATTAGGATTTACATACAATACAATTTCTTTCATATTTCATATAAATAGCAACTTTAATATAAAAATACCACTGAGATAAATAAAAAAAATGTTTTTTCAAATATTATATGACATTCTTTTACTAAAACTACTTGATTGTCTTTTACAAAATTTCAATTGACCAGTATTGACCAGTATTGACCACTTGAGGGAGTATTGACCGGGGCGGTTAAAACCGGTTAAAACCGCCGGTTAAAACCGGGGGCGGTTTTAACCGCCCAACCTTGATATTTTATGATTCTGTTAAGAAGTACTAGATGAGTGAGGGGGTGGTTTAGATTGTACCGTGGAAACCTTTTAATTGAATACCCACTTTGCCCCTGACATATTATCAGTCAGGGATTCTTCTGCTCTCTTTGGGAAAGCGTCCAGGTTCTGTGCAATTGGGAGAACCCACATCATGAAAACTCCAATTGGGAATTTATTCGGGAGAAGAAACACACAATGTTACTTCAATATATAACCGAGAACATTAATACAGAAGCTATTACATGTATAGTACATGTTGTAAGTTTTATAACAAACTTTTGTGTGAAATAATGATCAGTCTCTCTGATCTCTATCAAATAAACTGTTCTTATACAATTAAATAATGAAGATAATTATACACGGTTCTTGTGATGTAACTTGCAAGCAAATGAATCTAAAAACTGCCTGTTTTGTTGCAGTAAGAAGTGATGAAAGTCAAAATTAAGCCTTCAAGAGTTATGTCCCCTCCCTCCCCACCTCCACCACTCGATTCCCCATGTACTAACCATGAAGGATCAGTAAAAATTATTGGTGTTGATCGAGAAGTAATCAGTTGAGAGTTATGGAAAAAATTAAGTAGGCGATCTTCTGGTTTGTGCATCCACTCATCAGAAACGGCAGCCGTTTGGGGTGAGCCATTATTCTGATGGTCACATGCATGTACTGTGTTAACAGTTAACCCTTTACCCAACGTAACGGCCAAAACCAGTCAGCGCTATTCTCAAAAATCGCCAATTAATTTTCAAAATATTTTCATTTTTTGTCTCAAAAACATAGGTTATGACCCCTCGTTGGAACGAGCTCGATTAGTTATTCAAGAATTTTTTTTGCAAGTGTCATCTGCTTTTCATGTTAGGTAAAGGGTTGACTGGTTAAAGGAAAGTGACAGCATTGAAAGAGTGTTTCAACTATTTATTCCGCAAAAACGTTTGAAAGAACATGCTTGGAACCATGTGTGTGCTTCACAAAGGCAAAGTTTTTCACAAATTTCAAACATGTGCATGAGGATATATATACATTGGCCATCTATATTTTGATTGAGGTTGTCTAATAGCCTGGCTTAAACTCCGAAACAGTACGCATGGATAGTGGGCATATTTGGAAACACCAACCGAGTGTAAATTTCACCCAGATAATAGCTCAAGTTCAGTGAAAATGCACAAAAAATTTAAAAATTAGCAAGGAGGCTTCCCAACGAATCAGAAGCTGTGTGATTGCAGTAGTTTGTTCAGTAATAGGAACCAGTGGCAATAATCTTTCAGTAAGACAGTTACCACAGGGGATTAGTGATTTAATTAAACAGCTCCCGATTATTATATAAACCTTCTGATGTAGCCAGTTGTTGTGGGCGTGGTAACTTGAAATTATCATTCTCGCAGAATCACTTGACAAAATTAACAGGCCGTAAGGTTTGTCGCGTTCAAGAGAATCAGTTTTGATTCTCGTGAACTTCTGTTGTGAGAATCAATTCAATTTTCAACTCTTAAATATTTAGAATTTGTGACAACTGTTATAATCCGGTCAGTGAAACTTGTACAGGGACCAGCCTACAAGGCGAAGTAGGCGATATTTTCGGCCTTAACACCAGGTCTTCGCCCAATTTCTTTCTCTGGGCGAAGTTGAAGTTGCCTTACAGTTTTGAAAAGTAACTGAGAAAAGTTATTTCTGGCGATTCCGTTGCTAACTTCGCTTGGAAAAAATTTTTAAAAAATAAGTGTAGTGAAAGCAAATAATTGGGCAGGTTGAAGAATTACTAAATATATTGATTTTACTTCCCATAAAACTCCAAATTAATACCAACCACGGCACTATTTCATCATGACAATTCAAGTTTTCACTAGAGTGAAGTTAGATGACAAGACGAAAATTGCTCAAGTTCTTTTTTAATGTTTCATTTCAAAAGTGATTTCCACCATCAAACTTCGCTATGCAGGGTATTTATTTAAAAACAACATTTTTGGTAATGATAAAAATGTTTATTTTTTAGTTTGCACTTGTGAGTTTGAAGCATGTGATTTTTAAAAATTTCTGTTGGGTGTGTTCCATTTGTGGCGGTCACAATAAGGGTCCTACTAAATTACCAAAAAAGTAGTAAGTTACAGAAATAAATGGTGTAAAAAGCAAACTGACAAATTCAATTATCTTCCCTGATAACAGAACATTTGCCTGGAAGAAATGATTCTCTAAACTGAATTGAAATGATATTTGGTTGGCAAAAATAATTCACTAAACTGAATTTAACCCCCACTAATAGCTTTTAAACTGAATTGAACCCTTACCTAAACAGCTTTTTGTGAAATAATATTTGGTTAGCAAAAACAATTTGCTAAACTGAATGTAACCCTTTACCCAACACAGCTTTTTGAGAAAAATTTGGTTGGCAAATATAATTTGCTAAATTGAATATAACCCTTTACCTAACACAGTTTTTTGAGAATAATATTTGGTTGACAAAAAAAATAATTTCTTAAACGGAATTTAACCCTTTACCTAAAGCAGCTTTTTGAGAAATAACATTTGGTTGGCAAAAGTAAATTTGATAAACTGAATTTAACCCTTTACCTAACACAGGTTCTTGAGAATATTTGGTTGTCAAAAGTAATTTGATAAAATGAATTTAACCCTTTACTTGACATAGTTTTTTGAGAAATAATATGTTTTGCTCACTTCTCCCTATTTTCACCTCACTTCTCCTTAAAACCTTGGGAGGGAGAAGTGACTTCTCCCTAAATTTAGCCTCTAGGCTGGTCTCTGAACTTGTACACATGTCTTTGTAAAAAGCAAACTTCATATTAAATATTTTAAGTGAGTTTAACCTTTAAGAACCCATTTTCAATTTTGCTGATTTTCTCATCATACATTTACATGTAGAACACTAGTCCAACATAATCTCTTTGGTGGTGTTGGGGAGAAATTACAGTACCTTGGCAGTGGTGTCTAGTGAAGTCTTGGCTGCCATCATAGGCAGCCAAGACTTCACTAGACACCACTGCTAAGAGACATTTTGTTACCTTATTATGAAGGGGCAAAGACTGACAACAATTATCCTGTATTAAAGCCACTTTCAGACTCTACATGTATCACATAAATCAAATGAATGTTTTGTGCAAATCAAAGTTGATTCTCATTGTTCTTGCGAGAGTCATTTGCGCGAATCGAGTCTGATTCGTGCTTGAATTTTAAGTCCTGATTTAATGCATAAAATGAGTTATTTTTTTTAAAATCTCCCTCCCTGTCTCTCTTTCTTTCTCTTTCTCTGTCTTGAGGGAGGCTAACCCCTGCATGCGATTTCTACACCACGGGTTTTGGGGTGCATCTCACATCCAACATATACTTACATTTTTGAGTAAAAGTTAAGGAACCACTGGCAAACGTTCAAATACTGCTGTCGCTTCTGCTAATCCCTTAAACTTGAAAATAATTTCTGGGTCGAAAATCCCCTCCATTGTGCTTTAGTGGTAATCTACTTAATCCGTAATATGAACTCCAACAGGTGAATTCCAGTAACACCCTTCGGCACAAGTGAATGATATGACGTTAGCATGACGATTGTCTGGGGTGAATTTAATAGGGACGACTTGTCTTCCAATTAAAAATATGTGATCAGCATCGACCTTGTAACATACAATATACGTTGATCTTGTAGGCTGTGTTTTGACTTTATATAAGTTTAGAATTGTTGTTTTTAACAATATTATAGCAAATAAATATGATAATTAAAGCCACACAAAGTAGATCTGTTTCTCAGGACTGTATTTGTAAAATTTCATGTTGGTGAGCGGTTTTTATAGAGCCGTATTATGGTATGGCAATATCCGTCCATCCATCTGTCTGTACATCCATCCATCCATCCATCCATCCATCCATCCATCCATCCGTCTGTCCATCTGTTAACTTGTTTGTCCACACGATCACTTGAAAACAATACATCCAACTGACACTGTTTCTTTATGGTTGAGTAGTCATGACTAGAGGAAGGTTCCTTTCAATAACCAGTATTCTGGCTTATCTAATATGGCCAACCACGGCCGTACATTGATCCACTGTCTTGCGGTGCACTTGTTTATATTATTTTTTATATCTGTAATTATATCTTTGCCTTCAAAAGTTCATGTTCTTGATTTATGTTTTAGGCCTCTTAATCTTCGGAATAGCATGGGTGGTGGTACATTTCATCCCATGAGAGTAAGAAGGCTTTGCAGTGCTAAAGCATTGCAAAGCCTTCTTGCACTCAAGGGATAAATTTAGCAATTTTTTTAACCTGGGTAAAATATCAGACATAAACCATTTAATTTTAATTTTTTTTTTAAGTTTACATTGGTTATAAAAAGAGAACATGCGGCATCCAAAAGGACTATGCAGGAGGGCTGAGAAACAGATTTTTAATTGTTTTAGGACTAATACTAATTCTGCTGTGTTTTGGTTGTTTGAATATGTTATTCAAACCCAGTTAGGCTAATGAAAGCGAATAGGATATCAATATACCACAAAATGATATACATTCAATGAGGGAGTCCAAACACCTGGGCTATGAAATTTAAGCCTTCAATCGTTGATTCTTCAAGTGATAGTGGGTAGGATGGGAGATGGGTGTCATAGACCTAGGCTCACACCATTATTCAGTGGTAAATGATACCTCACATAACACAGTGTGAAGGAGGAATATGTGTAACCATACCATGTATGGTACACATAATGCCGGCATCCGGGGTGACCCTCCGTCGTTCGTCCATCCTTTGTCTGTCTGTCCATCTGCCGTCTGTATCCATTTCTTTGACATTTGATAACTTGAAAACTATTGCTTAGATTGTCATGATACTTTACATTTGTGTTCAGGTTACTAATGCGCCGAGCTGTATAGTTTTTGGTGTAAATCTGATTATTTAATACTGAGATATTAACCCTTTACCCATCCAATTAAGCATTATTCCAATCCATTTCTTTGGCATGCGATAACTAAAAAAATGTTGATCCTATTATAATGTTACCTGATAGATATGTTCAGGTAACGGATGTGCCGAGCTTTATAGCTTTTGATGTAAATCTGACGATTCAATCCTGAGATACTAACCCTTTATCCATCAAATTGAGAGTTACTCCAATCCATTTCTTTGGCATGCGGTAACCTAAAAAATATTGATTAGGTTGCCTTGTTACTTGATATGTGTGGTCAGGTTTCCGATGTGCCTAACTGTATAGATTTTGGTGTAAATCTGATAGTGTGATCCTGAGATTTTAACCCTTTTTCCATCAAATTGTGCATTTTTCCAATCTATTTCTTTGACATGCAATAACTCAAAGAATATCAATCTGATTGTCTTGTTACTTCATATAGATGTTCAGGTTACTGATTTGCCAAGCTGTATAGTTTTTTATATAAATATGATCATTTGATCCCAAGGTATTAAACCTTTGATCCACTTGATTAATTAAATATTTTCTAGATGCTCGGTTCGAACCCCACCTGTGGCAACTGCATTGTGTCCTTGGGCAAGTCACTTCACCCACATTGTCCGAGTGGGGGTACGGTGGTGTTGTGTACAAAGCCGTACTGCACGCCAATGGTGCACCTGTCTTCAACCAATACTAACCCTGCTTGTATGGAGTTAGTATGTTGGGGAGCTGACAGTTGCTCACCATTGCTTGGTGGTTCTCTCTGCATAATCTGGCTAACTCCACCTGTAAAACTGTTGTGGTCATGATTGGCCATTGTGCAGAAATATGTGACCTTGAACACCAATAAATAATTGAATGAATGAAGTTTTGAATTTATTTTTGTGTATTGTCTGATTGCAGGAGTTGGATAGATGTATGGGATGTGTTATCAAAAGACTGTAGAGAAGAAGTAGTTTTAATAGATTCAGAAAACTTACTGGATACTCTTGATACATACTTGAGGAAGCATCGGTTTGTTTCAATTTACTTTTTACTTTTGAAGAGATCTCCCAATTGTTCAGACAACCCTTGGGGCCTGGAGGTTTTTACCTGCATCGCCAGGGGCGAAGCAGGTCTAGTAACCGCTCAACTCCGTCCGTCATTCCGCCAGTCCATCCGAAACACTTTTTCCGTCAAAGTTTTCTTGGCTTCTATGAAAGGGAATGATTTTATATTTGGTCTGCTGCTTCATAATGATGAGTTGTATCGTGTAAGCAATTTTCAGATCTGCCGTGCAGCCACTTCCTGTTTACCGATACTTTGAAATTTTTCTGTACCCACTGAACATTGAAATTTTCCGTCAAGGTTTTCCTGGCGTCTATACAAGGGATTGATTTTATATTTGGTCTGCTGCTTCATAATGATGAGTTGTATCGTGTAAGCAATTTTCAGATCTGCCGTGCAGCCACTTCCTGTTTGCCGATACTTTGAAATCTGACTGTACCCACTGAACATTGAAATTTTCCGTCAAGGTTTTCTCGGCTTCTATGCAAGGGATTGATTTTATATTTGGTCTGCTGCTTCATAATGATGAGTTGTATCATGTAAGCAATTTTCAGATCTGCCGTGCAGCTACTTCCTGTTTGCCGATACTTTGAAATTTGACTGTACCCACTGAACATTGAAATTTTCCGTCAAGGTTTTCTCGGCTTCTATGCAAGGGACTGATTTTATATTTGGCCTGCTGCTTCATAATGATGAGTTGTATCGTGTAAGCAATTTTCAGCTCTGCCATGCAGCCACTTCCTGTTTGCCGATACTTTGAAGTTTTACTGTACCCACTGAATATTGAAATTTTTCGTCAAACTTTTCTCGGCTTCTATGCAAGGGATTGATTTTATATTTCATCTGGAGCCTGATAATGATCAGTTGTATCGTGTGTGCAATTTTCAGATCTGCCGTGCAGCCACTTCCTGTTTGCCGATTCAATTGCATGCAGCGACGCAGGTCCAGACCCGGTATTGGTCTTGGCTTGTTATTATACCTCCCACAGCAAGTTGTGGGGGGGGGGGGGGGGGGGAGGGGTATACTGGAATCACCTTGTCCGTCCATAGACATACATTTATCCAGAGATTTTCTCAAACGTTTATGGACCAATCTGCTCAAAACTTGGTATCAATGTTCACCACCATGAAAGCCTGTGTATCTGTGATTATGGTTCCAGTCGTATCCCTTTTCGACTTGAAAAAGCAGGCCTAGAATTTTGTCCAGATATTTTGTCAGATGTTTGAGTCAATTCCTTTGGATCTTGGTATAGATGTTCACCATCATGGGAACCTGTTCATCTACGATTATAGTTTCGATCTGAATTTTTTTTTGCCAGAGTTATGTCTCTTTTTGTATTAGAATGCCTGAACGTTTTCCGGAGATTTTCTCAGATGTTCATGTGTCGATTCCTTTGAAACTTGGTAAGGATGTACACTACCATGGGAACCTCTGCACCTATGATAATAGTTTCAATTGGACTTTTTTTGCCAGAGTTGTGCCCCTTTTTGTCTTAGAATGATCATGACAGCGGGGGGTATGGATAGGACCATCTGGGACAGTCACATCTCTACTATATTTTTGCTACACTTTGACAGTCTACAGCCCATGGTTTTGTAGTTGTTTTTCAGGCAAGTCTTGGCTGCCTATATTGGCAGCCAAGACTTGTCTAAAAACAACTTCCAGGGTACTTAGAATGTAACTTGTGAGTTCCCCCATTGGAATACCGGGAAGTGAAGCAGTGCTTGTTTACTGAGGTAAACAAGCTCTGTTTTACTGGTAAAATAGGATCCAGTCACCAATGCTTGGGGTGGAAGTGCTCTAAAATGGGCAATAAGAGTATAAACGATTGGCTGGACTTGACTTCATCTCCATGATGTGTCATGATTAGTCATTGTGCAAAAGTATGTGGCCTTTAACTCCAGTAAATAAATATATAAATAAATAAATTTGTGAGTTAACCCTGACACTGCATGTTGAGGCACCTGTTCAGTTGCCATAAAAGTTATCAAAGTCAGACTTAGGCCCTTATAGGTTAAATCACAAATGGGAGTTTCATATTCACAGGTTTTAAATTTAACAGACACAAACTCTTTAATATTGATATTTGAGTCATTTACGATCTCAAAAGTATATTTTATGCAGGGTTGAAAAATCGTTTGTGGTAGCGATGACAGTCAAGTACCGACCAGAGTTCGTCAGGCCTGTATGGCGGATCTTACGGTGCCGATACAAAAATCGCAGACAGTTGTGTTAGGTCTGTTGCGATTATTCAACTAACCATCGACTGTTGTAGAAGTCGACAGTTTTTATTTTTGTCGATCATCATTCATGTTTAAAATGGTACAAGTCAGGTTAAAATTGTACGGTGTAATGAGGTGTATTAACAGATTATTAACCTTTGCTTTAAAATGTCCAACTATAGTTACTTGTAATATCCCATGATCTTTGTTTTTGCATAATTGTGCAACAACATAATTTTAAAAGCACTGAGCCTTGCCATTTGATCAGTCCCTGTTCTCTGAAGTATTAACCAGCACTCTGTTAATCAATACTAAAGAGTATCTTTCAAACAGGGTATCTTCTAATAACTGCAGTTTGGTAAGTCTTTGCAGACTGCAGAGTAAATAGAATCTTGTACACTCGAATGACCCCCTTTGGAATAATTGGAACCGCGAAAGTGAGAAAAGTATCACAAGACCCACTATGGTAACTTCACTTGTACAGTGGAGCTCACTTAATTGGATATTTATTATTTGTATATCCTTGTTAATCAAAAAAAAAATTTTCAAACCCAAAACCATTTACCATACCTTCAGTACAAATTTGATCTGTTAATTGCATATGGGTTGTAGAGTGAACTCCTGTTAATTGTATATAAATTTTTGTAATATGTCGAAAAAATTACTGTGACATGCACCAAATTCCCCTTATTTATCAACCTCTTTGGCCTCACTACATCCAATACAAGCATTTATTCTATTATATCTTGTTTGACAGAGCTCTAAGAGCTCTAAGAGCTCTGTCAAACAAGATATAATAGAATAAATGCTCAGTTTACCTCCAGAACATAGAAAACTGACCAAATCCTTGTTAATTGTATACTCCTGTTAATTGAATAATTTTCACTGGCAAAATGGATATTCAATTAAGAGGATTCTTCTGTACTAAGTTGTAACTTTTGTTGGAATGGAGGGAGTTTTATGTTCGAAATTTCTGAAAATTAGTTACATAAAAGAAGCATTTGCACAAATATTCTTCTGTTAAATTCTTAAAATCAATCGGAGTCTGATGGTGATATTTTGGAGTTCCCATTTTATCTCAATGCAGAAGGGTACACATTCAAATATCATCAGTTTTAAATTTATTTTGTAAGTATATTAGAGATTGTTGAATTCATGGGGAACGACTTTTAATTGACTAACCATCGACTAATGTTGGCGATTAGTCAACTATGAAAATTGATAGTCATGACAGCCCTAAATTGAATCATGATACATAATGGTATTGCAGGCTTGGCAATTTCAGGAGAGCGATTTTTTAGCTCTCCTTACTGCCCTCCTGAAAGAATTAAGGAGAGCGAAAAATTGCCCACCTAAATATTTTGGTCTGGGATGATTGAGAATACATGTATTATGCTCACATTAAATTTTTGTTGTAAAGCAAAAATGTAATTTAACTTCGAAGTCACATAACATCACGTAATTTCATTTTGAAAGTGGTTCAGTGGTAAAAGGTAATGGCTGCAACCATACCCAAATACAGTTGCAATCATTTGAAGCAAAATGGGTCACAGCAATATTTTTTTTTCTGTCAGTATCAAGTTCAACAACTGACATCACAGTTTGAGGGGTAATTATTCAAGGAATATTGACACTATAATATACTACCATTACTACTATCCTGTCACTTGAAGCACTTGCACCAGGATGTGACTGTAGATTCAAGCAGACCTGTTGTTCAAGAAAGTCATATGCCTACCACTACCACCTTCAACCCCCCTTGGGGGGTTGAAGGTGGTAGTGGTAGGCGTATGACTTTCTTGGACAACAGGTCTGGGTACACACACAGGTCTTGTCAAGTGTGTGTTCGGTTGTTGAGTGAGACATCTAGATGTCTAAGAGATTTCGCTTTACCTTAGTAAATTTAATAAAATCACTGATGTAGTCTGTTGGTTTCAGTTTCAATGAGTTTGTTCAACTGGATACTTAAAATGTTGTGTAAAGCTAATTGCTCTCCTAAGCTGATTGAGGAGAGCGATTTTTTGCCCTCCTGCATTTTTCAGAATGCCAGTCCTGGTATTGGTGAATCGTCCCGTCCTGAAGGTTACATTTTATAACTTGGTGGTAACCTATAGGAAAAGAAGTCCTGTGATCTATCATCTCTGTTTTACTACACCAGTCATGGTGTGTGCGTCTCAATAGAATTTCTGCCAAAATAAATAGAAACAACTAATGTGCAGTCTCACCAAAGTGAGATCAGGCACTAGTAATTGCTATTTATTATGGTGGAAATTCTATTAAGCTGTAAACCTCCTGACACTCTATTGATATGTAGATGCCCACTCTGTTCATTTGTGTATGTAATATGCAACCTTTGAGTCGTGTTGGTCCCGAAAGGGGGCGCGGTGGCTCAGTAGGTAGAGGTGCAGGCTGCAAGCCGAGAGGTCCTCGATTCGAATCCCACCTGTGGCAACTGCATTGTGGCCTTGGGCAAGACACCTCACCCCCATTGCCCACGTGGGGGCACGGTGACGTTGTGTACTAAGGCGTACTGCACATCGATGGTGCACCTGTCTTCAACCAATGCTAACCCTGCTTGTGCGGAGTTGGTATGTTGGGGAGCTGACAGTTGCTCGCCATTGCTCGGTGGTTCTCTCCAGGTACTCCAGCTTCCTCCACCCATAAAACTGTCATCATGATTAGCCATTGTACAGAAATATGGGACCTGAAACACCAATAAATAAATAAATACTTGACAAATTCAAGATAAGCCATTGCCATCACACATGCGGAAATCTGTGAGTCTGTCCACATTTTCTTCAGCACAGGCTATACCCATAGTTTTTGTCCAATCATCACAAAATTTCATATGCAGGTTTGAGGTCATGTCTAGATGAGAACATCCCCTTTTGGTCACAATCGGTCAGCCGTGATGGGTGCAACAACCCGAAAACCTAAGCACAGTCTACAGGTTGTATTTATGAAAGGATTTCATTGTAACTCTGTAGGATGACTAAGTATAATGTCTAGATGAGAACGTCCTCTTTTGATAGCGATCAGTCAACTGCGATGGATGCGAGAGCCCGAAACCCAAAAACCTTTAGCACAACCAACAGGTCACATTTGTGAAGGGATTTAATTGTAACTTGGTAGAATGACTCTGTATAATGTCTAGATGAGAACATCCCCTTTTGATTGTGATCAGTCAACCATGGCGGCTGCAAGAGCCTGAAACCCGAAAACCTTTAGCACAGTCTACAGGTGATATTTATGAAGGGATTTCATTGTGACTTGGTAGGATGACTCCGTATAATGTCTAGATGAGAACATCCCCTTTTTGTCACGAACTTTCAACTGTGACAGCTACTTGGCCCAAAAACTCTTAGCACAGTCTACAGGTCGTATTTATGAAGGAATTTTATTGTAACTTCGTAGGATGACTCTATAATGTCTGGATGAGAATGTTTTTGGTCGGGTTCAGTCAACCATGACTGCCGCAGGGGCACATTGCCTAGATTCCTTTAGCACAGTCTATAGCTTGCATTTATAAAGGGATTTCATTGCAAATTTGTAGGATGACTCAGTATAATGTCTGGTTGAGAATGTCCTATTTTGGCCATGATCAGTCAATCATGACTGTCGCACAGGAACATGACCTATATTTGTTTAGCACAGTGTACAGTTCATATTTATGAAGCAATTTCATTGTAACTTGTAAGGATAACTCTGTGTGATGTTTCTAGAGGAGGCTGTCGTATTTTGGTCATGCCTGGTCACATGAGCTACATTCCTTTAGCACTGCTGTTGTTTTTATGAAGGGATTTCATTGTAACTTGGTAGGATAACTTCGTATGATATCTAGATGTGACTCTCCTATTTTGGTCATAATCGGTCAACCTTGATCGCCGAACCATCACATGACCTAGATTCCATTAGCAAAGTCTGAGTTATATTTATGAAGGGATTTTATTGTAACTTGGTAGGATGATTTTACTGTAACTTGGTAACTTTGATTGACATACATTAACTGTTAGGGCCACATCAACCCAGGTCTTAATTCTTTAGTACAGTCTACACCTCAAATTATTCTTATTGAAAACATAGCATACATGGAGCAGAACATAACATATTCTCAATTATCATAATTCTTGGCTTATTTCATAATCCTTTCATAAACAATGAACATTATCTTTTTCATCAAACGCTAGACACAGTCAAGTTAAGCTACAGTGTCATTGACACTTTCATTTATATACTTTTCTATACAATACTTTAACCCCCCTGCACACTGATGTCGAAATATCTAAAGTTCAAGGTGCAAATTTTTCTCATAATGCAACTAGAAATTTAACCAATTCAGCCTTGTTTGACAGAGCTCATTGAGCTCTGTCAAACAAGATTGAATTGGTTAAATTCCCAGTTGCATTATGGGAAAAATGGCTACTTGAAATTTGGTTGTTTTGACATCAGAGTGAAGGGAGTTAATTAAAGTTCAGTAAACTTTCAGTGGGAGAAAAATTGATCTCCAGTTTATGATATACAGTGCGGGGAGAGTGTATTGTCCCTAAATCACCTGCATAGTGGAGATTCCACCCAAGGAATAATTGCAAATTTGTTGCAAAGCATAACCAGCATCAGCAAAGTTTCAGCCAATAGACCTCCAGGTTTAACCCGGAGGTCCATTGGCTGAAACATTGCTTGTGTTTTTAGCTCACCTGAGCGAAGCTCAAGGTGAGCTTTATTATTTATTTATTGATGTTTAAGGTCACATATTTATGCACAATGGCTAATCATGACCGTGACAGTTTTACGGGTGGAGGAAGCCGGAGTACCCGGAGAGAACCACTGAGCAACGACGAGCAGCTGCCAGCTCCCCAACATCGTAACTCCGCACTGCAGCACAGGCAGGGTTAGATTGGTTGAAGACATGCGTACCATCGACGTGCAGTACGCCTTAGTACACGGCGTCATCGTGCCCCCACATGGGCAATGGGTGAGCTTTACTAATCACTCTCCGTCCGTCGTCTGTCGTCCGGCGTAAACTTTACAAACCCAACTTCTCCGAAGATACCACTGGCCCAATATTTTTCAAATGTTGGGTAAATGTTTATTACCTAATGTCAATTCACATTTGTTCAAATGAAGTTGCCCCTCCTCCTGGGTGGGGCCACGCCCCCAAGGGGCACCAAAATCTTTGAAAATCTTCTCATAAACCAGCAGTAGCAGAGACTTGATATTTGATAAGCCGCTTCCTTTTGAGGTGTAGAATCATGTTTGTTCAAGAGAAGTTTGTCGGGCATTATTTGCCTTTGTTATGGGAGGGGCAAAAAGTTTGGCCACGCCTAAAATTTCTATTTTCTGAACCGTGAGGTTGATTTGAACCAAATTTGATATGAGATGATAATGGGTCATAAGTAGTTGATTGATGCAGAAAAAAATTTTCTCGTTGCCCCGTGGGAACCTCGGGGGCTAAAAATAGGAAAAACCTTAAAACTGGCATATCTCCAAACCTACATGGCACAGAGAATTCTTATTTTGTATAAAGCTTACTTTTATCCAGTAGAATAGAATGGTTGAAAAAATCTCTACCGGTTTGATCACAAGGTACTTTTTTCAGGACTTTGAAAAAGTGCTGAGTCAGCACTTTTTAACACTGTAGGCAATGGGAAAAACATTAAAAAATCTTCTTCTCCAGATCCAGCAGGCAGAATCTTTTGATATTTGGGCTCACTATAGAGGCTCGAATTCGAACTTAGTGCATTTCAGGCAAATTTCTTCAAAAATCTTCTTCACCAGATCCAGCAGGCAGAATCTTTTGATATTTGGTATGCAACATTGTAGGGTGGATCTGATTCAAGTTCGTTCAAATTGGCCCCCTGGGTTCATATTTGGGCTTAGTATTGGAGCCCGATTTCGAACTTGGTGCATTTCAGGCAAATTTCTTAAAAAATCTTCTCCAGATCGAGCAGGCAGAATCTTTTGATATTTGGTATGAAACATTGTGGGGTGGATCTGATTCAAGTTTGTTCAAATCGGCTCCCTAAATCCATATTTGGGCTAACTGTAGAAGCTCGAATTCAAAATTAGTGCATTTCAGGCAAATTTCTTCAAAAATCTTCTCCAGATCCAGCTGGCAGAATCTTTTCATATTTGGTATGCAACATTGTGGGGAGGATCTGATTCAAGTTTGTTCAAGTCAGCTCCCTAGATTCAAATTTGGGCTCACTATAGAGGCTCGAATTCGAACTTAGTGCATTTCAGGCAAATTTCTTCAAAAATCTTCTTCACCAGATCCAGCAGGCAGAATCTTTTCATATTTGGTATGCAATATTGTGAGGTGGATCTGGTTCACGTTTGTTCAAATCGGCCCCCTGGATTCATATTTGGGCTCGCTATAGAAGCCTGAATACGAACTTAGTGCATTTCAGGCAAATTTCTTAAAAAAATCTTCTTCTCTAGATCCAGCAGGCAGAATCTTTTGATATTTGGTATGCAACATTGTGGCATGGATCTGATTCAAGTTTGTTCAAATCGGCTCCCCAGATTCATATTTGGGCTCACTATAGAAGCTTGAATTCGAACTTAGTGCATTTCAGGCAAATTTCAGGCAAATTTCTTAAAAAATCTTCTCTGGATCCAGCAGTCAGAATCTTTTGATATTTGGTATGCAACATTGTGGGGTGGATCTGATTCAAGTTTGTTCAAATCGGCCCCCTGGGTTTATACTTTGGGTCAGTATAGGAGCCCAAATTTGAACTTAGTGCATTTCAGGCAAATTTCTTTGAAAATCTTCTTCTCAAGATTCAGCAGGCAGAATCTTTTGATATTAGGTATGCACCATGCTTAGGGGGGTGAGATTGAAGTTTGTTCAAGCCAAGTCCCTGGGTTCATATTTGGGCTCACTGTGGTAGCCCGAATTATAACTTAGTTCAAAATGAGGAATTTTCTTTAAAAATCTTCTTCAAATCCAGCAGATGAATGCTTTTGATATTTTTTATGCAGCATCCTTAGGGGGGTAAGATTCAAGTTTGTTCAAGCCATGTCCCTAGGTCCATATTTGGGCTCATTGTGGGAGCTGGAATTGTATCTTAGTTCAAAATGAGGAATTTTCTTTAAAAATCTTCTCCAGATCCAGCAGTCGGAATGTTTTGATATTTGGTGTGCAGCATCCTTAGGGGGGGGGGGGGGGGGGGGGAGATTCAAGTTTGTGAAAACCAAGTCCTTGGGTTCATATATGGGCTCCCTGTGGGAGCCCGAATTATAACTTAGTTCAATATGAGGAATATTCTTTAAAAAATTTTTTTTTTTAGATCCACTGGTCAGAATCTTTGGATATTTGGTATAAGCTTTTCTTAGGAGGAGCAGATGCAACTTGTTGAAATCAATTCTCTGGGTTGATATTTAGGCTACCATGTCTCGTGAGCGCCCTCAGATCCCCTGGGGCCTCTTGTTTGTTGATATGTACAAAATATGAAAGTTATAGCTTTGGTGTTTTGGTTGCAGTCCACTCTCCACGTACTGTAAGGATGTTTTTTTGTTTCTTCACCATGCTCCTTTTATAAAGATGTATTTTCACTACAGTATGGCTGCCATGGACTGGTCTCATTCCACAGGTGGGCAGTATTTCCACGGATGCAATTATGTTAGATTCCAAACCCTAATTATAGGAATAAGGCCTACAAAAATTAAAAATTTGTTTCTCAGGCCCTCCCGCATTGTCCTTTTGGCTGCCGCATGCTCTCTTTTTATAACCAATGTAAACTTAAAACAAATAAAAAATATATGATTTATATCTGATATTTTATTCAAGTTAAAAAAAATAATAATAAATTTGTCCCTTGAGTGTAAGAAGGCTTTGCAATGCTGTAGCATTGCAAAGCCTTCTTGCTCTCAAGGGACAAAATACACCACCACCCATGCTATTCTGTAGATTATGAAGCCTAAAACATTAACCGAGAACATGAACATTTAATGGCAAAGAAATAAATACAGAAATAAAAAATAAAATAAAAGAGCGCTCGCCCGCATGGAATTTTACAAATAATAGCCTGAGAAACAAGATCTTTGTGTGGCCTAATCATCCAAAATTTAATTGATGAAACACCGGGTACAACACATGCATTATTACCTGGTAAACATATTTGTGGACATCACTGCCTATGCATGGTTTACGATCAGCCCATAGCTACTGTAATGTAGTTAAGTAGTTGGTTCTTTTTGCATACAATTATGTACTCTTTGGTGTCTGATTGGATAATGCATTTTAAAAAAGATTCTTTTTCTTCTGGCAGTTTTTGCTCAATTTCAGATACTACAGTTGCAAAATTAACCAACATTACTTGTTTGAAGAGCTGAATGAGTTGTTATGTTATGGTAGGGGCTGTTGGTAATCCAGGCACCAGCCCATAAACTTTTTTGTCTGGATGATAACTTTTTCATGAGAAGGGATATCATGGTGAAACTTTTAACAATATATTTACCATTAGACGGTGTGTCATGTGCAAAATTCATGTTGCTGCGGGTGGTGGGGGGGGAGAGAAAGGAAGGAGGGGATCTCCAAAATGAAGGCCACAAACAAATAGAGGTCAACACCTGAAATCAACTTTTTCAGGTCCGGAACATCACTTTTTAGTACAGTTAAAACTAGAAGTCCTGTCATGAATTGCTTGCCAAAAGCATTTGATCTTTGCATGCATTTGTGGGAAGATAAAATGATAAATACCACAAAGATCTTTGTAAAAGTCGAGTGGGGGGATTTTCATGGTATTTATCATTATCTTGTTCAGTGTTCGTCTTGTAGGCCAAAATTAATCCTAAGGCCTAAAAAAGTTAAAAATCTGTTTCTCAGTCCCTCCCAGATGGTCATTTTGGCTGCTGCATGCTCTCTTTTTATAACCAATGCAAACTTGAAAAAAATTAAATTTAAATGGTGTATGTTGATATTTTACTCAAGTTAATCAAACTGATAAAAATTTTTGCTTGAGTGCAACAAGGTTTTGCAATGCTTTCGCATTGCAAAGCTTTGTTGCACTCAAGGGACGAAATACACCACAACCCTTGCCATTCTGAAGATTATGAGGCGTAAAACTAAAAACAAACCAAGAATATGAACTGTTGATGGCAAAGAAAAATTACAAAAAATCAAAATTAAAACACCACCTGTCCGCATGCAATTTTACGAATAAATGGACTGAGAAACAGAATATCTACTTTGTGGGGCCTAATCAACATTTGCTTCATTTACCGCCTTATCGATCGCTGGTGAGTGAGTTGTCTTGAAGTTGATATTTTCAGTTGGGTTTGAAAATATAGATTATTTCAAAAATGGGTGCCAGCCTAATAGATTTCTTGACAGCATAAAGTCGCATAGGGGAGTGAAATAACTGAACATCATGTTAACAATCATGGACTGAATTTGCTGGTATCGACACTTCGTCATACATATAAGCCTACAACAGAGTTTTTATCACTTTCATCCAATAATCTGTTTTTCTGATAAGTTCCACCAAAAAAAATTCACTGAAAAAAGGGATGAGCCTGTGATAACCTGGAAAAACTTGATATTTCATTGATTATTCCTAAAACAAATACCGGTTTAAAGATAGATAATTTTTTCAGATTTTGTTCCGAATGCAAGTCGAAAGTATTGAAAGCATACAACATTCTAGTTGGTGATATTGACAGTAGTAAAGAGAAAGGTTACAGTCCTTCCTTATATGAAGGTCTCCGCTGTTGTCCACAAGAACGGCACATACATATGCTCTGTGATACTGACTTTATTGCTCACTTGATTGGAAGAGCAGAACCAGAACTTGCTGGAAGGTGAGTGACAGTTTTGATTTTTCTTGACTGCTTTGTGACATAACAGCAACCATAAGTTAATTTTGATGCTTAACCTTCTGTTTACTGGAACTTATTTTAAGGAATTTTTCTAAAAAAAAAATAGTACAGTGGAGCCCACTTAATTGGATATCTCTTAATTGTATATCCCTGTTAATTGAATATAATTTTCAAACAAAACCATTTACCATACCTTCAGTACAAATTTGATCTGTTAATTACATATGGGTTGTAGAGTAAACTCCTGTTAATTGTATATAAATTTTTATAATATGTCCAAAAAATTACTGTGACATGCACCAAATTCCCCTTATTTACCAACCTTTTTGGCCTCACTACAACCAATACAGGCATTTATTCTATTATATCTTGTTTGACAGAGCTCTATGAGCTCTGTCAAACAAGATATTATAGAATAAATGTTCAGTTTACCTCCAGAACACAGGAAACTGACCAAATCCCTGTTAATTGTATACTCCTGTTAATTGAATAATTTTGACTGGCAAAATGGATATTCAATTAAGAGGATTCTACTATATAGTAAATTCCACAAATGCTACACAGTAACCATCTTCCTTCCCATCACACAAGAGAAGCAAAACAGAAATTGCTTTACATATGAGAACAAATCTTTTGTGTTCTCATTCTACTTTGAACAAGAACATTTTCCAGAAATTTTTAATCACAGAATTCAGGGACTTGAAACATATCATGGATAAAGAAAGCTGTTTACCCCCTTACCAAACAAGAAAGACAGATGACACTTGCAAACAAAATTCTTGGATGACTAATTAGCTTAACTTGACAAAGTCAAGATAAGCTATTGGCATTACGCGTGTGGAAGTCGGTTAGTGTGTGAGTCTGTTCACATTTTCCTTTAGCACAGGCTACACCTCGTAGTTCTTGTCCGGTCGTCACAAAATTTCATATGCAGGTTTGAGGTCTTGTCTAGATGAGAACGTCCCCTTTTGGTCGTGATCGGTCAACTGTGATGGCTGCCCAAAACCTGAAAACCTTTATCACAGTCTATAGGTCGTATTTATGAACGGATTTCATGGTAACTTGGTAGGATGATGTATAATATCTAGATGAGAATGTCCCCTTTTGGTCATGATCTGTTAACTGTGACGGCTGCCCAATCCCGAAACCCCAAAACTTTTAGCACAGTCTACAGGTCGTATTTAATATGGAGGGATTTCATTGTAACTTGGTAGGATGACTCCATGTGATGTCTAGATGAGAACTTCCCCATTTGGTCGCGATCTGTCAATTGTGACGACGGCCCAAGCCCAAAACCCGAAAACCTTTAGCACAGTCTACATGTCATATTTATGGAGGGATTTCATTGTAGCATGGTAGGTTGACTCCATATAATGTCTAGATGTCCCCTTTTGGTCGCGATTGGTCAACTGTGATGGCTATAGTGGCCCGAAGCCTGAAAACCTTATAGCACAGTCTACAGGTCATATTTATGAAGGGATTTCATTGTAACTTGGTAGGATGACTGCAGATAATGTCTAGATGAGAACATCCCCTTTTGGTCTTGATCATTCAACCATGATGACTGTCCGAGCCCAAAACCTGAAAAACTTTAGCCTAGACTGCAGTTCGTTTTTATAAAGGGATTTCATTGTAACTTGGTAGGATGACTCAGTATAATGTCTAGAAGAGGACGTCCCCTTTTGGTTGCGATCGGTCAACCATGATAGTTACACAGGCCCGAAGCCCGATAACCTTTAGCACAGTCTACATTCCGGATTTATGAAGGGATTTCATTGTAACTTGATAGGATGACTTGTTTTGGAAAAATTTCACTGTAACTTGGTAACTTTGGTTGACATACATTAACTGTGAGGGCCACATACATTAACTGTGAGGGCCACATTAACCCACCCCTCAATTCTTTAGTACAGTCTACACCTCAAATTATTTTTATTGAAAACATAGCATACAGGGAACAGAAATTAATATATTCCCAATTATCACAATTCTTGTCTTATGTCTAATCCTTTTATAAACATTGAACATTATCCTTTTCATCAAACACAACACACAGACAAGTTAAGCTACAGTGCCATTGACACTTTCATTTTTTGTGTATAAAACATGGGTTATGCTCCCCCATCGGAACTCGCTGAATGAGCGTGTTCCAGTGCGGGGGCATAAGCTATGTTTTTGAGACAAAAAATGGAAAAGGTAATGAAAATTGAATGGAGATATTTGCAAATAGCACTGGTTGGTTTTGGGAGTTCTGTTTGGTAAAGGTTTAAAAATGATTGTGGCATTCATGAATGCTGAGCAATAAATTTCAGTGTTGGTGATTTCTAGCTTTTGATTAATCAGTAGTGTGTATGTTAGTGGTCAATCTGAATTCAATTTTTTCTAGTTCTGATCCATCTTTCATTTAACCCCTAGCACTCTGGTTGTGCAACAGAATTTTCTCCAATCACTGTCTTACTCTTGTTTAATCCTTTACCTAACCTGAAAAGCAGACGACACTTGCAAAAATAATTCTTGAATAACTAATTTTTTTCATTTTTTTCTCTCAAAAACATAGGTTATGACCCCTTGTTGGAACGAGCTTGACGAGCTCGTTCCAACGAGGGGTCATAACCTATGTTTTTGAGACAAAAAATGAAAAAAATAATGAAAATTAATTGGCGATTTTTGAGAATAGTGCTGGCCGGTTTTGGCCGTTACGTTAGGTAAAGGGTTAACAATGAATACAGAATTTAACCAAATGTATCTTGTTCAACAGAGCTCACTGCGCTCTGTCAAACAAGGTATATTTGGTTAAATATCAAACAGAATTATGGGAAACATTTGCTGCTGCAAACTTTGCCTTTTTGACATCAGAGTGCAGAGGGTTAATTGTTAGAAACTTTATTTAACTGCTTATTTAGTTGTAGAAAAAAAAGTTATGTCTAACCGATTATAAAATTCACATTTACAAGAAGTTAGTAGACAAATATTAAATTTTCCATCCATGAACACACTATTTTCATTCAAAGTTGAAAATCTTCATCAGACAAAACATGGATCCAGGCCTTCCAATTGTTTAATGTGTTAACATTGCAGACCTGCCAAAATCAGTTGCAGTTTAGCCACATTTGAGAAACTTACGTAATATCCATTGTCTGAAATGGCATATTTGGGCCTCCCAGGCTGCTTGATTGATGCCTCAGAATATCTTTTAACTTGTTGTGGCCTAATTCCATTATTTATAATTTTGTCTGAAACAAAACCAATGTCCAAAATGCATTCTCTAGGTAAACTCAACATTACATTACGAGTATACTGGTAGTTGTTTCAAGTAGGCCCCTGCGAATATTCAATTGTTCGGGTCAAAAATAAAATAACGAATATAAAAATCAAATATGAAAAAACACTTATTTATAAAAGTCTTGATATACATACATTCGTCATTTAGTACTGGCTAAATTGTCAAAACAATGCGAGGAATTGAGCACAAACCACAAGCACAAATTGTCAACATGGAACTAACATTGTATTACCAATGCCATTTGGAATCCCGCGTATCGCTTGATTCCAAATAACATTGGTAATACACTCATATTTTATAGTAGATAAAGCCACAGCTACATACGCATGTAATACATCTAAGACAAAACCTAAGCAGCGAGAACAACATCTCGCCTCTGGTACACTTCAGTAAGAAGCATCCATCGCTTCATGATAAGGCAAGATCGGTCGATGCCAAGCTCAAAGTCAAGACGGGAGCGAAGCAATAACTGCCACATACAGATTCTTTGTCTCCTATTCAGTCAAGTGTGCCGCATTGTAAACATACGAACTGTTCAATGTTAGCATGAATATGTGGAAAAATCATCACCTCAGTGCCCAAACAATCCTATTGTGGTTATTTTAAACTGGAAATATCGCTTCTGAAACTGCACTTGGACACCTGGTTTCGACTAACTTGGTTTGAATTCGATGTTCGGTCGACACAAACACTTTTTTCGTAAGTTCGAGTCGAAATTCGAGTAAAAAAAAAAATCCATATTCACAGGGGCCTAGTTTCAAGGCAAGTTTTGGCTGCCTATAAAGAGGGAAGAGCCGCAAAGCAACAGGATGTGGCATGTAAATGGGTAGCAAAAATGTATATAAAAATCTTCAGGCCTTTAAGGGGTAAAGCACTTACTAAGGCTGGTTAGAATAGCATAAAAAAAATGAAGAGTATTTGTTAACCCTTTACCCAACGAATCGCCCGCATCCGCCCGCGTAATATCCAAATTCAGCAGTTGAAAAAATATTATTTTTCAAAAAATTTCAACAAAACCATATCATGTGACCCCTCGTTGGAACGAGCTCGTCGAGCTCGTTCCAACGAGGGGTCACATGATATGGTTTTGTTGAAATTTTTTGAAAAATTTAAAAAAATTATATTTATAATAATAAATTTTGGTATCGTCTGCGTTGGGTAAAGGGTTAAGTCCTCGAATTCAGGGACATTCCTGTAATTTGAGCCTACCGGTTACCACTGTGAATTTGGTCGAGTTTCAGAGCCTGCTGTAATGGGGAATACTCTTAAATGTATCATTCAGAGCTCATGATAAGATGCATATGGACATTGAGATGTATTAATTTCATCAAAAATGCATTAGAAATAATATGAGAGGGTACAAAAATGCTTTAACTTTTTTTAAAAACATTGATAAGGCCACACAAAGTAGATCTTCTGTTTCTCAGGCCATTTGTGAAATTGCATGCAGGCGCGCATTTTTTTATTTTTTTTTTCTTTCAGTAATTACTTCTTTGCCATCAAAAATGCATGTTCTTGGTTCAAGTTTTAGGCCTCATAATCTACAGAATAGCATCGGTGGTGTTGTATTTCATCCCTTGAGAGCAAGAAGGCCTTGCAATGCTAAAGCATTGCAAAGCCTTCTTGCACTCAAGGGACAAATTCATCAATTTTTTTAACTTGGGTAAAATATCAGACATAAACCATTTAATTTTAATTTTTAGCTCAACTTTGACGAAGTCAAATTTGAGTTATTGTCATGGCCCGTCTTCCGTCTGTCCGTCTGTCCGTACTTCCACAATTGGCTATGGCTCGGGCTAGAGGTCGTATTTATGAACCGATCTTTACGAAACTTCTTGTGTACCTTTGTTATGACCCTGGGACGGGAACGAGTGTTTTTAGGTGTGGTCCGAAATTCAAGATGGCTGCCAGCGGCCATTTTGTACCGATGATGCAAAAATCAGTTTTTTGTACAGAACTTCTGTATGAAAGTTCTGATTTGAATAAAGTTTTGTATAAATGTTTAGTACCATGGGATACATCACATATAATACGGGTTTTTTTCTCGTGCGTAAATTGTGCAAATTAGACTGACTTTGATTTATTTAGTGTTACTTTCAGAGCCTTAAGTGCCAAGCTGCTATGGCTCGGGCTAGAGGCCGTATTTATGAACCGATCTTTACGAAACTTCTTGGATACCTTTGTTATGACTGTGGGACGAGAACGAGTGTTTTTGGGTGCGGTCCGAAATTCAAGATTGCTGCCAGCTGCCATTTTGTACCGACGATGCAGAAATCTGTTTTTTGTACAGAACTTCCATATGAAAGCTCTGATTTGAATAATTTTTTGTATGAATGTTTAATACCATGGGATACATCACATATAATACGGGTTTTTTTCTCGTGCGTAAATTATGCAAATTAGACTAACTTTGATGTTTTTTGGTGTTACTTTCAGCACTGTAAGTGCAAATGCCAATACGGCTCGGGCTAGAGGCCGTATTTATGAACCGATCTTTACGAAACTTCTTGGGTACCTTTGTTATCACCGTGGGACGAGAACGAGTGTTTTGGGGTCCGGTCCGAAATTCAAGATGGCCGACGGCAGCCATTTTGTACGAAATTTGGTGCAATCAGATTTTTGCACAGAACTTCCATATGAAAGCGCTGATTTGAATAATTTTTTGTATGAATGTTTAGTACCATGGGATACATCACATATAATACAGGTTTTTTTCTCGTGCAGAAATTATGCAAATTAGATGAACTTTGATTTTTTCAGTGCTGCTTAGACACAGTTAGTACACATGTCAATACGGCTCGGGCTAGAGTCTGTATTTATGAACCGATCTTCACGAAACGTCTTGGGTACCTTTGTTATCACCTTGGGACGAGAACGAGTGTTTCTGGGTGCAGTCCAAAATTCAAGATGGCTGCCAGTGGCCATTTTGTATCGAAATTAGGTCTAATCAGTTTTTTGTACACAACTTCTATATGGCTCATATTTGTGAACTGATCTTCACGAAACTTCTTGGGTACCTTTGTTTTCACCTTGGGACAGGAATGAGTGTGTTTTGGGGTGCCTTTGTTATCACTGTGCTATGAGAACAAATATTTTGGGGTTCAGTCAGACCCACTCTGGGACTCAAAGATTTCTTTTCTAGTTTAGCATCTGACTGTCACCCACCTTTACAATACTTTACCTAAAATACATTTGTTACAGGCAACGCTCAGTATTTATGTACAGACCGTTACAATACTTTATATGTAACTTTGTTATCAGGTCATTACCTAGATGTTTGTCATTGCTGTGTCACATACTATACATGTACATGTCTTTGTCTTGACAAGTTGAGCTACAGTGTCATTGACACTTTCATTTTTAAGTTAAATTGGTTATAAAAAGAGAGCATGCGGTAGCCAAAAGGACCATGCGGGAGGGCCTGAGAAACAGATATTTTTATACTGTACCAATGACCCAGACATAGCTGGTGCTAACTCTTAAAATATAGGGCCAAACACAAATTTTGCCCCCCAATCCCCAAAATTTGCATCTAAAACTAAAGAAAACATGTCCTGAGAGGCCCTCCACACTTCGCCCCTACTGCGCATGCGCAGTGTCAAGGACGTTCCGAAATTGGCGCCATTTATCATTCTAAGTTTGGCCCTTCATCAGTTAACATCTGACTGATCTTTGTGCTTTTAAATCTCAGTTTAAATGATGCCAGACACATAAATATTAGTGAAATGGTGATTCTAAGGAGGATAGAAAAGGAGGAGAGGAAAAGAATGTGTGACAGAATATTATCAGGGCTGTAACTTAAAATTTTTTAATGAAATTATGTTAAGTTACCTATTTTCAAGGCAGCAGCCATTTTGTTGTCATTCTGATTATTTAGTTACACTGTTTTTACAAGTGTTTTTCCTCTCTCCCTGTCCTTTAAGTTCCCCCTTGCTATTCTCCCATGCTTTTGGCATAATTTCTGTAATTATTATTACTAAAATTTCTTGGGAGTTTAGCTGAATAACAGAATGAATTCTGTTCTTTCCCCATGTTTACGTCTTCACCTACGGGTGGTTAGGCGTTGTGTTCTGCATCTACCATCTGATGTTCTGCAGTTTCTTCCCTGGAAGTCTCTGTTTTGCATCAGATGGTGTATTTTTGGTAACTGATTTCGGGCCTGGGTGCCTGGAGTCTTATTTTAGTGTTTTTACACTCATTGTTTACATTTACAACAGCCCTCTGTGTGAGGGGGGGATTTCTAAATAATAATATCTTTATGTTATTTCAATCATAACTAGATACATTATTATTGTTCGTAAGTGTTGAATAAATTGTTTAAAATATTTTTAAAATTTTTGTCCACACTTAGGCTTGGGATCCATTGGGGCTCAACGTTACTTTTCAGAAACTTGGGCTGTTCTGAAAAAATATATTTTTATACTGTACCAATGACCCAGACTTAGCTGGTGCTAACTCCACAAAAACCAGGGCCAAACACAAATTTTGCCCCCCAATCCCCAAAATTTGCATCCAAAACAAAAAGAAATCATGTCCTAAAGGACCTCCATAGTACGACTCTACTGCGCATGCGCAGTGACGCAGTCGTCCCGAAATTGGCGCCAAATATCATTCTCTGTTTGGCCCTTCATCAGTCAACATCTCACTGATCTTTGTGCTTGTAAATCTCAGTTTAAAGGATGCCAGACACGTAATTCTTGGAGAAAATGTGATTCTAAGGAGGATAGAAGGAGGAGAGGAAAAAAGAAGTGGCAAAAAATAATCAGGGCTGTACTTAAAATTTTTTGTTAAAATTATGTTAAGTTGCCTATTTTCGAGGCAAACGCCTCTTGTTGTCATTCTTGCTAATTGTTGCACTGCTTATTCAGTGTTTCCTCTCCCCTAACCTTCTAAAGTCCCCCCTTGCAATTCTCCCATGCTTTTGGCATATTTTTGAGAAGTTTCATTTCTAAAAATTCCCTGGGAGAGTTGCTTGGTTACAGAATGTTTTCTGTTATTTTCCCCATAGTTACGTTTTCACCCATGGGTGTATAACGTTTGTGTTCTGCATCTTCCATCTGATGTTCTGCAGATTCTCCCCTGGGAGTCTCTGTTTTGCATCAGATAGAGTGTAATTGAGGACTGATTCCGGGCCAGTTTTTTCAGTGCCTGGAGTCATGTTTTCTTCTGTGTTTACACTGTTTGTTTTCATTGGCAACAGCCTTTTTTGAGGGGGGCTGTTTGCCTTTGAGGTAGTTTATCTCATTATAAGATACATTTATATTATCCGAAAGTGTCTCATTAATTATTTTATATAATTTTAAAATTTTTGACCACACTTTGCCATCGGATCCATCGGGGCTCAACGTTACTTTTCAGCAACTTGGGCTTCTCTGAAAAAATATTTTTTCAAAATTATTTTGTTTTACAATTGTTTTTTCATTTATTAATGGATCATGTTATTATGTATCTTTGTGTCAGGGGTTTTTGCGAGTAACTAGGACTTATTGTTGTTCTTTCACAATGAAGGGAACTTGTTCAAATTGTAATAGGAAGAAATCTTCCTCTGACTTTCATGATTATTGCATAAATTGTAGTCAGTGTTCTCGCATTAATCCCTGTCCTGTATGTGAACATTGGGATGAGAAACATTGGAAACGTGTGTCACGATATGTTGTTTCTGGAGAAAGAGCGATGCCGGCTCTTTCTCCACAAGGTCACTCTACTCTCTCAGTTTCTATTTCAGAGGAACCAGAACAGGGTGATGTTTCCATGTTATCTTCTTCAAGTGTGCGTCCGTCGTCACAATTAAATACAGAGCTAGCGGCAAAAGTGCTCATGGAGATTAGACAAATGTCGTCCGCTAGCTCGCCCGGTGTAGCGTCCATTCACCGAATGGTTCGGCAGCCGGGTTCGTCCGATGCGGTCCAAGAGGAAATTTTGGGTGATGCGAGCACTATAAAAATAATAGATGCACACCCAGTGACGGCGGATAGTGAACGAGAACGGAGGAAGCCTTTTAGTCCGGTTCCTAGCTCGTCCAGGTCCAGCCGGGCCGCGAGCGAGAGAGGCCCCTCTCTCGTACAACAACATCTGGGACCAGATGTTGTGGTACAAAATGTGTCTTTAGCGGAGCATACGTCCGTCGCTCGGGACGCTCCGTTGTATAAGCAGTCCGCAGAGACTGTTAAGGCTTCCTCTTCTCGCCGGCGCACACGACCGCACCTTGGCTGCGTGACCTCCGATATCTTGCCAGCTTCGCCGATGAAGGATTATTCGGCGACCAGGTCACACCATCCGGCAGCCAGGGATTCGAGACCGATGGACTCCGGACGTTCGCATAGGAAAAGTATGCGGGAGCCATCTGATGCGGAGCTGCCCTCGGCAAAGCAGCGAAAGACCGCTCCTCCGCAGGTCTCGACGTCGGACATTCTAGTGCAGATAGCACAGCTTATCGCAGCATCCCAGCAGCCGACAGAGACGGTGTCGGATCGAGAATTATCCGACGGCGCTGGGTCGGTACGCTCCGCCGAAGCATCGGGGGCGGACGACCGGGAACATCGGGAGGTCCGACCGGATGGTGAAAGGGATACGGATGAATTGGAGCTATCCCTTTCGGAACAACACAAAGCTGCCGTAGACTTCATCCGGCACTTTCTTCCTCAAGTTGTTCCGTCGGGCCAGACTGCTGCGCTTCCGGACAGGAGAATTATAGCGTCATTGGACTCTGATTTTTTCGAGCGGTTCAGGGACATCGCTCCCGAGTTTCCGTCGCAGTCCAATAATGTTGCAAGAACATTTGAATTATTGAACGACGCTATTTTTAAACTTGCTTCCAGGACAGGGAAAGCAGGCTTCTTGTCCGCAAATACTCTCAACCTGCCTTTCATTAATGCAAGGAATAAATTCGACACGGCAGGTCAGGGTATACCGAGAGTTCCTCTGCGTATGGACGACGAGGCGGAAGACTTAGAGCTATCATTACCGTCGTCAGCTTCTATTCCAACCGCAGTGTTGGAAACAGCTATTGCGTCTAACAGAGCCAATTTAGATGCCTTATCTTACGCAGATCACCTTACGAAGGCGTTATCACTGCGTCTTCAAGGGGAAGAGTTTCAGGATATACAATCCTCCTTAAGACTTCTTTCAAGGGCAGTAGCTTATTCCACGTGTAACTCCGCCCTTTCAGTGGCAAATCTGGAGTTGGTTAGACGTGACGCAGCCCTGTCTACATCCACACTAGTGGATTCTAAGGTGAAGAACTCTCTTAGAGTCGCTTCGGTCTCAGGAGATCTTCTCTTTGACGGCAAGCTTTCCGCTATTTATGATAATATTAAAAAGAAAGCTAGTGATTCTCTGTTGTTTAGATCCGCTCCTAAAAGGTCGGATTCAGCAGACACGAATAAGGCGGGCACTTCTGGGTCTTATCCGCCCAAGAGAGGTTCCTATAGAGGTTCCGGTGCGTCCTCTAGCTCTTATTCGAGAGACCGTCAGGATAGCGACTCTCGTTCGGGACGTCCTTCAGGCCGGGACAATCGGTCGGACGCCCCGAGGTCGACGAGGCGAGGTGCGGGTCGTGGAAGACGTGGTTTCTCCTACCGCAGGCCTCGCAGATCCAGGAGGTGATGGCTCAAACCTCTATCGCGTTCCGGTTGGCGGAAGGTTGTCGAGTTTTTCTCAAGAGTGGGCGTCGATTACGGACGACCCGTGGGTGAGAGGAGTGACTTCGGAAGGTCTAAAGATATCCTTCAAACGAAAGCCTCCATTAACTCGAAGTCCAAAGTGGACTCATCTTCCGTCAAACCCTCAGAAAAGAGACGCTCTGCTATCAGAGGTGCAGTCTCTTTTAATGAAGAACGCGGTAGAGGTCGTAGAAAACCAGGAATCGCTGGGATTCTACAGCCATCTGTTTCTGGTTCCGAAACCAGACGGCTCGTTCCGTCCAGTCATAGATTTGAGCTGGATAAACAAGCTGATCATCGCTCCAAAGTTTTATATGGAGACGATTCGATCGGTCAGAGCGAGTATTCGGGTGAACGATTATGCAACGAGCATAGATCTCAAAGATGCGTACTTTCACGTCATGGTACATCCGACATTCCGAAAGTATCTACGCTTCGCAGTCCTAGGAGTGGTGTATCAGTTCCGGGCCATGTGCTTCGGATTGAATCTAGCACCCTGGGCTTTCACTCGGGTAATGAACTCGGTAATGATCTACTTCCGAGCTCATTCGTCTGCGGTAACGTCGGCCTACCTGGACGACATTCTTCAGAGGTACGGCAACGAGTTAACGCTTCAGAACGATGTTCAGAATCTTCTTCTATTGCTCCGACGTCTCGGTTTCATAGTAAACGAGGAGAAGTCGGATCTGGTGCCGTCCAAGTCATTCACTCATCTGGGAATGAGCTTCGAGACGCACAACAATCTCGTTCGTCTGCCGTTAACCAGAGCGAAATTAGTCAGTTGTTACGCTCGCTATTGTCTAAATACAGACAAAGTCACAGCGAGAGAATTTATGAGACTGATAGGTCTGTGCGGAGCCGCTGCGGATCTCATTCCGATGGGACGGCTACGCACACGGCCTCTTCAAATTTTCTTGACTCAGAATTGGAGTGTGAAAATTCATTCGCTCGATGTAGACGTTCTCTTGTCAGATCAAGTGAAACAAGAGATTCAGACTTGGGCAAACATTCAGTGGTTAACTCAAGGAGTTCCGCTGCAGTTGCCGGATCCGAGTTTTACCATTATGACGGATGCCAGTCAAACAGGTTGGGGTGCATCATTAATCCCAACGGATTCGAGATGCCAGGGTCTTTGGGATCCGCAATTCCTGTGCAAGCACATAAACATCAAGGAAATGATGTCAATTTGGCTTGCGTTACGTCACTGGATGGACATTATTCACGATGCTCATGTCCAAATCCTATCCGACAATACGACAGTAGTGGCGTATATACGGAATCAGGGAGGCACTCATTCAGTTCCGTTGTTCAATCTAACGGAAAGAATCCTTCTGTTTGCGTTGGAACATCACGTTCTTCTTTCGGTCCGTCACATACCGGGTCGTCTGAATGTGCTAGCAGACTCCCTTTCTCGAAAGGGTCGCTTGTTGCCGTCGGAGTGGACTCTCAACAAACAAGTATTCAATCAGATTTGCTACCAATGGGAACGGCCAATGATAGACTTATTTGCGACACATCTCAACAATCAGTTGCAGACGTATGTGTCCCCGTGTCCGGATCCAAGAGCATTTGCTGTAGACGCTCTATCGATCCCTTGGGACGGAATGATAGGATATGCGTATCCTCCAGCGCCGTTAATTCAACAAGTATTGCTAAAGATAAAACAATCTCAATGCAAGATTCTGTTAGTAGCATCTCTGTCGCCACAGAGACCGTGGATAAATCTACTCAGGTGTCTGTTGTGGGACCTACCGCGGAAGCTCCCTCCACGAGAGGATCTTCTTTGGCAGGGGAAATCGCGCCAACTGCATCACAACCCGCAAGGTCTCAACCTTCACGTTTTTCCGTTGTGCGGTCCTTCTTGCATGGCAAGCACTTTACAGGACGAGCAGTGGACGCGATTTCTAACTGTAGGAGGACCTCCTCTTCGCTAAACTATGCGGCTAAGTGGAAGGTTTTCCGTCGTTGGTGTAGGGATCATTCTGTTGATATATTTGATCCCTCTATACCAGACATTGCTAACTTTCTAGTATACTTGTTTGACGAAATCAAACTGCAACCGGTTACTATAAAGGGTTATAGATCTATGTTATCTGATACCTATGCACATCATGATAGTTTACAAATTGGATCTAATGTCTCTTTATCGAAATTGGTTAGAAACTTTTCGATAAATAGACCCAGAACTCTTAGATTAATTCCTAAGTGGAATTTAGCTTGGGTTCTCCTTAAATTGAAGGAAAAGCCATTTGAACCTCTTGGGACAGTAGATTTCAAATTCTTATCTTATAAGACAGCTTTTCTCTTAGCTTTCTCTTCTGCCAGAAGAGTCAGTGAGCTTCATGCACTATCGGTGGATGATTCTCATTATCGTAGTGTTGGGAACACTATCACCTTCACTACTAACGTCGGTTTTTTAGCTAAGAATCAGGCTCCTAATAAATATCCGGAACCTATTGTTATTAAGGCTCTTCCGTCTTCAGACGGGCGTAGGCCTTTACTCTGTCCTGTTAGAGCACTACGTATCTATAAACAGAGATCTCAGTTCATCAGAAAGGGACGGAAACGTTTCTTTCTGTCTTTGATGCCTAATAGAAAGGACATTTCAGTCCATTCTATTGCTAGATGGATTCAGTTAACTATCCGTACTGCGTATGAAGATTTATCTTCTTCTCAGCAGTCTGTGCTTAAGATTTCTGCTCATGAAGTAAGAGCTCTTTCTACTTCCTGGGCTTATGCTAATAGTGTTGCTATTACAGATTTAATGAAGGCTGCTTATTGGTCTCAGCCATCCACATTTACTAATTTTTATCTCAGAAATATTGAGTCCATTTCTGGAGACCTGCATTGTTTAGGTCCGTTATCTGTTGCTCAGAATGTCGTCCACTAAACAGTTGCAACTATAGTTATGCAGGCTTTCTGTTCCGGCAGTGACTCCGTCCGGCTGCCCTCTTCGCTCTGGGCTATTTGACCCAGGGCAAGGGGAAGGGGGGGGGGCGGGTGTTCCCTTAGGTCACCTGCTTTATAGTGAAAAGCAAGGGAATGCCTCCTCCAAGACAGTATTTCTGAGTCGCTTCCGGGATGGTTTTAAAGTGTAATATTAATGTTTAATTTCATTCATGTCTTATTTTTAAAGTGTAGCTCGGTGTGAAGCATTTGTATATGTCAAGTGTCAAACGGGCTTTAATATACAATACTCGGACACTTTTAAATGATTATAAAGAGTCTCAATTCTCTGGACTACTTTATTTATTGGCTTGTTTTAAAAATAATTAGTATAAAGGTTATACTGGATGTTAATAGAGAACATGAATGTTATTGTGCTCAATTATTAAGGGTAGTGTATCTTTCTAATTTAAATATTAAATAAGAAAGATACATGTAAAGCCTAATACTCCTTTTCTCCTTAAGGGGTTACCTCTTTATTTTATAATTGAGCTTATTGGATTTTCCTCTATGTCCTAGGCCCTCCAGCCTGTTTACTATTCAGCTAAGTCTGGGTCATTGGTACAGTATAAAAATGTTAAAAAATTTATAGTAATTTATATATTTTTTATACTTACCAATGACCCAGACGGGGATGGCCCTCCCTGAGTTGGGAACTCTTGCCTCCCCGCTGAGTACATAGCGCTGACCAGGCACTGCCAGTAAGAATGATATTTGGCGCCAATTTCGGGACGACTGCGTCACTGCGCATGCGCAGTAGAGTCGTACTATGGAGGTCCTTTAGGACATGATTTCTTTTTGTTTTGGATGCAAATTTTGGGGATTGGGGGGCAAAATTTGTGTTTGGCCCTGGTTTTTGTGGAGTTAGCACCAGCTAAGTCTGGGTCATTGGTAAGTATAAAAAATATATAAATTACTATAAATTTTTTAACTTTTTCAAAATATTTTGATTTCAATTATTTTTTCTATATTAATGGATCATATTATTATTATGTATTTTGATTGCCAGGGGTTAGTGCGAGTACCAGGACTTGTTTTCTTTTCACATTGAAAGGATATTGATCAATTGTTTTAAGAGGAAGTCTTCCTCTGACCTTATTATCATTCTATATGTGGTCAGTGTACTCGCATTAACTCCGGTTCTGTATCGTATGATTTCGATGACAATATGGGAAGCGTATGTCACGGTATGTTGTTGGGGATTTGGACACTCCGGTCCTTTCCCCGCAGGGTCACTCTACTTTATCAATTTCTATTTCAGACGATCAAGATTAGGGTGATGTATCTGTGATGTCTTCCAACAGTGTGCCTCCGTCGTCACAATTAATGAAGGGCTAGCGGAAAAGTGCTCATGTAATACGCCAATTGCCTAAGAGGACCCTAGTAGGTTCGACGGCCTTTGACGTCCGCTAGCTCGCCCGGTGTAGCGTCCATTCACCGAATGGTTCGGCAGCCGGGTTCGTCCGTTGCGGTCTAGAAGGAATTTTGGGGTGATGCGAGCACTATAAAATTAACTTAATGCACACCCAGTGACGGCGGATCGGAGGGAGAACGGAGGAAGCCTTTTAGTCCGGTTCATAGCTCGTTCCGGTCCATCCGGACGGCAAGCGAGAGAGGCCCCTCTCTCGTTCAACAACATCTGGCCCCAGATGTTGTGGTACAAATGTGTCGTTAGCGGAGCATACGTCCGTCGCTCGGGACGCTCCGTTGTATAGGCAGTCCGCTGAGACTGCTAAGGCTTCCTCTTCTCGTCAGCGCACACGACCGCACCTTGGCTGCGTGACCGCCGATATATTACCAGCTTCGCCGATCAAGGATTCTTCGGCGACCAGGTCACACCATCCGGCAGCCAGGGATTCGAGACCGATGGACTCCGGACGTTCGCATAGGAAAAGTATGCGGGAGCCATCTGATGCGGAGCTGCCCTCGGCGAAGCAGCGATAGACTGCGCCTCCGCAGGTCTCGACGCCGGACATTCTTGTGCACATAGCACAGCTTATCGCAGCATCCCAGCAGCCGACAGAAACGGTGTCGGATCGAGAATTATCCGACAGCGCTGGGTCGGTAGCCGGGGACTCGAGGCCTGCAGACTCCGGACGTTCGCATAGGAAGTATGCGGGAGTCAACGTACACGGAGCTTCCAGCGGCAATGCATCGTAAGTCCGCTACTGCACAGGCCTCGGGAACGGACGTGCTTTCCTTAATAGCACAGTTTATCGCAGCATCCCAGCATCAACTGAATCTGTCGCATATATTTTATCCGACGATGCTGGGTCGGGACGCTCCGCGGAAGCGGGTACGGACGTCCGAAAGTTTCATCCGGTCCGACGGGATACCGAAAGGGATTCGGTGGATTTCAAGCTTTCCCTTTCGGAACAACATATGCTGCGATGCCGGATAAGAAACTGATAGCGTCGGTGGACTTAGAAATTTTTGGTTCGGTTCAGGGACATCGTCCCTCAGTTCCGACATAGTCCAATAATGTCACACAAACTATCGAATTATTGAACGACGCTATATATATTATTATTTTATGCTTGCTATCCAAGCATTTCTGGTTTCTTGTTCGAAGAGTTATGGAGATGTCTTTCAAAAGTGTGCCTCTGTCGTCATGGTTAATGAAGAGTTAGCGGCAATAAGTGCTCATGGAATATGTCTATCGCTTACGGAGTGACATTCGCTAGCTCACCCGGTGTAGCGTACATTCATCGAATGGTTCGGCTGCCGGGTTCGTCCGTTGCGGTCTAGGAAGGAGATTTGGGTGATGCGAGCACTTTAATTACTTTAGTACTCACCCAGTGACGGCAGATTGAGGACAGATCGGAGGAAGCCAACAACATAGGGGACTGCATGTTGTGGTTCAGATATTTTACATTCGGAGCATATGTCCGTTGCTCGGGACGTTCCGTTATATTGACAGTCCGAGAGACTGTCTTTAATGCTTCCTCATCCTCACAGCAGGGCACACGACCGCACATTGGCTACGTGACCTCGAGTATCCGATCAGTTTCGGCATTCAGTGATTCCACAGCGAATAGGTCGCGCCATCCGGTAGCCAAGGGACACGAGGCCTATACATTCCGTTCGCTCGCATATTGGAAGTATGCACGGGGTAACGATCTCGGAGCTTCCTGCGGCAATGCATCGTAAGACCGCTGCTCCTCAGGCCTCAGTGACGGACGTGCTATCCGAGTTAGCACAGTTGTTTCGCAGCATCCCAGCAATTGACGGTTTCTCGGTCGAATCAGGAATTATCCGACGGCGCTGGGTCGGTGCGGTCCGCGGTCGCATCAAGCTACGGACGACCGAACGCTTTATAGGGTCCAACAGGATGGCGAAAGGGATTCGAAAGATTTCGAGTTTTCCCTTTAGTAGTATCGGAAGATGCCTTTCATATCTTCTGGCATTTCTTCCAGTGATTATTTTTCGGACTTCATTGCTGCGATCTTGGATAAGAGACTTATAGCGTCATTGGACTCGGATTTTTCGATCGGTACAGGGACTTTGTCCCTGACTTACCGACGCAGTCCAATATTGTCATTACAACATGTGTTTTATTTTTCGACGCTATATATTTATATATATATACAAGACGGCTACTAAGCATGATAGTTTAGTTTCTTGTCCGCGTGGCTCATTTCTGCCATTTTATCTTTTTTTACATATAGTTTATTTTGGCAGAGCAGGGCATACCGAGAGTTCATATGCGTCTAGACGGTGTGATTAAAGACTGCATATATTCTTTTTCACCGTTTATGTCTTTTCCAATTTCAATGTTGGGAACGACATTATGTATATTAGACTTAACTTAGACGCTTTATTATACGTAATCCGCCTTACTGAGGCGTTATCATTACGTCTTCAAGAAAAGATTTACGGGATATTATTCTCAATGTAATTTCTTTTGAGGGCAGTAGTTTGTTCACGTATAACTCCGCCCTTCAGTGGCTGATTGGAGTTGGTTAGACGTGATGCAGCCCTAGCTACATCCACGCGTGGATAGTAGGTTAAGAACTCTCTCAGAGTCGCTTCGTTCTCGGAGGAGCTTCTCTTCGACGGCAACTTTCCGGCAATCCATGAATTGCTTGATTTATACATTCTCTTGTCTATCTAGTGTTACAAGAGATTCAGACTGGGGCAAACATTCGGTGGTTGACTCAGAGAGTGCCGCCGCAGTTGCCGGACCCGAGTGTGGCTGTTTTGACGGTTGCCAGTCAAACAGATTGGGATATATACTGATCCCTACGGATTCGAAGTGCCAGGGTCTTTGGGTTCCGCAGTCTTTTAGCTATCAGTTAACTTCCGCGGAATAATGTTTTTTAGGCTTGCTTTATGTCATTGCATGAACATTATTCAGAAACGCATGCCCAAATTCCTGTCCTTTAATTCGACAGTAGTGGCGTATCTCCGGAACCAGGGAGGCACTCTTTCGTTTCCGTTATTCAATTTAATGGAAAGAATCCATCTGTTGGTTATAGTACACCAAGTTCAGTTTTGGTCCGTCATATTCTGGGTCGTCTGATTGTTTTATCGCACTCCCGTTCTCTTACGGGTCGCTTGTTGCTGTCAGAATGGACTCTCAACAAACAAGTATTCAATCAGATTTGCTATCTATGGGAGCGCCCAATGATGTTTTATTTATGACACAGCTGGCTAATCAATTGCAGACGTATGTGTTGGCTTGTCCAGATCTCTGAGCTAATACTGTTAACGCTCTATTGATCTATAGGACAGAATGATAGGATACGCGTATCCTCCGGCGCTGTTGTTTTTAGCAGGTATTGCTAAGATAAACAACCACAATACATTTCTGTTGATAGCATCTCTATCTTCACAGAGATCATGAGTAATTTACTCTCTTGTCTACTGTGGATCTTAACGTGAAATCTTCCTCTATGTGAGGATCTTTTTTCACTGGGTAAATCGTGTCATCTTTATCACAACCAGCAAGGTCGCAACCTTCATGTATTCCGTTGTGTGGTCCGTATTGCATTGTAAGCACTGTACTGGACGAGCTTTGGACGCGATTTCTTACTATAGGAGATCCTCTTCTTCGCTATTCTATGCGACTAAAGTGGAGGCTCTTCCGTCGTGGTGTAGGGATCATTATGTTCATATGGTTGATCCCTCCATACTACTCATTGCTATTTTTTAGTATACTTGTTTCACAAGATCTACTGCAGCCTGTTGTTATTTAGGTTATAGGTTTATGTTACCTCATACCTATGCACTCTACGATAGTTTACAATTGAGTCTTTTGTCTCTTTATCTAAGTCAGTTAGTAACTTTTTGATAAATAGACTTAGAATCTTTAGATTAAATTCCTATACGGATTTTAACTTCAGGTTCTTATTTAGCTAAGTAATCATTTGAGCCTCTGGAAACAGTAGTTTTCAAATTCTGACCTTTTAGACAGTAATTCTGTTGGTTTCTCTTTTACTGTAGAGTCAGTGAGTTTCATGCACTATCGATGGATGATTTTCACTTTCATAGTTTCGGAATCAATACTTCCGTTACTATTTAGGTTGGATTGTTGCATAAGAGTTAGGCTCCTATTATCCGGAACCTATTATTTTAAGGTCCTTCCGTCTTCGTATGGGCATAGGCCTTTACTCTTTCCGGGTACAGTTTATGTATTTATAAACAGATATCTGTTTATTACAAGGGCGTAAGCTTCTTCTGTCTTTGATGTCTAGTAGAAGGACGTTACGCTCCATTTTATTGTTAATGGATTCTATTAACTAGCGTACTGCTTATGGTATATCATTGGCTTAGCAGTTGTGCTTAAGATTTCGGCTCATGAAGTAAGAGTTCTTCTACTTCTTGGGCTTACATTAATAGTGTTCTATTATAGATTTTTGAAGGCTGCTCATGGCGCTCAGCCATCCATTCATGAATTTTATCTCAGAAATATCGAGTCCATTTCTGGAGGCCTCTATTGTTAGGTCTATTATCTACTGCTCAGAATGTCATTCACTTAACAGTTGCTACTATAGCTAGGTAGGCTGTCTGTTTCGGCAGTGTCTCCGTTCGGCTGCCCTCTTCGCTCTGGGCTATTTGACCCAGGGCAAGAAAAAGGGGGGGGGGGGGGAGGGTGTTGGGTCACCTGTTTTTACTATGAAAACAAGGGGATACCTCCTCCGGAGTTAGTAATTCTGAGCTGTTATTGGGATGGTTGTTTAGTGAGAAGTTTAAGTTTATAAAATTCATTCAAGTCTTAGTTTTTAAAGTATAGCTTTTGAATATTGCATATGTCAACGGACATGATTATGCAATTCTCACACACTTTTAGGAGTATAAGAGTCTCTATTCTCTAGACTTACTTTATTATTGGCTTACTTTAAAAATTATTAGTATAAGGATTATTGGATATTAATAGAGTACATGGATGTATGAAGCTCAATTTTTGGAAGGTGTTGTATCTTTCTAATTTATCATAAATAAGAAAGATACATGTAAGGCCTATTACTTCTTTTCCCTACAGGGGATGACTCTATTTTATTTTATTGAGCGTATTCCATTTTGCTCTATGTCCTTGGCCCTCCAGCCTTTTTACTATTCAGCTATGTCTGGGTCATTGGTACAGTATAAAAATGTTAAAAAATTTATAGTAATTTATATATTTTTTATACTTACCAATGACCCAGACGGGGATGGCCCTCCCAGGAGTTGGGAACTCTTGCCTCCCCGCTGAGTACATAGCGCTTACCAGGCACTGGTTATTAGAATGATAAATGGCGCCAATTTCGGAACGTCCTTGACACTGCGCATGCGCAGTAGGGGCGAAGTGTGGAGGGCCTCTCAGGACATGTTTTCTTTAGTTTTAGATGCAAATTTTGGGGATTGGGGGGCAAAATTTGTGTTTGGCCCTATATTTTAAGAGTTAGCACCAGCTATGTCTGGGTCATTGGTAAGTATAAAAAATATATAAATTACTATAAATTTTTTAACTTTTTTTATTTTTTTAGGCCTAATCCATCAAATGCATAAAACCAGCATGGTTATTTTGAAAAAAGCATGCTATTGTGTAATCACTTGTGTTTGGCACCAGTCGAGAACTAAACAAAGTATATTTGATCTTTTTCACTTTTTTTTTTATCAGTTATTTACTTTTGGTGAAAACTACTGATCTGGCATGATTCCACCTTGTAGAGGATAAATTACTCTGACAACTAAAATAAATAGAATGCTCTAAAGTGTACAAGGTTTAAAGTATGCACTGCAGAAATAGTTGATGTGTAGAGACCGTCAACAGGGCCTTATCCAGGATGTTTGGGGTACTGGTTTGTGCACCCAAACTCCAGACGCCCAAACTCATTGTATTCGTGTATAATCTCCATCCCAGCATAGTCCGGTAAAACGGTCAAAATTCAGCAAAAATTATTATAACTAAAACCAACACAAAGCTAATCCCTTGAATCCCGAACTAGGATACTTTCGCTGAATAAAAATTTACCTGAGGCAATTGCACTCGGATGAAAAAAATGCACAGAAAAGATATGTGGAAAGCGCATGAAGGCATTACTGTAATTCAACTTTTGTGTCTTTTAAAAATGTTGCGTTCAGTATGGTAATTCTACTTTCAGTTTCCATCTCGACCACCTACAGTACGTGGAGAGTGGTTTGTAAGTAAATCACCTGCAGAGTGGGATTATCACCCAAGCTATAACTTTCAAATTTTGTTCATATCGACAAAAAACACAAGCAATGTTTCAGCCAATGGACCTCCAGGTTTAACCCAGATGTCCATTGGCTGAAACATTGCTGGTGCTGGTTGTGCTTTTCAACAAATTCGCAATTATTGCTTGGGTGTAATCTCCACTCTGCGGGTGATTTAGTGATAATACACTCTCCACATACTGTACGACCTTTGGTTATGACTGCAGCATATGTGGACAGCTGACACCAAATTATAACCTGGATATGGCCCTTCTTAATCTTTTACCTAATGAATCAGACTGCATACCCCCATGTAATTTAGAAATGGAGCTGTTGAAAGAAAAAATTCAAAAAATTTCAACAAAACCATATCTTGTGTCCCTTCAGTGGAATGGGCTCAAAATTTGTGGAATAAAAATAAAATAACAAATTTTGATATCAAGTGCATTGGGTAAAAGTTAAACTAAAATTGTAGCTGAAGTGCCAATTATCAGAATACATGTACAGTGGAACCCTGTTAGTTGAATAGGCACTTTGCCAATGAAAATTATTCAATTAACAGGAGTATTCAGTTAACAGGGATTGTGTCAGTTTCCTCATTCTAGAGATAAATTTAGCATTTCTTCTATTCTATCTTGTTTGACAGAGCTCTATGAGCTCTGTCAAACAAGATATAATAGATTAAATGCTTATATTGGATGTACTGAGGCTAAATAGGTCTATAACCAAAGGAGAACTGGTGAGAGTCAGGGTAATTTCTCAACATTTTACAAGATTTTTTATTCAATTAACAGGACTCTATAGCCTATATTCAATTAACAGGTCATCTTTGTGCTGGAGGTATGGTAAATGGTTTTGTGTTGGGAAATTATATTCAATTAACCGGGATATACAATTAAGAGATATCCAGTTAAGTGGGCTCCACTGTGTTAATAAAGATCCAATTACAGAATATCCTATTCTACTATTTCTTGCTAATTAAAGGTGCTTTTTCACATTTTTGTCAGTAATTGTACTTGACTTGTATAGTACCCCAGAATGCATAAATCTTTACATAAAAGAACACTTGGTGCTCAGAGAGCATATAATTTAATGTATTTCAGTTGTTACGAAGGATCAAAATAATTTAATCCTACAGCCCTGTAGAGCTGTTGTATTAAAATATTGCTGATTCTCCCAACAAGAGCAGAACAGATTTTTTGCCGATTACTAAAGCCAGTATACTGTACAATGTAGTGATAAACCGATAATCGGAATTGGCAATCGGAACCAGCCAGTTATGGGACATCGGCCGATTATGACAACCAGCGGTTAAAAAACGTCAGTTTCCAGTTATTCTATATTTACATGTAACACTGACTATTAAAATCTCTTTGATATCTGGCCATTTCAATAAAGTTTCCCCATTAAAAACGTGTATGGTGCATATCAGAATATTTAGGGATTTGCAGAGCAGAGATATAACAGAATTTACCATCTGCAATCGGTACGAGATCGCCTCGATTCCCAGCTGAACAAAGTCACTGGTCTTCACTCATTGTGTTGTACAACCTTGCATTGGAGGATACATGTATAAATAAAATGCGCTCAGCTGCTAGTCTGTAGTACTTCATAATGCAAGCATCAAAATTCAATAAAAAATTGAAATTGGAGAAAAACTAAAAAATACTCTCTTTTTTCCGATGGTAGATTATTGTTACGCGCAACTTGTAAGTTGCATGATTGTCACAAACACGTCAGTTTCTCAAGCTCATTTTTTAAGTCAGTTACATCCCTTGATGTTTCTCTCCAACTGAACATTAAATAATATATTCTGACGTTGCGTGGGTGTCTGTAAACAATGCGCCATAAAACTTCACAACACACATTAACATCAACGTTATTATTCAATTAAGACACAAAGTATGTGTGCACAGTATTTTCCTGGTTAATACAACCAAGTGTATTATTACACAAAACCGTATTAACACTATTTACCAGAATAACACACAATCATCACAAGAGAACAATTTCGTGTGATTGTATCATTTATAACGATCTAACCCCCATCCCAACTCCCAAAAATGCAAATATTATTTTGGCTGATATTGCCCAGCACTAAACATGCATACTCTGAGAACTTATGTAGTACAGTAGAATCCTCTTAATTGAATATCCATTTTGCCAGTGAAAATTATTCATTTAACAGGAGTATACAATTAACAGGGATTTGGTCAGTTTACTGTGTTCTGGAGGTATACTGAGCATTTATTATATCTTGTTTGACAGAGCTCATAGAGCTCTGTCAAACAAGATATAATACAATAAATGCCTGTATTGGATGTAGTGAGGCCAAAAATGTCATAGTAATTTTTTCGACATATTACCAAAATTTATATACAATTAACAGGAGTTTTCTCTACAACCCATATGTAATTAACAGATCAAATTTGTACTGGAGGTGTGGTAAATGGTTTTGTGTTTGAAAATTTTATTCAATTAACAGGGATATACAATTAAGAAATATCCAATTAAATGGGCTCCACTGTATTAAGCTTTTGTAATTGGTGATTTATCAACGTAATTCTGCAGTATAATGGGCAGTAACAGATTTTGGGTCTTATTTCGACCATCGAAATCGGCATAATTGGCAGAGAAATAATCGGTAAACGGTTCATAGCAAGTTTTGATAATCGATTCATCACCAGTACAGTGATCTCATTCAGAAACAGGGTTGAGGGGATTCAGAATCTGTTCTAGGTTCACTTCAGTGAATTTCTATGTGGATAACAGACCTTGCCATTATGTTTTGACATGCTCTTTGAGAGTATTTCTCAAGAGGTATTGACACTAAGCAGTAGAAAAAGGATGGGGAGGAGGAGTGGGCGTGTATTCCGGAGAGTTTCCATAGACTTTCACAGACATGCTATGTAGATATTTTCTCTCTCATTCCAGTACAAGACGAGATCGACATGCCAAAACATTAGATGTAGCTCAAGAAGAGGTATTGACGTGTCTTGGAATACACATTTATGAACGAATAGGTCGAATTGGTCAAAAGTTACGTGCAGAAGAACAAACATGGCAAATTCTATTCTGTCTTGGTGTTGATGCATTAAAGAAAAGTTTCCAGGTGAATTTTATGCTTTATATCTTTCCTGAAATTAGTAAGGGCATTAAAAGAAGCTGTCTTATGTTCTCAGGCAAATGTGCCTAAAATTTTTGATGAGGGCAGGAGGCTTTTTATTTTTATTTTTTATGAAATAAAATGCCTTCCACAAATCAATTTCATTCATGTTTTCTATTTTTCAAACTTTTCTGACCAGTTGATTTGAATTTCAACCTATGATCATAGTTTTTGTGTCGCCGCCCCACGAAGTGGGGAGCGACATATAGGGATTACTTTTGTCGTCTTGCGTCGTCGTCCGCGTCACACTTTCTCTTATCTGCCACTCCTCTTTAACCTATGAATGGATTTTGATGAAACTTTCAGTGATTCTTTATCACATAATGGCATTGTGCACCTCCTATTTTATTTTTTGATCCACTGTATTTTTTCCAGAGTTATGCCCCATTTCCACTTAGAATTCTGTCTGAAATATTAAAATATAGTGCAGGCGACACATGTCTTCCATGAAAGAGTCACATCTAAGTTTTTTACTACAATTGGCAATCGGTTGCAGTTACCGATCAAATTCTCTGACTTTTCTAATCAGCTGACAAAATTTTCCGAAATACTGACTCAAATCTGTGACTAGTCCAGTTTTAGTTAGCTTAACTAGTCAAGATAAGCTATTGCCATCATGCACATGGACGTCTGTGAGTCTTATGTCTGTTCACATTTTCTTTAGCACAGACAACACCATGTTGTTCTTGTCCGATCATTAGTAAATTTCATGTGCAGGTTGGAGGTCATGTCTAGGTGAGAACATCCCATTTTGGTTGTGATCAATCAATCGTTATGGCTGTGCGGGCCTGAAACACGAAAACCTTTTGCACAGTCTACACGGCGTATTTTTGAAGGGGTTTCGTTGTAACTTGGTAGGATGTCTCTGTATAATGTCTGGATGAGGATGTCCTATTTTGTTCTGGTTCGGGCAACTGTGATGGCCACAGGGTAACATTACCTAGATTCCTTTAGCACAGTCTGCAGGTTGCATTTCGGAAGGAATTTCATTGTAAATTGGTAGGATGACTCGGTATAATATCTAGATAAGAACGTCCTATTTTGGTCATGATCGGTCAGTGGGCATATGACCTAGATTTGTTTAGCACAGTCGACAGTTCATATTTATGAAGCGATTTCTTTGTAAATTGGTAGGAAAACTTGGTAGTCAAGATGAGACTATCCTATTTTTTTGGTCATGATCAGTCTGCCTTTATCATCGCTTGGGCATGTGACCTAGATTCCTTTAGCACTGTCTACAGTCCGTATTTATAAATGGATTTCATTGTAACTTGGTAGGAATACTCTGTATGATATCTTGATGAGACCGGGCCTATTTTGGGCTGTGATCGCCGGACCAACCGTGACCACCGGACGGGCACATGACCCAGATTCCTTTGGCAAAGTCTATGAGTCATATTTATGAAGGGATTTCATTGTAACTTGTAAGGATGACTCATTTTGGAATAATTTTTCTATTACTTGGTAACTTTGATGGACATACATAAACCCTTTACCCAACGAATCGCCCGCATCCGCCCACGTAATATGCAAATTCAGTATTTGAAAAAATATTATTTTTCAAAAAATTTCAACAAAACCATATGTGACCCCTCGTTGGAACGAGCTCATTGAGCTCGTTCAGCTCGTTCCAACGAGGGGTCACATGATATGGTTTTGTTGAAATTTTTTGAAAAATTAAAAAAAATGATATTTAAAATAATAAATTTTGATATCGCCTGTGTTGGGTAAAGGGTTAACTCTGAGGGCCGCATAAACCCAGGCCTCAGTTCTTTAGTACAGTCTACACCTCAAATTATTCTTGTTGAACGCAAAGCATATAGGGAACAGAAATTAACATATTCTCAATTATCACAATTCTTGTCTTATTTCATAATCCTTTCATAAACATTGATCATTATCTTTTCATCAAATACTACACACAGTCAAGTTTCATTGATATTTCATTATTTTTCAATTTCCTGTGAATGTCTATACCTCATGTAATTCAGTTTGATAAAGGCCATTTATCAAAACATGATGACAACCATCTAGATTGTTCCCTGCAGCAGATGTTCTGCAGATCTCCATTGCGCCATCTGCATCCCCTGGCCCAAGAATATGTGGACTATCGTTAAATCTATCTTTATATCCAATGCTAGGAAGGCTTCTCAAGCTTTGCATGTACCTTGAACAGTGCCTCCTCCTTCAGTTCTTGATCGAATTGTTGACACTAACCAAAGTTCTATTGTTTCAGGTCAAGAACTTTCGGTTCACAACTTCACAGAACTCTTCTGGTTTATCACAGGAAAACAGGTATATGGTTGGTAATAGAGCTTTCTTGAATGGTTCAATGGTCTGTCAAGAGGGGAGCTAGAATGTAAGCTGCGCTTCTGTTACGACCATATATCATTCCGACAAGTCCTATACCAGTGCCAATCTGGGATCGTTGGTAATGGAAGCTTAACGATTCTCAGTACACAGTCTACGGACTATAAAAGTAAGTTCTACATCTGGTAAAAACAACCGATGGGAGCATTTCCCATTATGTCTCTGGGAATGCTCAAAGGATCAAGCATCACAACTTATTAACCAGGAGGAGTTGTTAGCAATTCTTTGGCTGTCAGGCAATGATTGTCTCTCCTGTCTCAATTATGTGCTTCTCGTTCTTTCCTACAATTCAACAGTAGTCACATACATAAGGAATCAGGGAGGCACTCATTCCATTCCAATGTATATGCGGTCTAGATATCTGCTGTCAAGATATCTGCTTCTACTAGGTCACCAGAACAACTTCAGTATACTGGTCAGATCATACCTGGTCTCCTAACATACTATCTCATGCTAAAAGAAACTTTTTCCTGCAAAGGATCTTATTCTCCCATTATTGGGTACATTTAACAGAGATTTCTTGCTCCTGGGATTTTTATCCTTTTTGTTGAATCAGTTGTTAGAGTATCACCTTGTTCATTTATCCACATGTTTCAGTTACTGGGAGAACTCTTGTTTGATTCCATCCTTGAACTCTTTTATTTGATCTGGAATTCATTACGCATCTGATCTCAGTTCGGGTCCTTCTTGCCTTAGATGGGATTCTCGTCTCTTCTGGTTTCTTGGTGGTTTTTGCCTAGTTTTTAGCTCAACTTTGACGTAAGTCAGATTTGAGCTTATGCCATGGCCAGTCGTCCGTCTGTCCGTCAACAATTCAATACGGCTCGGGCTAGAGGCCATATTTATGAACCAATCATTACGAAACTTCTTGGGTACCTTTGTTATCACCGTGTGACGAGAACGAGTGTATTTGGGTCCGGTCCGAAATTCAAGTTGGCTGCTGGCAGCCATTTTGTACAAAATTAGGTGCAATCAGATTTTTGCACAGAACTTACATATAAAAGCTCTGATTTGAAAAATTTTTTGTATGAATGTTTAGTACCATGGGACACATCACATATAATACGTTTTTTTTTCTCGTGCGTAAATTATGCAAATTAGACCAACTTTGATGTATTTGGTGTTACTTTCAGCACTGTAAGTGCAAATGCCAATACGGCTCAGGCCAGAGGCCGTATTTATGAACCGATCTTTACAAAACTTCTTGTGTACCTTTGGTATCACCGTGGGACGAGAACAAGTGTTTTGGGGTCCGGTCCAAAATTCAAGATGGCCAATGGCAGCCATTTTGTACAAAATTAGGTGCAATCAGATTTTTGCGCAGAACTTCCATATGAAAGCACTGATTTGATTAATTTTTTGTGTGAATGTTTAGTACCATGGGATACATCACATATAATACGGATATTTTTATACTGTACCAATGACCCAGACATAGCTGGTGCTAACTCTTAAAATATAGGGCCAAACACAAATTTTGCCCCCCAATCCCCAAAATTTGCATCTAAAACTAAAAACATGTCCTGAAAGGCCCTCCACACCTCGCCCCCACTGCGCATGCGCAGTGTCAAGGACGTTCCGAAATTGGCGCCATTTATCATTCTAAGTTTGGCCCTTCATCAGTTAACATCTGACTGATCTTTGTGCTTTTAAATCTCAGTTTAAATGATGCCAGACACATAAATATTAGTGAAATGGTGATTCTAAGGAGGATAGAAAAGGAGGAGAGGAAAAGAATGTGTGACAGAATATTATCAGGGCTGTAACTTAAAATTTTTTAATGAAATTATGTTAAGTTACCTATTTTCAAGGCAGCAGCCATTTTGTTGTCATTCTGATTATTTAGTTACACTGTTTTTTCAAGTGTTTTTCCTCTCTCCCTGTCCTTTAAGTTCCCCCTTGCTATTCTCCCATGCTTTTGGCATAGTTTCTGTAATTATTATTACTAAAATTTCTTGGGAGTTTTAGCTGAATAACAGAATGAATTCTGTTCTTTCCCCATGTTTACGTCTTCACCTACGGGTGGTTAGGCGTTGTGTTCTGCATCTACCATCTGATGTTCTGCAGTTTCTTCCCTGGAAGTCTCTGTTTTGCATCAGATGGTGTATTTTTGGTAACTGATTTCGGGCCTGGGTGCCTGGAGTCTTATTTTAGTGTTTTTACACTCATTGTTTACATTTACAACAGCCCTCTGTGTGAGGGGGGGATTTCTAAATAATAATATCTTTATGTTATTTTAATCATAACTAGATACATTATTATTGTTCGTAAGTGTTGAATAAATTGTTTAAAATATTTTTAAAATTTTTGTCCACACTTAGGCTTGGGATCCATTGGGCTCAACGTTACTTTTCAGAAACTTGGGCTGTTCTGAAAAAATATTTTTTCAAAATATTTTGATTTCAATTATTTTTTCTATATTAATGGATCATATTATTATTATGTATTTTTATTGCCAGGGGTTAGTGCGAGTACCAGGACTTGTTTTCTTTTCACATTGAAAGGATATTGATCAATTGTTTTAAGAGGAAGTCTTCCTCTGACCTTATTATCATTCTATATGTGGTCAGTGTACTCGCATTAACTCCTGTTCTGTATCGTATGATTTCGATGACAATATGGGAAGCGTATGTCACGGTATGTTGTTGGGGATTTGGACACTCCGGTCCTTTCCCCGCAGGGTCACTCTACTTTATCAATTTCTATTTCAGACGATCAAGATTAGGGTGATGTATCTGTGATGTCTTCCAACAGTGTGCCTCCGTCGTCGCAATTAATGAAGGGCTAGCGGAAAAGTGCTCATGTAATACGCCAATTGCCTAAGAGGACCCTAGTAGGTTCGACGGCCTTTGACGTCCGCTAGCTCGCCCGGTGTAGCGTCCATTCACCGAATGGTTCGGCAGCCGGGTTCGTCCGTTGCGGTCTAGAAGGAATTTTGGGGTGATGCGAGCACTATAAAATTAACTTAATGCACACCCAGTGACGGCGGATCGGAGGGAGATCGGAGGAAGCCTTTTAGTCCGGTTCATAGCTCGTTCCGGTCCATCCGGACGGCAAGCGAGAGAGGCCCCTCTCTCGTTCAACAACATCTGGCCCCAGATGTTGTGGTACAAATGTGTCGTTAGCGGAGCATACGTCCGTCGCTCGGGACGCTCCGTTGTATAGGCAGTCCGCTGAGACTGCTAAGGCTTCCTCTTCTCGTCAGCGCACACGACCGCACCTTGGCTGCGTGACCGCCGATATATTACCAGCTTCGCCGATCAAGGATTCTTCGGCGACCAGGTCACACCATCCGGCAGCCAGGGATTCGAGACCGATGGACTCCGGACGTTTCGCATAGGAAAAGTATACGGGAGCCATCTGATGCGGAGCTGCCCTCGGCGAAGCAGCGATAGACTGCGCCTCCGCAGGTCTCGACGCCGGACATTCTTGTGCACATAGCACAGCTTATCGCAGCATCCCAGCAGCCGACAGAAACGGTGTCGGATCGAGAATTATCCGACAGCGCTGGGTCGGTAGCCGGGGACTCGAGGCCTGCAGACTCCGGACGTTCGCATAGGAAGTGTGCGGGAGTCAACGTACACGGAGCTTCCAGCGGCAATGCATCGTAAGTCCGCTACTGCACAGGCCTCGGGAACGGACGTGCTTTCCTCAATAGCACAGTTTATCGCAGCATCCCAGCATCAACTGATTCTGTCGCATATATTTTATCCGACGATGCTGGGTCGAGACGCTCCGTGGAAGCGGGTACGGACGTCCGAAAATTTTCATCCGGTCCGACGGGATACCGAAAGGGATTCGGTGGATTTCAAGCTTTCCCTTTCGGAACAACATATGCTGCGATGCCGGATAAGAAACTGATAGCGTCGGTGGACTTAGAAATTTTTGGTTCGGTTCAGGGACATCGTCCCTCAGTTCCGACATAGTCCAATAATGTCACACAAACTTTCGAATTATTGAACGACGCTATATATATTATTATTTTATGCTTGCTATCCAAGCATTTCTGGTTTCTTGTTCGAAGAGTTATGGAGATGTCTTTCAAAAGTGTGCCTCTGTCGTCATAGTTAATGAAGAGTTAGCGGCAATAAGTGCTCATGGAATATGTCTATCGCTTACGGAGTGACATTCGCTAGCTCACCCGGTGTAGCGTACATTCATCGAATGGTTCGGCTGCCGGGTTCGTCCGTTGCGGTCTAGGAAGGAGATTTGGGTGATGCGAGCACTTTAATTACTTTAGTACTCACCCAGTGACGGCAGATTGAGGACAGATCGGAGGAAGCCAACAACATAGGGGACCGCATGTTGTGGTTCAGATATTTTACATTCGGAGCATATGTCCGTTGCTCGGGACGCTCCGTTATATTGACAGTCCGAGAGACTGTCTTTAATGCTTCCTCATCCTCACAGCAGGGCACACGACCGCACATTGGCTACGTGACCTCGAGTATCCGATCAGTTTCGGCATTCAGTGATTCCACAGCGAATAGGTCGCGCCATCCGGTAGCCAAGGGACACGAGGCCTATACACTCCGTTCGCTCGCATATTGGAAGTATGCACGGGGTAACGATCTCGGAGCTTCCTGCGGCAATGCATCGTAAGACCGCTGCTCCTCAGGCCTCAGTGACGGACGTGCTATCCGAGTTAGCACAGTGTTTCGCAGCATCCCAGCAATTGAGGTTTCTCGGTCGAATCAGGAATTATCCGACGGCGCTGGGTCGGTGCGGTCCGCGGTTGCATCAAGCTACGGACGACCGAACGCTTTATAGGGTCCGACAGGATGGCGAAAGGGATTCGAAAGATTTCGAGTTTTCCCTTTAGTAGTATCGGAAGATGCCTTTCATATCTTCTGGCATTTCTTCCAGTGATTATTTTTCGGACTTCATTGCTGCGATCTTGGATAAGAGACTTATAGCGTCATTGGACTCGGATTTCTCGATCGGTACAGGGACTTTGTCCCTGACTTACCGACGCAGTCCAATTTTGTCATTACAACATGTGTTTTATTTTTCGACGCTATATATTTATATATATATACAAGCCTGCTACTAAGCATGATAGTTTAGTTTCTTGTCCGCGTGGCTCATTTCTGCCATTTTATCTTTTTTACATATAGTTTATTTTGGCAGAGCAGGGCATACCGAGAGTTCATATGCGTCTAGACGGTGATTAAAGACTGCATATATTCTTTTTCGCCGTTTATGTCTTTTCCAATTTCAATGTTGGGAACGACATTATGTATAGTAGACTTAACTTAGACGCTTTATTATACGTAATCCGCCTTACTGAGGCGTTATCATTACGTCTTCAAGAAAAGATTTACGGGATATTATTCTCAATGTAATTTCTTTTGAGGGCAGTAGTTTGTTCACGTATAACTCCGCCCTTCAGTGGCTGATTGGGGTTGGTTAGACGTGATGCAGCCCTAGCTACATCCACGCGTGGATAGTAGGTTAAGAACTCTCTCAGAGTCGCTTCGTTCTCGGAGGAGCTTCTCTTCGACGGCAACTTTCCGGCAATCCATGAATTGCTTGATTTATACATTCTCTTGTCTATCTAGTGTTACAAGAGATTCAGACTGGGGCAAACATTCGGTGGTTGACTCAGAGAGTGCCGCCGCAGTTGCCGGACCCGAGTGTGGCTGTTATGACGGTTGCCAGTCAAACAGATTGGGATATATACTGATCCCTACGGATTCGAAGTGCCAGGGTCTTTGGGTTCCGCAGTCTTTTAGCTATCAGTTTAACTTCCGCGGAATAATGTTTTTTAGGCTTGCTTTATGTCATTGCATGAACATTATTCAGGAACGCATGCCCAAATTCCTGTCCTTTAATTCGACAGTAGTGGCGTATCTCCGGAACCAGGGAGGCACTCTTTCGTTTCCGTTATTCAATTTAATGGGAAGAATCCGTCTGTTCGTTATAGTACACCAAGTTCAGTTTTGGTCCGTCATATTCTGGGTCGTCTGATTGTTTTATCGCACTCCCGTTCTCTTACGGGTCGCTTGTTGCTGTCAGAATGGACTCTCAACAAACAAGTATTTAATCAGATTTGCTATCTATGGGAGCGCCCAATGATGTTTTATTTATGACACAGCTTGCTAATCAATTGCAGACGTATGTGTTGGCTTGTCCAGATCTCTGAGCTAATACTGTTAACGCTCTATTGATCTATAGGACGGAATGATAGGATACGCGTATCCTCCGGCGCTGTTGTTTTAGCAGGTATTGCTAAGATAAACAACCACAATACATTTCTGTTGATAGCATCTCTATCTTCACACAGATCTTGAGTAATTTACTCTCTTGTCTACTGTGGATCTTAACGTGAAATCTTCCTCTATGTGAGGATCTTTTTTCACTGGGTTAATCGTGTCATCTTTATCACAACCAGCAAGGTCGCAACCTTCATGTATTCCGTTGTGTGGTCCGTATTGCATTGTAAGCACTGTACTGGACGAGCTTTGGACGCAATTTCTTACTATAGGAGATCCTCTTCTTCGCTATTCTATGCGACTAAAGTGGAGGCTCTTCCGTCGTGGTGTAGGGATCATTATGTTCATATGGTTGATCCCTCCATACTACTCATTGCTATTTTTTAGTATACTTGTTTCACAAGATCTACTGCAGCCTGTGTTATTTAGGTTATAGGTTTATGTTACCTCATACCTATGCACTCTACGATAGTTTACAATGGAGTCTTTTGTCTCTTTATCTAAGTCAGTTAGTAACTTTTTGATAAATAGACTTAGAATCTTTAGATTAAATTCCTATACGGATTTTAACTTCGGTTCTTATTTAGCTAAGTTATCATTTGAGCCTCTGGAAACAGTAGTTTTCAAATTCTGACCTTTTAGACAGTAATTCTGTTGGTTTCTCTTTTACTGTAGAGTCAGTGAGTTTCATGCACTATCGATGGATGATTTTCACTTTCATAGTTTCGGAATCAATACTTCCGTTACTATTTAGGTTGGATTGTTGCATAAGAGTTAGGCTCCTATTATCCGGAACCTATTATTTTAAGGTCCTTCCGTCTTCGTATGGGCATAGGCCTTTACTCTTTCCGGGTACAGTTTATGTATTTATAAACAGATATCTGTTTATTACAAGGGCGTAAGCTTCTTCTGTCTTTGATGTCTAGTAGAAGGACGTTACGCTCCATTTTATTGTTAATGGATTCTATTAACTAGCGTACTGCTTATGGTATATCATTGGCTTAGCAGTTGTGCTTAAGATTTCGGCTCATGAAGTAAGAGTTCTTCTACTTCTTGGGCTTACATTAATAGTGTTGCTATTATAGATTTTTGAAGGCTGCTCATTGCGCTCAGCCATCCATTCATGAATTTTATCTCAGAAATATCGAGTCCATTTCTGGAGGCCTCTATTGTTAGGTCTATTATCTACTGCTCAGAATGTCATTCACTTAACAGTTGCTACTATAGCTAGGTAGGCTGTCTGTTTCGGCAGTGTCTCCGTTCGGCTGCCCTCTTCGCTCTGGGCTATTTGACCCAGGGCAAGAAAAGGGGGGGGGGGGGGAGGGTGTTCCCTTGGGTCACCTGTTTTTACTATGAAAACAAGGGGATACCTCCTCCGGAGTTAGTAATTCTGAGCTGTTATTGGGATGGTTGTTTAGTGAGAAGTTTAAGTTTATAAAATTCATTCAAGTCTTAGTTTTTAAAGTATAGCTTTTGAATATTGCATATGTCAACGGACATGATTATGCAATTCTCACACACTTTTAGGAGTATAAGAGTCTCTATTCTCTAGACTTACTGTATTATTGGCTTACTTTAAAAATTATTAGTATAAGGATTATTGGATATTAATAGAGTACATGGATGTATGAAGCTCAATTTTTGGAAGGTGTTGTATCTTTCTAATTTATCATAAATAAGAAAGATACATGTAAGGCCTATTACTTCTTTTCCCTACAGGGGATGACTCTATTTTATTTTATTGAGCGTATTCCATTTTGCTCTATGTCCTTGGCCCTCCAGCCTTTTTACTATTCAGCTATGTCTGGGTCATTGGTACAGTATAAAAATGTTAAAAAATTTATAGTAATTTATATATTTTTTATACTTACCAATGACCCAGACGGGGATGGCCCTCCCAGGAGTTGGGAACTCTTGCCTCCCCGCTGAGTACATAGCGCTTACCAGGCACTGGTTATTAGAATGATAAATGGCGCCAATTTCGGAACGTCCTTGACACTGCGCATGCGCAGTGGGGGCGAGGTGTGGAGGGCCTTTCAGGACATGTTTTTAGTTTTAGATGCAAATTTTGGGGATTGGGGGGCAAAATTTGTGTTTGGCCCTATATTTTAAGAGTTAGCACCAGCTATGTCTGGGTCATTGGTAAGTATAAAAAATATATAAATTACTATAAATTTTTTAACTTTTTTCTCGTGCAGAAATTATGCAAATTAGATGAACTTTGATTTTTTCAGTGCTACTTTCACACAGTAAGTACACATGTCAATACGGCTCAGGCTAGGGGCTGTATTTATGAACCGATCTTCACAAAATGTCTTGGGTACCTTTGTTATCACCTTGGGATGAGAACGAGTGTTTCTGGGTGCGGTCCAAAATTCAAGATGGCTGCCAGTGGCCATTTTATACCGAAATTAGGTCTAATCAGGTTTTTGTACACAACTTCTATACGACTCAGGCTAGAGGCCGTATTTATGAACCGCTGTTTACGAAACTTTTTAGGTACCTTTGTTATCACCGTGGGATGAGAACAAGTGTTTTTGGGTGTCGTCCGAAATTCAAGATGGCCACCAACAACCATTTTGTACCAAAATTAGTGCAGTCAGTTTTTTGTACAGAACTTCTTTATGAAAGTTCTGATTTGAATAAATTTTTGTATGAATGTTTAGTAACACGGAATACATAACATATAATACGGGTTTTTTTCTCGTGCAGAAATTATGCAAATTAGATGAATTTTGATTTATTCAGTGCTACTTATACAAAGTAAGTGCACATGTCAATACGGCTCGAGCTAGAGGCTGGATTTATGAACCGATCTTTACGAAACTTCTTGGGTACCTTTGTTATCACCTTGGGATGAGAACGAGTGTTTCTAGGTGCGGTCCAAAATTCAAGATGACTGCTAGTGGCCATTTTGCACCAAAATTAGGTCCAATCAGTTTTTTGTCAACTTCTGTACTGCTCGTATTTATGAACTGCTCTTCATGAAACTTCTTGGGGTACCTTTGTTATCACCTTGGGACAGGAACAAGTGTTTTGGGGTGCCTTTGTTATCACTGTGCTATGAGAACAAATATTTTGGGGTTCAGTCAGACCCACTCTGGGACTCAAAGATTTCTTTTCTAGTTTAGCATCTGACTGTCACCCACCTTTACAATACTTTACCTATACATTTGATACAGACTACGGTCAGTATTTATGTACAGACCGTTACAATACTTTATATGTACCTTTGTTATCAGGTCATTATCTAGATGTTTGTCATTGCTGTGTCACATACTATACATGTACATGTCTTAATAAGTTGAGCTACAGTGTCATTGACACTTTCATTTAGATCTATTGCTATTCTATACTCCTAGGAAGCTCATCCTTCCCAATGTTTTGGTGGAAGGTTGACTGTCACTTTTGCTGGAGTTGCTGATTGATTTTCTTTCCAGGTATTTGCTTCTTTTCTATATGGAAACTCTTCATATTCGCTTGGAACTATTTTTCAGTTGGGGTGTCTTCCTTCATACTTGGCTTTAATCTTTAATTTTCAACCATAATGCTTCAAATTGAATATGTTTTGTTTTTACTTGTAGGCTCATAGCATATTATTTTAGAATCTCCTGTCAGCTATTTTGAATGTTATCTTCTGTCACAATATTTATTATCACATGGCACTTTCATTATCTGATTTATCGCAGTGTATTGACACAATTCTGCTGTTATTTAGGACACTTCTATTCTATACTCAGAGATTCATGGCTGCCTTAGTAGAATCATTTCTGTCTCTCAGTTTATTACCTTTTCAGAGAAGTTGGTTCCATTTTCCCCGTTTCACTGATTATGTACTTACCAAAGAGCCTTAGTTCCGCATATAGGCTTTTTTTTCCCCCTCACTTCTCCAAGCGACTTTCTCTCTTACAGCAGTTATATCAGTGCTTCTGTTGCATCACTGATTTCATCCTCTTATACTTTCTGGCCCAATCTGATGCTAATTTCTATCATCTCTTTCTATATCTTCTTTATCTATCACACCTTCTTTTAGAGAAGCTAAAAGAGAACTTTAGACAAGTATTACAGTCCTGGAAATGAAATGGGTGGGAGTGCAATTGCTCTCATCAGCACCCGTGTTTTCTATTTTCCGGGAGCTAAACAATGCACTCGTTGAAAAATGTTGTGGAGGACTAATATACTATGAGGGCATATAAATGTGTGTTGTTTTGAGAAAGCAGCACTCTGTGGCCAGTGGCAAGTTACTGTCATAATTTAGCAATTCCTTATACATTTAACCCCTTCAACCCGAGCGATCACTTTTCTGGCCTGGAACATGATACGTCATAATGTCATTAAATAGGATGGCTGTTCAGTAAATGTGCAGGGTAGACCATTCAACATTTTCAAAGTGCAGCCCGAAGGCTGCACGTTGAATATATTGATGGGTCTACTCCAAATATTGAATATGGACTCTTCTAATTGCTGCCATTAAACTGGCATGAAGTTACCACTAGAGTTCAAAGGGTAAGGTTTCCGGTGTTTGGTGACAGTATTCCCTCAAAAATTCATGCACTAACATTTTACGGGTGCAATTTACTCCCATCTCTGATTTCATGGAGCTTAAAACTGCACCCGTCAATTTTGTTCATTTCCAGCACTGGTTTTATGGCTATATTGATGTAGTGTTTTTATGTGTATTCTACATATTCTTCCTTAGTTCACATGGCTGTTTTTTACTTTCGGAAAAAAAGGAGGAGTAGGTGCTTGAATTCATAATATTCCATTCATGTGTATGGTTTCATGTCATCCTCTTGGTAAGGTTAATAGGATTTTATTTTATGATGCATGGTAGAAAAATAATCTAGGCCTTTGCTTGTTTTTCAATAGACCTTGTTCACTTAGCTTCTTTAATAGATTTATTTGTTTGCATTACAGCAGATAATCAAATTTCTGGGGGTTTTTATCCTCTAAATCATAGTATAGTCATTAAGAAGCTTGTTTTTACCTGCGTCGCCAGCGGCAGAGCAGGTCTAGTAACCGCTCGACTCCGTCTGTCCGAAACACTTCTTCCGTCAAAGTTTTCTGGGCTTCAATGAAAGGGAATGATTTTATATTTTTATACTGTACCAATGACCCAGACATAGCTGGTGCTAACTCTTAAAATATAGGGCCAAACACAAATTTTGCCCCCCAATCCCCAAAATTTGCATCTAAAACTAAAGAAAACATGTCCTGAAAGGCCCTCCACACTTCGCCCCTACTGCGCATGCGCAGTGTCAAGGACGTTCCGAAATTGGCGCCATTTATCATTCTAAGTTTGGCCCTTCATCAGTTAACATCTGACTGATCTTTGTGCTTTTAAATCTCAGTTTAAATGATGCCAGACACATAAATATTAGTGAAATGGTGATTCTAAGGAGGATAGAAAAGGAGGAGAGGAAAAGAATGTGTGACAGAATATTATCAGGGCTGTAACTTAAAATTTTTTAATGAAATTATGTTAAGTTACCTATTTTCAAGGCAGCAGCCATTTTGTTGTCATTCTGATTATTTAGTTACACTGTTTTTTCAAGTGTTTTCCTCTCTCCCTGTCCTTTAAGTTCCCCCTTGCTATTCTCCCATGCTTTTGGCATAGTTTCTGTAATTATTATTAATAAAATTTCTTGGGAGTTTTAGCTGAATAACAGAATGAATTCTGTTCTTTCCCCATGTTTACGTCTTCACCTACGGGTGGTTAGGCGTTCTGTTCTGCATCTACCATCTGATGTTCTGCAGTTTCTTCCCTGGAAGTCTCTGTTTTGCATCAGATAGTGTATTTTTGGTAACTGATTTCGGGCCTGGGTGCCTGGAGTCTTATTTTAGTGTTTTTACACTCATTGTTTACATTTACAACAGCCCTCTGTGTGAGGGGGGGATTTCTAAATAATAATATCTTTATGTTATTTTAATCATAACTAGATACATTATTATTATTCGTAAGTGTTGAATAAATTGTTTAAAATATTTTTAAAATTTTTGTCCACACTTAGGCTTAGGATCCATTGGGGCTCAACGTTACTTTTCAGAAACTTGGGCTGTTCTGAAAAAATATTTTTTCAAAATATTTTGATTTCAATTATTTTTTCTATATTAATGGATCATATTATTATGTATTTTGATTGCCAGGGGTTAGTGCGAGTACCAGGACTTGTTTTCTTTTCACATTGAAAGGATATTGATCAATTGTTTTAAGAGGAAGTCTTCCTCTGACCTTATTATCATTCTATATGTGGTCAGTGTACTCGCATTAACTCCTGTTCTGTATCGTATGATTTCGATGACAATATGGGAAGCGTATGTCACGGTATGTTGTTGGGGATTTGGACACTCCGGTCCTTTCCCCGCAGGGTCACTCTACTTTATCAATTTCTATTTCAGTCGATCAAGATTAGGGTGATGTATCTGTGATGTCTTCCAACAGTGTGCCTCCGTCGTCACAATTAATGAAGGGCTTGCGGAAAAGTGCTCATGTAATACGCCAATTGCCTAAGAGGACCCTAGTAGGTTCGACGGCCTTTGACGTCCGCTAGCTCGCCCGGTGTAGCGTCCATTCACCGAATGGTTCGGCAGCCGGGTTCGTCCGTTGCGGTCTAGAAGGAATTTTGGGGTGATGCGAGCACTATAAAATTAACTTAATGCACACCCAGTGACGGCGGATCGGAGGGAGAACGGAGGAAGCCTTTTAGTCCGGTTCATAGCTCGTTTACGGTCCATCCGGACGGCAAGCGAGAGAGGCCCCTCTCTCGTTCAACAACATCTGGCCCCAGATGTTGTGGTACAAATGTGTCGCTAGCGGAGCATACGTCCGTCGCTCGGGACGCTCCGTTGTATAGGCAGTCCGCTGAGACTGCTAAGGCTTCCTCTTCTCGTCAGCGCACACGTCCGCACCTTGGCTGCGTGACCGCCGATATATTACCAGCTTCGCCGATCAAGGATTCTTCGGCGACCAGGTCACACCATCCGGCAGCCAGGGATTCGAGACCGATGGACTCCGGACGTTCGCATAGGAAAAGTATGCGGGAGCCATCTGATGCGGAGCTGCCCTCGGCGAAGCAGCGATAGACTGCGCCTCCGCAGGTCTCGACGCTGGGCATTCTTGTGCACATAGCACAGCTTATCGCAGCATCCCAGCAGCCGACAGAAACGGTGTCGGATCGAGAATTATCCGACAGCGCTGGGTCGGTAGCCGGGGACTCGAGGCCTGCAGACTCCGGACGTTCGCATAGGAAGTGTGCGGGAGTCAACGTACACGGAGCTTCCAGCGGCAATGCATCGTAAGTCCGCTACTGCACAGGCCTCGGGAACGGACGTGCTTTCCTTAATAGCACAGTTTATCGCAGCATCCCAGCATCAACTGAATTTGTCGCATATATTTTATCCGACGATGCTGGGTCGGGACGCTCCGCGGAAGCGGGTACGGACGTCCGAAAGTTTCATCCGGTCCGACGGGATACCGAAAGGGATTCGGAGGATTTCAAGCTTTCCCTTTCGGAACAACATATGCTGCGATGCCGGATAAGAAACTGATAGCGTCGGTGGACTTAGAAATTTTTGGTTCGGTTCAGGGACATCGTCCCTCAGTTCCGACATAGTCCAATAATGTCACACAAACTTTCGAATTATTGAACGACGCTATATATATTATTATTTTATGCTTGCTATCCAAGCATTTCTGGTTTCTTGTTCGAAGAGTTATGGAGATGTCTTTCAAAAGTGTGCCTCTGTCGTCATAGTTAATGAAGAGTTAGCGGCAATAAGTGCTCATGGAATATGTCTTATCGCTTACGGAGTGACATTCGCTAGCTCACCCGGTGTAGCGTACATTCATCGAATGGTTCGGCTGCCGGGTTCGTCCGTTGCGGTCTAGGAAGGAGATTTGGGTGATGCGAGCACTTTAATTACTTTAGTACTCACCCAGTGACGGCAGATTGAGGACAGATCGGAGGAAGCCAACAACATAGGGGACCGCATGTTGTGGTTCAGATATTTTACATTCGGAGCATATGTCCGTTGCTCGGGACGCTCCGTTATATTGACAGTCCGAGAGACTGTCTTTAATGCTTCCTCATCCTCACAGCAGGGCACACGACCGCACATTGGCTACGTGACCTCGAGTATCCGATCAGTTTCGGCATTCAGTGATTCCACGGCGAATAGGTCGTGCCATCCGGTAGCCAAGGGACACGAGGCCTATACACTCCGTTCGCTCGCATATTGGAAGTATGCACGGGGTAACGATCTCGGAGCTTCCTGCGGCAATGCATCGTAAGACCGCTTCTCCTCAGGCCTCAGTGACGGACGTGCTATCCGAGTTAGCACAGTTGTTTCGCAGCATCCCAGCAATTGACAGTTTCTCGGTCGAATCAGGAATTATCCGACGGCGCTGGGTCGGTGCGGTCCGCGGTTGCATCAGCTACGGACGACCGAACGCTTTATAGGGTCCGACAGGATGGCGAAAGGGATTCGAAAGATTTCGAGTTTTCCCTTTAGTAGTATCGGAAGACGCCTTTCATATCTTCTGGCATTTCTTCCAGTGATTATTTTTCGGACTTCATTGCTGCGATCTTGGATAAGAGACTTATAGCGTCATTGGACTCGGATTTTTCGATCGGTACAGGGACATTGTCCCTGACTTACCGACGCAGTCCAATATTGTCATTACAACATGTGTTTTATTTTTCGACGCTATATATTTATATATATATACAATCCTGCTACTAAGCATGATAGTTTAGTTTCTTGTCCGCGTGGCTCATTTCCGCCATTTTATCATTTTTACAAATAGTTTATTTTGGCAGAGCAGGGCATACCGAGAGTTCATATGCGTCTAGACGGTGTGATTAAAGACTGCATATATTCTTTTTCGCCGTTTATGTCTTTTCCAATTTCAATGTTGGGAACGACATTATGTATAGTAGACTTAACTTAGACGCTTTATTATACGTAATCCGCCTTACTGAGGCGTTATCATTACGTCTTCAAGAAAAGATTTACGGGATATTATTCTCAATGTAATTTCTTTTGAGGGCAGTAGTTTGTTCACGTATAACTCCACCCTTCAGTGGCTGATTGGAGTTGGTTAGACGTGACGCAGCCCTAGCTACATCCACGCGTGGATAGTAAGGTTAAGAACTCTCTCAGAGTCGCTTCGTTCTCGGAGGAGCTTCTCTTCGACGGCAACTTTCCGGCAATCCATGAATTGCTCGATTTATACATTCTCTTGTCTATCTAGTGTTACAAGAGATTCAGACTGGGGCAAACATTCGGTGGTTGACTCAGAGAGTGCCGCCGCAGTTGCCGGACCCGAGTGTGGCTGTTATGACGGTTGCCAGTCAAACAGATTGGGATATATACTGATCCCTACGGATTCGAAGTGCCAGGGTCTTTGGGTTCTGCAGTCTTTTAGCTATCAGTTTAACTTCCGCGGAATAATGTTTTTTAGGCTTGCTTTATGTCATTGCATGAACATTATTCAGAAACGCATGCCCAAATTCCTGTCCTTTAATTCGACAGTAGTGGCGTATCTCCGGAACCAGGGAGGCACTCTTTCGTTTCCGTTATTCAATTTAATGGAAAGAATCCGTCTGTTGGTTATAGTACACCAAGTTCAGTTTTGGTCCGTCATATTCTGGGTCGTCTGATTGTTTTATCGGACTCCCGTTCTCTTATGGGTCGCTTGTTGCTGTCAGAATGGACTCTCAACAAACAAGTATTCAATCAGATTTGCTATCTATGGGAGCGCCCAATGATGTTTTATTTATGACACAGCTTGCTAATCAATTGCAGACGTATGTGTTGGCTTGTCCAGATCTCTGAGCTAATACTGTTAACGCTCTATTGATCTATAGGACGGAATGATAGGATACGCGTATCCTCCGGCGCTGTTGTTTTAGCAGGTATTGCTAAGATAAACAACCACAATACATTTCTGTTGATAGCATCTCTATCTTCACAGAGATCATGAGTAATTTACTCTCTTGTCTACTGTGGATCTTAACGTGAAATCTTCCTCTATGTGAGGATCTTTTTTCACTGGGTAAATCGTGTCATCTTTATCACAACCAGCAAGGTCGCAACCTTCATGTATTCCGTTGTGTGGTCCGTATTGCATTGTAAGCACTGTACTGGACGAGCTTTGGACGCGATTTCTTACTATAGGAGATCCTCTTCTTCGCTATTCTATGCGACTAAAGTGGAGGCTCTTCTGTCGTGGTGTAGGGATCATTATGTTCATATTGTTGATTCCTCCATACTACTCATTGCTATTTTTTAGTATACTTGTTTCACAAGATCTACTGCAGCCTGTTATTATTTAGGTTATAGGTTTATGTTACCTGATACCTATGCACTCTACGATAGTTTACAATTGAGTCTTTTGTCTCTTTATCTAAGTCAGTTAGTAACTTTTTGATAAATAGACTTAGAATCTTTAGATTAAATTCCTATACGGATTTTAACTTCGGTTCTTATTTAGCTAAGTAATCATTTGAGCCTCTGGAAACAGTAGTTTTCAAATTCTGACCTTTTAGACAGTAATTCTGTTGGTTCTCTTTTACTGTAGAGTCAGTGAGTTTCATGCACTATCGATGGATGATTTTCACTTTCATAGTTTCGGAATCAATACTTCCGTTACTATTTAGGTTGGATTGTTGCATAAGAGTTAGGCTCCTATTATCCGGAACCTATTATTTTAAGGTCCTTCCGTCTTCGTATGGGCATAGGCCTTTACTCCTTCCGGGTACAGTTTATGTATTTATAAACAGATATCTGTTTATTACAAGGGCGTAAGCTTCTTCTGTCTTTGATGTCTAGTAGAAGGACGTTACGCTCCATTTTATTGTTAATGGATTCTATTAACTAGCGTACTGCTTATGGTATATCATTGACATAGCAGTTGTGCTTAAGATTTCGGCTCATGAAGTAAGAGTTCTTCTACTTCTTGGGCTTATTTTAATAGTGTCGCTATTATAGATTTTTGAAGGCCGCTCATTGCGCTCAGCCATCCACATTCATGAATTTTATCTTAGAAATATCGAGTCAATTTCTTGAGGCCTCTTTTGTTAGGTCTATTATCTACTGCTCAGAATGTCATTCTCTTAACAGTTGCTACTATAGCTAGGTAGGCTGTCTGTTTCGGCAGTGTCTCCGTTCGGCTGCCCTCTTCGCTCTGGGCTATTTGACCCAGGGCAAGAAAAAGGGGGGGGGAGGGTGTTCCCTTGGGTCACCTGTTTTTACTATGAAAACAAGGGGATACCTCCTCCGGAGCTGTTATTGGGATGGTTGTTTAGTGAGAAGTTTAAGTTTATAAAATTCATTCAAGTCTTAGTTTTTAAAGTATAGCTTTTGAATATTGCATATGTCAACGGACATGATTATGCAATTCTCAGACACTTTTAGGAGTATAAGAGTCTCTATTCTCTAGACTTACTTTATTATTGGCTTACTTTAAAAATTATTAGTATAAGGATTATATTGGATATTAATAGAGTACATGGATGTATGAAGCTCAATTTTTGGAAGGTGTTGTATCTTTCTAATTTATCATAAATAAGAAAGATACATGTAAGGCCTATTACCTTTTTTCCCTACAGGGGATGACTCTATTTTATTTTATTGAGCGTATTCCATTTTGCTCTATGTCCTTGGCCCTCCAGCCTTTTTACTATTCAGCTATGTCTGGGTCATTGGTACAGTATAAAAATGTTAAAAAATTTATAGTAATTTATATATTTTTTATACTTACCAATGACCCAGACGGGGATGGCCCTCCCAGGAGTTGGGAACTCTTGCCTCCCCGCTGAGTACATAGCGCTTACCAGGCACTGGTTATTAGAATGATAAATGGTGCCAATTTCGGAACGTCCTTGACACTGTGCATGCGCAGTAGGGGCGAAGTGTGGAGGGCCTTTCAGGACATGTTTTCTTTAGTTTTAGATGCAAATTTTGGGGATTGGGGGGCAAAATTTGTGTTTGGCCCTATATTTTAAGAGTTAGCACCAGCTATGTCTGGGTCATTGGTAAGTATAAAAAATATATAAATTACTATAAATTTTTTAACTTTCGGTCTGCTTCTTCATAATGATGAGTTGTATCGTGTAAGCAATTTTCAGATCTGCCGTGCAGCCACTTCCTGTTTGCCGATACTTTGAAATTTTACTGTACCCACTGAACATTGAAATTTTCTGTCAAGGTTTTCTCGGCGTCTATGCAAGGGATTGATTTTATATTTGGTCTGCTGCTTCATAATGATGAGGTGTATCGTGTAAGCAATTTTCAGATCTGCCGTGCAGCCACTTCCTGTTTGCCAAAACTTTGATATTTTACTGTACCCACTGAACATTGAAATTTTTCGTCAAACTTTTCTCGGCTTCTATGCAAGGGATTGATTTTATATTTCATCTGGAGCCTGATAATGATCAGTTGTATCGTGTATGCAATTTTCAGATCTGCCGTGCAGCCACTTCCTGTTTGCCGATTCAATTGCATGCAGTGACGCATGTCCAGACCCGGTATTGGTCTTGCCTTGTTCTCTTTACTCTCTCCTAGAAAGATTGGAGTAAAACTTATTATAAGCTTACCATGCTTCATTGTTTAGGTAGTAAACTTATTTATTGTATGTTTAAATAACTCATATCTATAATATTTGATATGTTGTGTTCTGTTCATATTATTATTCTCATACTATCTATTTTATCATTTTCTCTGAAAATGCTGAAACTTGTTATACTAGTATACACTAGAATGTTAGACCCTGACATGCTATAATTTTGACCTCTGGTGGTATTCTGCTATAAACATGTATATATTTGACAAAACCCTCCTCGTTTTGTTTAATCGGAACCTAGGGCTGCACGATATTCAAAACTGAATACCAGTATCGGTATTCCAAAAAATACCGCGGTATACCGGTATATCGAAAACTGTTCAGATGTATGAACACAAGTACCACAATCGAGACTCGAGGCACAAACGAATTAGCATGCCTTGATGATGCGGTTCGAAAAAATTTACCCAACGCAGACGATATCAAAATTTATTATTTTCGATATTAGTTTATCAGATTTTCCCCAATGATTTCAACAAAACTACATCATGTGACACCTCATTGGAACGAGCTCAACGAGCTCGTTCCAATGAGGGGTCACATTATATAGTTTAGTCGAAATTTTTGAAAATTATTTTTTCAACTGCTGAATTTGTATATTACGAGGGCACAAACAGACAATTCCTTGGATAAAGGGATAATATATATCGGTTTGTCGATATATACCGTGCAGCCCTATCGGAACCTGTGCTACTTTGATAAGATATGGGGGGCACGGTGGCTCAGTAGGCAGAGGTGCAGGCTGCAAGCCGAGAGGTCTTCTGTTCGAATCCCACCTGCGGCAACCACGTTGTGTCCTTGGGCAAGTCACTTCACCCCCATTGCCCACATGGGGGCACGGTGGCGCTGTGTACTAAGGCGTACTGCACGTCGATGGTGCACTTGTCTTCAACCAATGCTAACCCTGCTTGTATGGAGTTAGCATGTTGGGGAGCTGACAGTTGCTCGCTGTTGCTTGGTGGTTCCATCCGGATACTCTGGCTTCCTCCACCCGTAAAACTGTCATGGTCATGATTAGCCATTGTGCAGAAATATGTGACCTTAAACACCAATAAATCAATAAATAAATAAATATTGAAAAGTTGTGAAGAAATTAAAATTTTATACAAAATTTTATCTTTTAATGTACTTAGCAAAGCAACACAACACACTGCCCTCCCAGCAATAAAATATGATACTGTATTATATGTGCCTCATCCCGGCTCTCTAATATACATGCAAACATTATCTTGAGATATTGAAAATTGATTGTGAAAGTCTGCCGGATATGGGACAATGGGTCCCTGTTCTTTGGGTACACCAGGTTATGGGTTCTACATTTTTCTGTCACCTGGTCAGACCGGTTCATTCTGTTTTTGTCTTTTTTAACTTTTCTTGTTCTCTAAAGGTTTTTTACATTTAGAAGTCCTTCAAAATCTGCTCATTTCCATATGAGTAATCACATGAGATTAAGGCGCTTGTGTTATTTGGTTAATATATTAAGAAACAAAATTTGGTATAAAGTTTTAATTTCTGTATATATACCGATATATCGAGTCAAAAAAGAAAGTATATTAAACTTTGAGGAGCAATTTTTTTTAGTATTATCGACTTCAATCCCAAACAGATTATTGTAAATTCATATTTCATATTATGAATTTGCATAATTTCATGTTCTTACTGTTGCCAGCATCAGGTCAGGACGTCACAATTCAGACATGGGGTAAAATGAAAAGTTCACACATGCAGTCAATAGCGTGTATGTCCACCGTTTACCTCTTGGATGGTAAGACATTGACGGCGCATGGACCTGATAAATCTATGGATGTCACCCCGTGGTATTGCGTTCCACTCCTGCTTTAGAACATTACGTAAATCGCCTAACATCTGAAGATCATGAAATCGTACCCGTTGGTCCACTTAATCCCAAAGATGCTCGATTAGCGACAAATTGGGCGAAAGTGGGAGTCATTGAAGAAGTTTGATGCTCTGCTCCTCAAGAAAGTCACGACAGATAGTCACAACGTGACATCGGACATTGTCTTGCTGGAATAACTGCAATCCAACGTTGGCGTTGAACAACAGGACAACAGCATTAAGAATTTCGTCCCTATATTGCTTTTCATTCAGATTACCATCGATGAAGATCTACTGCATTCAATGGTGCAAGGAAATTCCTGTGCACTGATTCTATTGTTAGTTCTACCAGGAGTAATTGCTGCTGTCCTCGTCACCGGAAGGGAGCGATCCCGCAAGTGAGACGTCCTGATGTGTCCGTCATGTGCAGGGGTCGTAACTCTTGGTCGACCTGAATGCGGTTGGTTGGCAGTAGATCCAGTGGTTCTTCTATACCTTCCAATGAGATGGTAAATAGTGGCCACAGTGACTCCAAACTCTGCAGTGAGCTCATCTGGAGGTATCCCAGCCTCCCGCATACCAATAGCACATAACCTCTGATTTTCAGTTAACCTTGGCATTTTTTGAAATGTTGGAAGACAAAAACTAGCATGTTTTCTCAATAACCCAGGCTCTCTAGCACAACATAACACAAAGAAAATTGTCGGTCACGCATTCAATTTGACATTCTCGTGTAGCAGGTGCTATTTTGAAATCCGTAGGAAAATTTATATGGTTGGATGGACAACAACATGTCATTACACTCTTTGCACAACTTCTTGTCCTCAAACATGCAACATTAGAACTAATATTTTTCATCCTTTATGCTATTTTTTCATATTTGTTTCTATTTTACTTTCTTTTTTGACTCAGTATATTTTATAATCATTGTTTCTCATGATACATGAAAAGTTTGACTATCATGTGTTTAACAAAGATTTTTTGTTTGTAACTGCTTGTGTCTGACTCATAATTACTTGCATTGATGGATGATCCTTCTATTTGCAAAATTGACAGTAGACAATATTGCTTGTAATCAATTTCTTAAATATGGAATGAGAGGCGATGAAATCCTGTCGGTACTCTTTTCTAAATCCATTGTAATTAGGTCTGTCATGATTAATCAACATGTCAAATAATCATCGGAAACACCCACTGTCGACGCCAATTGTTTTTCTCTGGCAATCTGTGAATGATCATGTACTTATAGCCTGAGATATAATATCTTCATGTTTGTGGCATTTCCCATTAAACACAATGTGCAATTTACATTCAAATAGAACTACGGCTCGACACTGGGAAACTATGAGGCCTCCTTGAGTAAACTTTAGCTCAACAATGGTACCCATTGATAATGGTGAAGAACAAGGTAACAAGGGACTGTAATCTATTATTCTAAGGGGCATGGGGTGCTGAAACCTAAAATTGACACCAAGAAGAAAATACCGGCACTTTTTCTTCAACCATGCAGACCACAATACGGCGAGTCAGTATTTGCTGTTGTGCCCAAATTAGACTAGTCTAAAGACCTGCTTCACATGGTCCTTCTTTGGAATGAAGATGCAAAATTAAAATTTAGTACATGTATCAGGTATGCCTGTAATGATTAATCGAGAAGTTGACTAATCGTCTGAAACACCCATAATCGACTACAATTTCAAAGTCAGTGATTATGGGTTTTCATTACGCCTTTTCTGATGAAATTTTAGTTATTACTCTCCTCTCCATCATGCTCGTAAAAAGTGTCAGAGTCTGTAGAATATAAAAATATGCTGTAATTGATGTGGAAAAGAAGTATAACACTACAACTATGACACTAGGTCTGGCAATAATTGCCCTTCTCAGCTTGCCAAAGAGTTCAATTGCCTTCTTAAATCTCAATACACCTATTATTAAACTCTTGACCACCTCCGGTCCAAACCTGAGCCATGGCTCAGGATTGGGCCTAAGGTGGTCAGGAGTCTGATTTTTCCTTGGAGAGTAGTAGGTGTGCAGTATGCTTGCATGCCCAAAGAATGCCCGCTCTGAGGAACTAATGACCAAAAATATTGCTTTCTGTATAGTTGTTTTTTAAGAGGTCAAAGAGTATGATTAAATGTCAACTTTAAATGATTATTTTTTCATCAAAGTTGATCATGAAATATAATTGTGCCAGCTCTAATTGTGATGTGTTCAGAGCAGATATAACAGCTATGGTGTGAGTCACTGAGTGATGGAAGGAAAGCAATTAATTTTGTTTGTGTTTTTGTTTCGGTATAAAATATAATGCATTTAGAAAAGTTGTGTTTTATATTTTAAAAACAAGTTTAGACAAAATATCAGAAAAATGTCTGGAAATTGAGAAGAAAAAAAAACTCCTGCATCCGTTTTCAAATCTTCAGTGCCTGCGAAATAAAGAGTTTTTTTATGGCAATGTATATTTGATTGGGTGGATTTGAAAGAAAGCAATATTTATCCAACTTGGGAGTTGATGCATATAGAACTTTTTTAGAAGAAGAGAAGATCTTGTTGTCTTTCTAATATATTATGATATATGCTTAATAGGTTGCACTTGAAAGAAAGCAAGGTGTATCAAATTTGGAGTTGATGTGTGAAGAACTTTTGGAAGAAGAGAAGGCACGGGAACAAAGAAAAGAACAAAAGAGGCAGAAACGGAAAAAGAAAAAAGCAAGAAATCAGTCGGAAAAGGAAAATGTAATAATAAAACAGGACATTAATTGTCAGGTATGCACATGATTGATGTACTGATGATTCTCATAGAAGTATACACATATTGCAGATAATGTCAAAAACAAGTAAAGATACATCACAACAGATCACAATGTTTCAATAAGACTAAAATCCTCCTCCTCTGATTGGACGAGAGCTCGCTTAGTATATTCTCTGTTTATGGATCATCTATCGGTTTGATCACAAGGTACTTTTTTCAGGACTTTGAAAATGTGCTGAGTCAGCACTTTTTAACACTGTAGGCAATGGGAAAAACATTAAAGAATCTTCTTCTCCAGATCCAGCTGGCAGAATCTTTTGATATTTGGTATGCAACATTGTGGGGTGGATCTGATTCAGGTTTGTTCAAATCGGTCCCCTGGATTCACATTTGGGCTCAGTATAGAAGCCCGAATTCGAACTTAGTGCATTTCAGGCAAATTTCTTAAAAAATCTTCTCAAGATCCAGCAGGCAGAATCTTTTGATATTTGGTATGCAACATTGTGGGGTAGATCTGATTCAAGTTTGTTCAAATCGGCTCCCTGGGTTCATATTTGGGCTCAGTATAGGAGCCCAATTTGAACTTTGTGCATTTCAGGCAAATTTCTTTAAAAATCTTCTCAAGATCCAGCAGGCAGAATCTTTTGATATTGGGTATGCAGCATGCTTAGTTGGGTGAGATTCAAGTTTGTTCAAGCCAAGTCCCTGGGTTCATATTTGGGCTCACTGTGGTAGCCCGAATTATAACTTAGTTCAAAATGAGGAATTTTCTTTAAAAGTCTTCTTCTTCAGATCCAGCAGTCAGAATGTTTTGATATTTGGTATGCAGCATCCTTTGGGGGTGAGATTCAAGTTTGTTCAAGCCATATCCCTAGGTCCATATTTGGGTTCACTGTGGGAGCCTGAATGATAACTTAGTTCAAAATGAGGAATTTTCTTTTAAAAATCTTCTTCAGATCCAGCAGTCGGAATGTTTTGATATTTGGTATGCAGCATCCTTAGGGGGGTGAGATTCAAGTTTGTTCAAGCCATGTCCCTAGGTCCATATTTGGGCTCACTGTGGGAGCTTGAATTGTAACTTGGTTCGAAATGAGGAATTTTCTTAAAAAATCTTCTTCATATCCAGCAGTCGGAATGTTTTGATATGTGGTGTGTAGCATCCTTGGGGAAGGGGGGGTGGGGGGGGGGGGGGGGGGGCTAAGATTCAAGGTTGTTAAAGCCAAGTCCCTGGGTCCATATTTGGGCTTCCTGTGGGAGCCTGAATTATAACCTACTCAATATGAGGAATTTTTAGCTCACCGAAGGAAGCTCAACTTATCACTTGCCGTCCGTCGTCGTCCGTCATCATGAACATTTTACAAACGACTTCTCTGAAACTACTGGTCCGATTTCATGAAACTTCATGTCGATGTTCATTGCTATATGGCAATTCATGTTTGTTCAAATGAAATGGCCATATCTCTTGGGGGCTCTGTATGGTGCATAACTCTGATAGCACCATATGAATTATAGAAAAATTATTAAAAAATCTTCTTCTCCAGAACCAGTGGGCAGAATCTTTTGATACTTGGTATGCAGCATCTTGGTATGGGTCTGATTCAGATTTGTTCAAATCGAGTCCCTCAACCAATTTTTGGGCTCACTGTGGGGTCGTGAATTTTTACTTAGTGCAATTTAAGAAAAATTCTTTAAAAATCTTCTTCTCCAGAACCAATGGGCAAAATCTTTTGATATTTGGTATGCAGCATCTTGGTATGGGTCTGATTCAAGTTTGTTCAAATCGAGTCCCTTGATCAATATTGGGGCTCCCTATAGGGGCATGAATTTTTCCTTAGTGCAATTTAAGGAAAAATCTTCTTCTCCAGAACCAGTGGGCAGAATCTTCTGATATTTGGTATACAACATCTTGGTATGGGTCTGATTCAAGGTTGTTCAAATGGAGTCTCTTGATAAATTTTGGGGCTCACTATGGGGACCTGAATTTTTACTTAGTGCAATTTAAGAAAAAAAAATTAGAAATCTTCTTCTCCAGAACCAATGGGCAGGATCTTTTGATATTTGGTATACGGCATCTTGGTATGGGTCTGATTCAAGTTTGTTCAAATTGGGTCCCTCGATTAATATTGGGGCTCACTAAAGGGGTGTGAATTTTTACTTAGTGCAATTTAAGAAAATTTCTTTAAAAATCTTCTTTTTCGGAACCGATGGGCAGAATCTTTTTATATTTGGTATACAGCATCTTGGTATGGGTCTGATTCAAGTTTGTTCAAATTGAGTCCCCCCGTTCAATATTGGGGATCACTATGGGGGTGTGAATTTTTACTTGGTGCAATTTAAGAAAAAATCTTTAACAATCTTCTTCACCAGAACCAGTGGGCAGAATCTTTAGATATTTGGTATAGGTTGGATTCACGTTTGTTCAAATTGAGTCTTTTGATCAATATTGGGGCTCACTATGGGGGCGTGAATGTTTACTTTGTGCAATTCAAGGAAAATTCTTTAAAAATCTTCTTCAGAACCATCATGCAGAATCTTTTGATATTTGATCAGCAGCATTGTCCCTTTCAGTCCTGTTGATGTTTTAGCTCCACAGAGAGTATAGATTTACTCTGTAGAACCTTAAGAATAGCTTTTGATAAAATTTGTGTCTTAACAGTATGGAACATTCGGTGAGTGCCTAAGGCCTCCCGGGGCCTCTTGTTTTTACATCTGCGCCAGTGGGCAGTACTTCCGGCTGCATGCTTGATTGACAGGTAGACACATTGTCTCAGTTGATTGAATTTATCTTGCTTTTTCAGTCAAATTATTAACAATTCTTAAATTTTATTTTAAATATTTAATTGCAGGTATTTTAAGCTTGAAGTCATTGCCCGTAGTATATAGTTCTATAAAATGTTGTATGTTTGAATGAAACATCGCAAAATGTGACTGTATCAAATTACATTTTAACCCTTTACCCAACGCTGACGATATCAAAATTTATTATTTTAAATATCATTTTTTCAAATTTTTCAAAAAATTTCAACAAAACCATATCATGTGACCCCTCGTTGGAACGAGCACGTTCCAACGAGGGGTCACATGATATGGTTTTGTTGAAATTTTTTGAAAAATAATATTTTTTCAACTACTGAATTTGCATATTACGCGGGCGGATGCGGCCGATTCGTTGGGTAAAGGGTTAACAAGAGTAGAAGCTTTATGCTGGTAGTGGGGTTAAAAGCTAAAATTTAATATACAGGCTTTTCACAGGTAGTAACATAGGTAAGCATGGTATAATTTATGTTTTCTTTTTTTTCAGTGTGATCTGATGACATCAAAGACTGATTGTCCCCAGTTTGATTCGCATTTATGTATAGACCACAATTCTAATCAGACGCTAATTTCCATGGCAACCTGCGACAACTGTGATGCAAATAGCTTGTCTGAGAAACTGTGTCAGACTGTCAGCAGGAGCAGTGATTGTGGATATTCTTCAGGCTGTGATAATTGTAGTGTGCCAAGTTTGAATGATGGATTAGAGTTGACATTCTCTGAGGGTCATTGTAGTTCTGCCTGCTCTGATGGCTTGTGTAGTTTAGATGGTGAGGAATTATTACCATTACAATACTTTATATGTACCTTTGTTAACAGGTCATTACCTAGATGTTTGTCATTGCTGTGTCACATACTATACATGTACATGTCTTAAGTTGAGCTACAGTGTCATTGACACTTTCATTTCTGTTTTTTCCCCATGTTTACGTCCTCACCCTTGGGTGTTTTCGCGTTTTGGTCTGCATCTACCATCTGATGTTCTGCAGTTTCTTCTCTTGAAGTCTCTGTTTTGCATCAGATAGTGTTTAAATTGGTAACTGATTTCGGGCCATGTTTATCTGTGCCTGGAGTCATGTTTCCGGTTTGTGTACACTTTTTGTTTATGTTGACAACGGTTACTTCTTATAGTGATTATTTGTCCTTTGCTTAGTTCAATTCATAGCTAGATTCATTAATATTGTCCGTAAGTGTTACATTAATTTTTTGAAATGATTTTAAAATTTTTGTCCACACTTAGGCTTTTTTGGGATCCGTTCGTGCTCATTGTTCCCATTGGGAAGTTGGGCTCTTTTGAAAATTTTTTCAAAAATTTTTATTTTGGGAAATTATTTTCTTTTGAAATGTTATAATGGATTATAATATATTATGTATATTTATTTCAAGGGTTAGTGCGAGTAATATGACTGTGTATATTTTTTCATGTTGAAAAGATATTGTTCAAATTGTAATGCGAGGATGTCTTCCTCTAATTCTCAGGTTCATTGTGTTTCTTATAGGCAATGTATTCGCACTAATTCTTGCTCTGTGTGTGTTGATTGATATGACAACATTGGAGACGTGTGTCACGGTATTTTGTTAGCGGTGAGGGGTCCATTACGGTCCCTTCTTCGTAGAGTCACTCTATATTATCAGTTTCTTTTTCAGAATTCAGAGTGATGTTTCAGTGATGTCTTCAACAAGTGTGTCTCCGTCATTGCAATATTAGGGCAAGCGGGAAGTGCTCAAGGTATTATGACAATTGCTGAGAGTTTCCTAGTTGGATCAAAGGCATTGATCGCCCGCTAGTCCGCCTGGTGTCACGACCATGCACCGAATGGCTCAGCACCCGGGTTCATCCGTCGCGGTCCAGGGAAGCAGATTGGGTGATGCGAGCACTATAAAACATCGGATGTGCACACCCAGCAACGACAGATTTGAGGATAGTATGGAGGAAGCCTCTCAGTCCGGTAGCTAGCTCGTCCAGATCCACCCGGACTGCGAGCGAGAGAGGCCCCCTCTCTCTTGCATCAACATCTGCGCCGTGATTGTTGTTGTACATTTGTTCGCTTAGTCGGAGCTTACGTCCACTCCTCCTGCTCGAGACGCTCCGTCACATGACAGTCCGACATGACTGTTATATTGACTTCCTCATCCTCGTCAACACACACGACCGTACCTTGGCTATGTGACCACAGATTTCCAGGGGACATTCGCATATTATATAAATGCAATATTGAACGTCCCTGGTGCTCCGCCTTTGCCGACCAAGGAATACACGTCGACCAGGTCACTTCATCTGCTAGCCAAGGATATGGGACCTTTCCAGTTGGGACGTTCACATATTATATAAATGCAGGAATGAACGTCTCTGGAGCTTCCAGCGGATAATTTACGTAGGACCGCGGCTCCACAGGTCTCAAAGAGTAACATGAACAAGGTGTTGTTTCCGTGACGTATTCGTAAAGTGTGCTTCCGTTGTCACAGTCAAATGAAGAGCGGCAAAAGTGCTCATGTAGATGCGTCAATTGCCTGGAGTTTCCTAGTAGGATCGATGGCTTTGGCGTCCGCTAGCTCGCCCAGTGTCGCGACCATTCACCGAATGGCTCAGCACCCGAGTTTGTCCGTTAAGGTCCGGGAAGGAGATTTGGGTGATGCAAGCACTATATATACAATGTGCACACCCAGTGATGACGGATACGAGGATGGTCCGGAGGAAGCATATTAGTCCGGTTCCTAGCTCGTCCAGGTCCATCCCGGCTGCGAGTGTGAGAGGTCCCTTTCTCGTACTACAACATCTGGGCCCAGATGTTGTGGTACAAAACGTTCCTCAGTCGGAGCAAACGTCCACCGCTTGGGACGCTCCATTATATAGACAGTCCGGAGAAACTGTTCTTTTGGCTTCCTAATCCTCACGGCAGCACATGCGACCGCACCTTGGCTACGTGACCAGTCATATTCAACCAACATCGCCAACCAGGGATTCTATGGCGATCAGGTCACGCCATTGGGTAGCCAAGGATACGAGGCCTTCATACTCCAGACGTTCGCATATAAGAAATATGCAGGAGTCAGCGTCCAAGGAGCTTCCAGCGGCTAAATCCTGTTAGACCGCAGCTCCACAGGCCTCCGTTACGGAAGTGCTATCGCAGATTTCACAAATTATCGCAGCATCCCAGCACCCGACAGTAACTCTGTCGGATCAAGAATTATCTGAGGAAGCTGGGTTGGTACGTTCCGCTGCAGGTTCAGGCACGGATGACCAAGAATTACAAGTGGTCCGACAGGATGGCAAAAGGGATATGGATGAGTTGTATTTTCCCTTTCGGAACAACATAATTGCCATAGAGTGCATCTGGCATTATCTTCTGACATTGTTCCTCCGGATCAAATTGCTGCGATGCTGGATAAGAGACTGATAGCGCCACTGGATTCAGAATTCTTATCGGTTTAGGGACATCATCCCTCAGTTTCCGACATAGTCCAGAAATGTCTCACAGACATTTGAACTGTTGAATTACGCTATATATATATATATATAACTTGCTACCTAAACGGGCAGGTCAGGTTTCTTATCGGCAAATGCTCTACATCTGCCTTTCATCAATTCAAAGAATATTTTTAAACGACAGGACAGAGCATTCCAAGAGTTTCTCGACGTCTAGATGACCAGGCCAAGTCCTAGTATTGTCTATACCATCGTCAATGTCAATTCCAACCACGATGTTGGAAATGACAATATCGTCTAGCACGGTTAGCTTACACGCATCATCGTACACAGATCACCTTACCAGAGCGTTAACACTACGTCTCAAAGAAAAAAGAATTCCTGGATGTACAACCTCCTTAAGAGTTCTTTCAAGGGCCTCACGTAGAACTCCGCCCTTTTAGTGGCGATATGGAGTTGGTTAGTCGTGATGCAGCCCTGGCTACATCCATGCGTGTGGATAGTAAGGTGAAAAGCTCTCTCAGAGTCGCTCCGGTCTCCGGAGAGTTTCTCTTCAACGGCAAGCTTTCCGCAGTCTATGACCAGATAACTAAGAAAGCTTCAGACTCTGTCAGATTTGCTACCAAGGAGAGCGGCCAATGATCGACTTATTCGCGACACATCTCAACAATCAGTTGCAGACGTATGTGTCACAATGTTCGGATCTTCGAGCGTTTGTAGTAGACGCTCTATCAATCTCGTGAGACGGAATAATAGGACCTGCGTATCTTTCAACGCCGTTGTTTCAGCAGATATTGCTCAAGTTAAATATCTCAATGCAAAATTCTGTTGGTAGCATTTCTAGCTCCACAAAGACCGTGGATTAATCTACTCAGGCGTCTGTTGTGGGACATGCCGTGGAAGCTTCCTTCACATTTCGGTCCATTCTGTGGTCAGATGGATTCAATTTACTATCAGTACTACCTTCAATCAGCAGTCTGTGCTTTAGTTTTAAGCTCATGAAGTAAGAGTTCTTTCTACATCAAGGGCTTATGCTAATAACGTTGCTATTACAGATCTAATGAAGGCTGCATATTGGTCTCAGCCTTCCACTTTCACGTATTTGTATCTTAGAAATATTGAGTCCATTTCTGCAGATCTGCATTATTTAGGTCTGTTATTTTTCACTCAGAATGTCGTCCCCTAAACAGTGGCAACTATATGTGTGTAGGCTTTCGGTTCCGACATTGTCTCTGTCCTGCAGCCCTCTTCGCTCTGGAGTATTTGATCCAGGGCAAGGGGAAGGTGGGGGGGGGGGGATGTTCCCTCAGGTCACCTGCTTTATAGTGTAAAGCAAGGGAATACCTCCCTTGGAGTCAGTAATTCCGAGTCGGTACCGGGATGGTTTTAAAGTGTAAAGCTAATGTTTACTTATCCATGTAATATTTTTTAAGTGTTCCTCGGTGTGAGGCATTTGTATATGTCACAGGTTAATCGGGCGTTAATATACAATCCTCGGACACTTTTAAATGAATATATAGAGTCTCATTTCTCTGGACTTCCTTATTTATTGGCTTTCCTTTAAAAAATATTAGTATAAAGGGTTATACTGGATTTTAATAGAGATCATTGATGTTATTGTGCTCAATTACAGAACAGAATGGTGTTGTGTCTTTCCATTTTTGATACAAATAAGAAAGATACATGTAAAGCCTATCTCTCCTTTTCTCCTTGAGGGGATAATCTGTTATATGTAATTGAGTCTATTGGATTTTCATTTATGTCCTAGGCCCTCCAACCTTTTTACTATTCAACTAAGTCAGGGTCATTGGTACAGTATAAAAATGTTAAAAAATTTATAGTAGTTTATATATTTTTTATACTTACCAATGACCCAGACGGGGATGGCCCTCCCATGAGTTGGGAACTCATACCTCCCCGCTGAGTACATAACGCTTACCAGGCACTGGTTGTAAGAATGATTTTTGGTGCCAATTTCGAGACCTCCTTGACACTGCGCATGCACACTGGAGTAAAAGTATGGAGGACCATCTAGGACATGTAATTTTTGGTTTTAGATGCAAATTTTGGGGATTGGGGGTAAAATTTGCATTTGGCCCTAAATATTTTAGAGTTAGCACCAGCTAAGACTGGGTCATTGGTAAGTATAAAAAATATATAAATTACTATAAATTTTTTAACTTAACTTTTTATTCAATTAACCGGAGTTTACTCTATAACCTATATTCAATTAACAGGTCAAATTTGTACTGAAGGTATGGGAAATGTTTTGTGCTTGGAATTTATATTCAATTAACAGGGATATACATTTAAGAGATATCTAATTAAATGGGCACCACTGTATTAGGGAAAATGGTAGAAAACGATAAAAATAGAAAAAAGACTGAAACGTGAAAGAATTTATCATTTTAAACCTTCCCGAACATAATTGAACACTTTTGGTATGTTATGTTTAGTTCCAATACACAATTTTGGTGTTGTATAACCCAATACATGGGTAATAACATAGTCCAGGGCGTATCGGGACTAAAATCAGATTCTTTAGAATTGCAATAACTTCAATTATCTAAATTGGCCGCATCACTATCGTTATCTGTAAATTATTCTGCAACAACTTGTCCGTTGTAAAAAATATTTAGACACGTTTACATTTAAAGAACACCAGGAAGCGTAACTCAAACTGGATACTTGACCTGTGGTTAACTCTCCCTGCAAGAACCCCAGGAAGTGAAGCAGTGCCTGTTCACTGCAGTAAACAGGCTCTGTTTTACTGGTAAAATAGGACCCAGTCACCAATGCTTGGGAGGTGCAAACTCTGTCTAAAATGGGCAACTTGGTTTATTAACGCTCACCCCTGGTCTTGAGTTGATACTCATGTTGTGGTCATGATTAGCCATTGTGCAAAAATATGTGACCTTAAACACCAATAAATAAATAATGTGGTTAACTTGGGTATTTCTGTAAAAACGACAGAAAATCCCTGAAAAAAATATTTTGATGTCACATTGTCAGTCTCTTACATTTGTTAAAATGTGTGTTGTATTGAGAATAACATTGTGTGGTGTATCCAATTCTATGTATGCAATAACTGTACTCAGTACTGATATATAGCACACAGCCTCAAAGTTGGGGACACTATTCAGTATGGACATATGGCAGCAAAAAGGTTAAAGAAGATTGAATTGGTTAAGTTCAAAGTTACATTATGGGAAAAATTTTCTGCTTGAAATTAGTATATTTTACCAACGGTGTGCAGAAGGTTAAATTCTGAGAGTGGAAAATGTCCTGAATGGAATTTAGTGCACTTAGTTCTTAAATTTTGAATAGAAATTGGACTCATTTGAGAATCTCTGTATTGAAAGTATTTAACCCTCAAGGACAAATTTCTTGAATACCTGCTACACCACCACCTACCTGCACATTTCCACTAGCTAAGCCGTGTCTTCTAGTCAAGTCTTGGCTGCCTATTTAGGCAGCCAAGACTTGACTAGAAACCACTGCCAATGTAATATGTCTATTTTCAGCAGGATCGTCTCCTGATTGCATGTTAAGGTTACCTGTTTTGAGGACGTAAAAGTTGGAAATGGGCCTTTAAGGGTTAAACTTTAGAATGATTGATCTGCACACTTACAATATACCTTATTATGCTCCCAACCTCCGAAGGAGGATCCAGGTATATCTACTGGAGACCTCTGTCCATCTGTCTGTCCATTCAAATGTTTTGGATTGTAATTTCAAAGCCATCAGTCATATTTGGATCTCCTTTGGTATGCTGACAGACCTGCATGGCTGAACCGATATGTACAAGGAACAGTCTCCATCCAAGAATTTTACCAAGAGTTATGGCCCCTTTTCACTCTTTTTGACTTTAAAAAATTTTTCTGTCCCACAATAACTTTAAGGCTACTTCGACCATACCTATGACTCGAGGGCGGTAGTCCAACCTTTACGTAGCCTTTGTTTCTTCTAGTAAACTCTCCTGTGAAGTAGTTGAACATTGCTTGTAGTAAAGTTCTGCTTTGCTAGTAAAATAGGACCTAGTAACCAACACTGGGGTAGAAGTAGAGCTGTAGGTTAACCGAAACCGAACCGAGGTTTTTAGTTTTTTTTAAAAAACCGAAACCGTCGACATCCCGTAATCTAAGGTTTTTCTTTTTTTTTTAAATACTCTCTTGCTGCAGAAATTCACAGAATGTAGCCATCCCAGAGTAGTGAGAGTACCCAGACACTGCCAATGGCAGTGTCTGGGTACTCTCACTACTCTCGGAAGGCTGCATTCTGTGAATTTCCGACATTTCAGTTTAGTTGTGTTTGCAGCTTTCCTCAAGTCGCGTGTAGGTGTCAGTCCTCGAAAAATGGCCAAGCACAATAAATGTTCTGTATATTTAGATAATTATTATATTGGCCTTCCTGATTCTTCATGTATTCTAGCTTATTTCGGGCATTCATTGAGTTTCACTCAATTTCACTACCATTCAGTTATGACTCCGGACATAAGAATGAGTTTTATTGAATTTTACTTGGCATCATGAACAAACCGAAAACCGAACCGAACCGAAGTTTTACTCCACCTGAAAAACCGAAAAGAAATTTAAAAACCTGCAGCTCTAGGTAGAAGTCCTCTAATGTGTACAGTATAGGTGTAAACAATTGGATAAATTTGGCTTCATTCCTGTGTTGTGTCATAAATGCTGAAAGTGACCTCAAACACCAATAAGTAAATCACTGTAAACTATTTTTCATATTCTACAAATATAAAGCACCAGTCAGTTCCAGTCGCTGTCTTGGGGATAGATTTATGCATTTTACGTTTCCGTTTCATGCATATTTATGATATATAGTTTTGAAAATTAATTTAGCTCATGAATTCTATTTTGTGATGCTTCAACATTTTTCACCATCAAGAGTTTTGTACCAATTGGCAACATTGAAGCTGATATCAGTTGTCGCCTTCAATATGTGTAACAAACCAAAGCTGTCGTTTCATATGACTAGTGTTTCTTCAGTTGGATATGAGTTTTATTTTCACAATGTTGTTGAAAAATAGGGTAAGATAATAAATCACTTTATTCATAATTATCACCTAAAAATGTAAATTGCTGAACCAATGCAAAATTTATAGAGATGTACTGCATTCAAAATTAGAGTTTGGTACAAGCCTGAAAATAAGCAATCCGTCATTTGCAGAATGAGGTCCCCAGAGGGTGAATTTGATGATGCTATCTCATACAGTGGGCCAATTTATCCTCTGGGTACCTTTTTAGCTCACCTGACTGAAAGTCAGGGTGAGCTTTTCTTATCACTCTTCGTCCGTCGTCCTGCGTGAAGGTGGCATTTGAGCCTCTTTCTCCTAAACCACTGGCCACATTTTAATTAAATTTCATGTAAGTAGTGGTTATATAGGGGCATTTTGATTTTTATCCAAATTTGGTTTCAACTCATATTGAGCAGAGGTGTGGGGAAAAAATGGCCAATGTTTTGAACCACCAGTAGCAGAGACTTGATATGTGGTATACAGAGTCATTTTGAGGTTTAGAATCAAGTTTGTTCAAAAGAAGTTTGTCGGGCATTATTTGCCTTCGTAATGCGAGGGGCAAAAACTTTGGCCACGCCTAAAATTTCTATTTTCAGAACCGTGCGGTCGATTTGAACCAAATTTGATATGAGATGATAATGGGTCATAAGTAGTTGATTGATGCAAAAAAAAACATTTTCTCATTGCCCTGTGGGAACCTCGGGAGCTAAAAATAGGAAAAACCTTAAAACTGCCATATCTCCAAAACTACACGGCACAGAGAATTCTTATTTTGTATAAAGCTTACTTTTATCCAGTAGAATAGAATGGTTAAAAAAAATCCCTATCGGTTTGATCACAAGGTACTTTTTTCAGGACTTTGAAAAAGTGCTCAGTCAGCACTTTTTTACACTAGGCAATGGGAAAAAGATTAAAAAATCTTCTTCTCCAGATCCAGCAGGCAGAATCTTTTGATATTTGGTATGCAACATTGTGGGGTGATCTGATTCAAGTTTGTTCAAATCGGCTCCCTGAATTCATATTTGGGCTCACTATAGAAGCCCGAATTCGAACTTATTGCATTTCAGGCAAATTTCTTAAAAAATCTTCTTCTCCAGATCCAGCAGGCAGAATCTTTTGATATTTGGTATGCAACATTGTGGGGTGGATCTGATTCAAGTTTGTTCAAATCGGCCCCCTGGGTTTATATTTGGGCCCAGTATAGGAGCCCAAATTTGAACTTAGTGCATTTCAGGCAAATTTCTTTGAAAGTCTTCTTCTCAAGATCCAGCAGGCAGAATCTTTTGATATTGGGTATGCACTAAGCTTAGGGGGGTGAGATTCAAGTTTGTTCAAGCCAAGTCCCTGGGTTCATATTTGGGCTCACTGTGGTAGCCCGAATTATAACTTAGTTCAAAATGAGGAATTTTCTTTAAAAATCTTCTTAGATCCAGCAGTCGGGATGTTTTGATATTTGGTATGCAGCGTCCTAAGAGGGGTAAGATTCAAGTTTGTTCAAGCCATGTCCCTAGTTCCATAAAATTTGTCTCTCATGACTTCATTCCTTTGCAGTTTTGATGAACCATGTCTAACTGAATGTGACACCAAATACTTTTTTGAACCACTTTGGCCGGTGAGCAATTAAGGCTCCTTGGGTCCTCTTGTTTTTCTACTTTTCTCCAATATGCATTTTGAACTATTTACAGTCACTACATGCGGAACCTTTTTTTAAACCCATCCCCCCCCACCCCCACTGGGGGGGCCAATTAGGCACTTTTTTTTTCTTTCGTCAAAAATACAGTTTTACAGTTTGGGTTAAAGTTTGTGGTTAAAAACCCAGACAAACACCACCCCCCACCCCCACCCCCATGGTGCCAGGTAGGTATTTTTTTTTCCTCTGCTCAAAATGCATTCTGAAGGATTTAGACTGACCACATGTGGAAAAAAATGGACTCCCCTAACACACCCCCACTCTCCCCCACCCCTCAACCCCACCCCACCTCCTCCTCACCCAGGGCCATTCATGCAATATTTTTCTTTGGTACAAAAAGCATTTTTAGTCTGACTTTCGTCCGTCCATCTGTCTGCAAACAATTGGTTTCCAACTGATTACTCCAGTTTGGATTATTTATTTTCAACCAAAGTTGATATGTGTATTTTCCAGCTAGTAATACAGGCCAGGTTTCAATATAGGTTCCACAACTCCCCCCCCCACACCCACACACACACACACACACACACACACACACACACACACACAAACATGTCACTAGGGAGGGGGGGGGGGAGATTCAAGTTTGTTCAAGCCATGTCCCTAGGTCCATATTTGGACTCACTGTGGGAGCCCGAATGATAACTTAGTTCAAAATGAGGAATTTTCTTTTAAAATCTTCTTAGATCCAGCCGTCAGAATGTATTGATATTTGGTATGCAGCATCCTTAGAGGGGTGAGATTCAAGTTTGGTCAAGCCATGTCCCTAGGTCCATATTTGGACTCACTGTGGGAGCTCGAATTGTAACTTACTTCAAAATGAGGAATTTTCTTTAAAAATCTTCTTCTTCAGATCCAGCAGTCAGAATGTTTTGATATTTGGTGTGCAACATCCTTAGGGGGGTGAGATTCAAGTTTGTTAAAGCCAAGTCCCTGGGTTCATATATGGGCTCCCTGTTGGAGCCCGAATTATAACTTCGTTCAATATGAGGAATATTCTTTAAAAATCTTCTTTTTTTTTAGATCCACTGGTCAGAATCTTTGGATATTTGGTATAAGCTTTTCTTAAGAGGAGCAGACGCAACTTGTTGAAATCAATTCTCTGGGTTGATATTTAGGCTGCCATGTCAGGTGAGCGCCCTCAGGCCCCTTGAGGCCTCTTGTTTCTGTTTAGTTTTGTTATCCTGATTCAGATTGAGGTTCACAGAGGGAAAATTTAGTGATGCTACCCTGCATCACTAAATTCACCCTCTGGGGACCTCATTTTGCAGATGACAGTCTGCTTATTTTCTGGCCTGCTTTGGTGTTGATATTGTTTTCTGTGAAATATTGTGGTACTGTTCGGGATCGGTAATATTCCATAATCCATCACTGTAAGTTGTGAACGTATTGAGACCCCCCCCCCCCCTCATTTCTTTTGACTTATGACTGATGATGTTTGAATCTCCATACTCCATAATACCACAGTGAGATCTGTAATCTGCACAGGTGATGTTTTCTTCCTGCACAGGAGTCTGCCGTTGTACTCCCCCCCCCCCCCCCCCCCCCCCCCCCCCAAACACTCCCTCTCTTCTCAATAGCACACAATGCTGTACAGGGCACTTTGCAATGACGGCTTAATGAACTGTTGTCATGCAGTGCACATAGTTCACAAACCCAGAGTTGAAAGGGAACATAAAATTAATACAGTGGAACCCTGTTAATTGAATAGCTACTTTGCCAGTGAAAATTATTCAGTTAACAGGAGTATTCAATTAACAGGGATTGTGTCACTTTCCTGTATTCTAGAGATAAACTTAGCATTTACTCTATTATATCTTATTTGACAGCGCTCTATGAGCTCTGTAAAGCAAGATATAATAGATTAAATGCCTGTACTGATTGTACTGAGGCCAATTAGGTCTATAAACAAAGGAAAACTGGGGAGAGTCAGGGTAGTTTCTCGACAGGTTACAATATTTTTTATTCAGTTAACAGGAGTTTATTCTATAACCCATATTCAATTAACAGGTCAAATTTGTACTGGAGGTATGGTAAATGTTTTTGTGTTGGGAAATTATATTCAATTAACAGGGTTATTCAGTTAAGAGATATCCAATTAAGTGGGCTCCACTGTAAAAGCAACATGTCACTTCACCTCAAACTAGTTGTAAGAAAAAGAAACAAGACAAACTTCATTTCCATTTGCACAATGACAAAATTCCAGGTGTGGAATTCAGGACCTTTGATTATACAGTGGAATCCCGTTGATTGAATAACCAATTATTTAATCAATCAACAGGGATTGTGTCACTTTCCCATATCCGGGTTCATGCAAGATGTCCAGAAGTCTGGAAAAAGTATGTCATTTTTTTAAAAAAATTCCAGGCCTGAAAAATGTAAGGAAAATTACATTTTCATATAAATAGTATGGAAAAGTATGGAACTAATCAAATATATTCAAAATCACTTTCACTGTTTTTGAAATCAAAATTTCGTAACAAACTTTTATCAACAAAAAATCCGAAATGTCCATGTACGGAACGTCCAGCACCCACATGATGGGTCCATGTTGTTCCGTCCCCGGGACGATTCGTCCCCAAACATAGTGGGACGTTTCCACATTTTTGCATCAAAAATACACACCCCACAATATGTACGAAACGTCCTAAAATTTTATCAACCAAAAAAAAAAAAAAAAATGTCTATGTACGAAACGTCCAGTACCCACATAATGGGTCCAAGTCGTTCTGTCCCCGGGATGATTCGTCCCCTAACATAGTGGGACGTTTCGTCCCCGAGACACTGACAGAGTGGGATGTTTCATCCCCTCCCAGAGATGAAGCGCCCACTTGATTAGCAAATCATTAAGATGATATGGGATGTTGGATTTTTTTCATGATGTAACAAGACATGATCACATCCTTAGAAATAATTTGCCAAACCAGTTTTAATGATACACATCACATGTTCACATTAAGTTGTGGATTTGTTTTTGCCTAAAAAACATCTAGGTAGATAAGAAACACATTCCACTGGAATGTGTTTTTAATCTACCTAAATTTTTTTTTTCTAAGCAAAAGCAATCAACTAAGGTCGCCATTGGAAAGAATGTAACAACATAAAATTACCCCAAAAGGCCCCGACCTCAATATCTGGGGGACTTTTTTCAGGCCCCCAGCAGGCCCCAACCTCAACTTCTGGCGGACTTTTTTTTAGGCAAGGCAAGCCCTGCACTTGATTGATAGTCGAGTGTCCCTGCTGCTAATTATGCAAATCCCTCAGTCCCGATGATCTTCCAATCTGTGTGCCGTTTTCTGCTCAATTACTGGACTTTTGTTTCAAGAGTTTGCAGCAGGAACACTCAACTGTCAATCAAGTGTGCATATTCAGCACGCGCTCTTATGTTAATTAGATGTTTACACGTGAAACCGAAACTAATATTGTGGATTTGAAGGCTCTTAATTTCATTACGTTGATTGATAGAATATTCAATACACATCATGACATGCATAGATTATTAGATTAATGCCTGACGATCATAAAGGTACTGTGTTTTTTTCAATATTTTACAAAAAAAGTGTTTTTATGGACTTGAAACGAGGCCCACTTTTCTCAAAACAGCGCTAAAAGTTACTAAAACCTCACTCCCGCACGATTTTCAAACTCTAAAGACTGAATGAGGCACATGTGTTATTAACATCGACATCGTGGTTTTTTGTTAAAAAAAATCGACATCGAAGTCAAATTTCAACACCGAGACAGCTCTGCCACAGAGCTCCATGAGCTCTCTCAAACAAGATATAATAGATTAAATGCCTGTATTGAATGTACTGAGGCCAAATAGGTCTATATTCAATTAACAGGAGTTTACTCTATAATCTATATTCAATTAACAGGTCAAATTTGTAATGGAGGTATGGTAAATGGTTTTGTGCTGGGAAATTATATTCAATTAATGGTTATTCAGTTAAGAGATATCCAATTAAGTGGGCTCCATTGTGTCATTATTGCTGTGTAATGAAAACTCGGGAGTGGTGTTTGATATGACTGAACCATTCTTATGTGAGAGAGGTTTAGCCTGAATGAAAGAAAAAGTAGACTTGCGAACCAAGTTATTGTCAACAGCTTAGCCTTACCCACAATACTTCTGAAACCATTAACCCTTTACCCAACGAATCGCCTGCATCCGCCCGCGTAATATGCAGATTCAGCAGCTAAAATTTTTTTATTTTTCGAAAAATTTCAACAAAACCATATCATGTGACCCCTCATTGGAACGAGCTCATCGAGCTCGTTTCAATGATGGGTCACATGATATGGTTTTGTCGAAATTTTTCGAAAAAAAATAAAAAACGATATTTAAAATAATAAATTTTGATATCGTCTGCGTTGGGTAAAGGGTTAAATCAGACTATGGACAAGATGTTCAACTGCCTGAACATCCAGTTTGGGTGGCAAAATTCCAAAGAGTGTGATGCAACAAAGTTTTGTACATTTCCAACATGGTAGTGACTTGACCTGGGTTCTTGTTTTGTTTTTTTGTTTTTTATCTTTTTTTGAACATGATTAACCCTTTACCCAATGTAATCGCCAAAACTGGCTTGCAGTATTCACAAAAATCACCATTTAATTTTCATTATTTTTTCCTTTTTTGTCACAAAAACATAGCTTATGACCCCTCTTTGGAATGAACTCTCGTTGAACTCATTCCAGTGAGGGGTCATAATCTATGTTTTTGATGCAAAAAAATGGGAAGCAAATTTAAGTTTGTTCAAATTGGGCCCCTGGGCTCATATTTAGGCTCCCTATGGTAGAATATATAGGAAACTGACAGCTGGAGTCCAAGAGGATTTGGTTGTCTGTTTTCCCGGAAAATTTTAACTTAGTGCAATATGAGGAAATTTCTTTAAAAATCTTCTTCTCCAGATACACCAGTCCAAATGTTTTCATAATTGGTATACAACATGTCTTGGGGGCTCAGATTCAAGTTTGTTCAAATCGAGAGCCAGGGTTAATATTTGGGCTGCCTATGGGAGCCTGAATTTTAACTTGGTGCAATATGATTGAATTCATCATCCTCTTCAGACTCCCCAGGCAGAACCTTTTCATATTTGGTATACATCATCTCTGGGGGATTAGATTCAGGTTTTTTCAACTAGAGTGTGTGGGTTAAGATTTGGGCTCTCCATTGTAGCCCACATTTTAACTTAATTCAATCCTGGGAATAATCTTTTAAAACTATTCTTCAGATCCACCAGTCAAAATACTTTCATATTTCGTATACAACATTTCTAGGGAGGTCAGATACAATTTGTTCAAATTGGGTCCCTGGGTTCATATTTGGGCTCACCATCGTCGCCCAAATTATAGCTTAATGCAATATAAGGAAATTTCTTTAAAAATATTCTTCTTTAGAACCACTAGTCAGAATCCTTTCATATTTGATATACAACATCTCTAGTTCACTACTCAGAACACTTCGTCCGATTTTAACAAAATTGGATCATAACCTATGTTTTTTAGACAAAAAATGAATAAATAATGAAAATTAATTGGTGATTTTTGTGAAAAGCACTGACCAGTTTTGGCCATTACGTTGGGCAAAGGGTTAAATAGCCTTGGATTATATCAGTCCTTGCTGCCGGAACCCTGTCTGTAGATGAATATCCTCCCTTAGAATCTTTGTCAGTGCCTACCATTTAAGTGTTTTGGGCACAGTGTTGAAGGAGACTGATGTTTCTTGTTTTTCACAGGTGCAGATAGTGCATGCAGTTCTTTGCATGATAGTATAGATGTGTGTCAGAGTTGTCTTTCTTCCAATAATTCCTCACCTCAGCGAACATTCTCTAAAAGACTGCATCTCAGTGATAAGGTGGGTAGTGTAATTATGTAGATTGACAAATTTTGTATTATTTTTGAAAGCCATTCTACGCAGTCAATGAAATAGTTTTGCAAAATATTTATCAATTACAGTACCAATCTGAACCATACCTGTCAGTAAACATAGCTTAGAAACTGAATCCCCCACCCCACCCTCACCCTCAAGCATCAGAGCTTATCTCAGGTACAGGGCCATTTTAACTCCTTACCGAACAGGAATAGATGACAGCACTTGCCATGACAGCACTTGCCAAAAAAAATTTACTAATAATTCAAAATTTTCAATCTTAGCCTGAAAAAACATAGCACATGACTTGTCATTGGAATGAGCTCACTCTAATAAGAGTCTTAACCCTTTACCCAACGTAATGGCCAAAACCGGCCAGCACTATTTACAAAAATCGTCAATTAATTTTCATTATTTTGTTCTTTTTTTTTGTCTCAAAAACATAGGTTATGACCCCTCTTTGGAACGAGCTCGTCCCAAAGAGGGGTCATAACCTATGTTTTTGAGACAAAAAATGAAAAAAATTAGTTATTCAAGAAATTTATTTGCAAGTGGCGTCTGTTTTTCATGTTAGGTAAAGGGTTAAGCTATGTTTACAAGGTAAAAAATGAGAAAATAATTAAATTAAAATGGCAATTTTTATTAATAATGCTGTCCAGTTTTGGCTATTTCATTATGTAAAATTAATGTTTTTAAAATGCCCATCCTAGTAGTGAGGCTCATTTTAAAAACATTCCGCAAAAAATCATGCTCACAAGGAGCTATTTTAGTTCTGTTTTACTGGCAAATCAGGCCTGAATATTTGGGAAGAATCACGATCCTGATTCTAATTTTGATTCTCACAAATGGCCCTTGACTCATGTGATCATACAGTATTTTGCTTCTTATAAACTTCAGTATTAAAACTTGAAGGTCTGGATGAAATGGTAGTTCAGCGATCCGAAAATAGCGACTACCCCCGACGTTCAGATTCCTCCCATTCAAATCTGTTGTAAAATTCCCCAATAAGTTTAATTGGGAACTCAAAACACGAAAATAGGAATATTTGAAGCCTTTGCCCTTATTACCGGCTGCAGTCGATAGTACATGTATTTCCTTACATTTGTGCAGAGTTTTTTGATCCAAACTATGTTTTATCCTTTACTTATCGGGATTTGAACATGTGCGAATCGTTAACCACCGCTTTGATGTCATCCATGTTTTTTGTGCAGCCTGGAGTTCCTGCCGAAACGAATATTGTTGCAGAAATGGTTACTCGATATAAAATGCCCCCATGCAATGATCATAATCGACCTCCTCTGCGTGAATGCAATCGTATTTCCATTTCTGCATCGATATTTGTTTAGGTGCAACTCCAGGTTATTACTTAAAAGGCAATACAGGCATATAGTAACATGGACGATACACTATTGTTATTCTCTTCGTGAAATGCAACACGATTCTCACGTGTATAATTAAAAATAATCGGTTGTGTTAATTAAATTAAGTACCAAAATCTTTTGAAGCCATTTCAAATTTGGATCAAAGTGTTGATCAATATACGAGGGTTTGTGGCTTGAAAGTTATCAGGTGTTTCCAATAACTGTAGAAATTTGAGTTTAGCTGTTATTTTAAAATTTCTTGATCTGCCCACAAGCTAATTAAATATATGGGCATGCTCCCATATATTGAAACAAGACAAAAACAAATGAACAAATTTTGTTGACTGAGAATAATCTCCCTACCAAATGCATGCATATATACAAACACAGAGGGCCTGGTTTGCTCTCTGTTTGTTCCACAGAAAAAAAATAATAAAAAATAATATCCTCCCTTCCGTCCCAATTAAAAATAAATTCCGATGATAATCTATAGGTATTGATTTTTATGGCCTTATGTCTGTATATTTTAATGAAATCTTTATCAGTGAAGTTTCTTTGTACAGTAGAACCCTGTTAATTGAATAGACAGCTTGCCAAAGAAAAATATTCAATTAACAGGAGTATTCAATTAACAGAGACTGTGTAATTTTTCTGTATTCTGGGGGTAAACTTAGCATTTATTCTATTATATCTTGTTTGGCAGAGCTCCATGAGCTCTGTCAAACAAGATATAATAGATTAAAAGACCTGTATTGGATGTACTGAGACCAAATAGGTTTATAAGCCAAGGAAAACTGGGGAGAGTCAGGGTAATTTCTCGACAGGTTACAAGATTTTTTATTCAATTAACAGGAGTTTGCTCTTTAACCTTTATTCAATTAATAGGTCAAATTTGTACTGGGGACATGGGAAACGGTATTCAATTAAGTGGGCTCCACTGTATATATTATTGTACTTATTAGAACTATAGACTATAACAGTAATCTGTCTTAAACTTCCACAACAAATTTTTTTTTAACAATCAACATGCATCACTGACTTCTACTTAGAAAACAATAGAAGCCGGTAAATCAAGAACCCCCACCGTCTTTGCCTTGTTACAATTTAAGGGAGAGTGCCTAGAGCATCTATTGGAAAGTGAGTTGTAGCAGACTAACTACTACCAGTTAAGCCCTACAAAGTAGATCTTCTGTTTCTCAGGCCATTTTTTTTGTAAAATTATATGTTTTTTATTTTATTTTTTACTTTTGTAATTATTTCTTTGCCAACAAAAGTTAATATTCTTGGTTTGCTGTATGTTTTAGGCCTTATAATCTACAGAATAGAATGGTTGGTGGTGTATTTCGTCCCTTGAGTGCAAGAAGGATTTACAATGCTAAAGCATTCCAAAGCCTTGTTACATTCAAGGGACAAATTTATCAGGTTTATTAACCTTGGTAAAATGTCAGACATAAGCCATTTAATTTTGTGTGTATGTGTTCAGGCATACTCACACTCTTAGTGCAATAACTTAAACACACATTCTACTATTTGTCTAATATTTGGAAACTGGCTCGGCCTGATTTTTCGTTAGAGTTTTGGGCCTTAATTAGTTAATTTTTACAAATTTTGAGCTTGTTAGTGCAATAGCTTGAACCGATGTTCGCCAATTTGACAAATATTTGCCCTAGTCCTTTGTAATACTATCTAAAGCGAGTTCGAAAACTGGCATGGCCCGATTTTTCATTGCATATTTATGGGCCTTAAGTCAATTTGTACGAATTTTGAGCATGTTAGCGCAATAACTTGAACAAACATTTTCTGATTTGACTAATATTTGCCATACAGGTCTTTTGCAATAAAATCTCAAGTGAGTTCGAAAACTGGCCTAGCCTGATTTTTCATTACAGAGTTATGGGCCTTATTAATTAGTCAATTGTTAGGAATTTTGAGATGGTTAGCATAATAACTTGAAAAACTTTCTCCGATTTGACTAATATTTACCATAGAGGCCTTTTGCAATAATATCTCAAGCGGGTTTCAAAACTGGCCCGGTCCAATTTATGGGCCTTAATTAATTTTTACGAATTCTGAACTTAGCATTATAACTTGAACAAAGGTTCCAGATTTGACAACCGGCATATGATTGATAACCTTGTTGTGGATATGCAACAATCTCCGATTACCATCACAATCTGACACCTGCACCTCTTGTTTTTAGTTTTCATTTGTTGTAAAAGAGGACCATGCGGTAGCTAAAAGGACCATGTGGGAGGACCTGAGAAACAGATTTTAAACTTTTTTAGGCATTAGTATTTGTGATATTGTAAACATGACGACTTGATTTTATAGCACCTTTTCAAATTTTCCAAGGCAACAACACCATGGGACCCCTTGGAAAAATGTGCATGGCAATCAACATAGGCTTGTACATGCTACATCAAACAAAGGAATGACACAATCATTGACAGCTTTCTTGGTGTAATGATGACACATAATTCGTCGCCCGAGTGCTAGAATGTCCTATGTCCCCTATGGGACATAGGACATTCTAGCACCCAGGCGATGAATTAAGCACACAGAAGTAGACGTTTCCATAAATGGTATAACCACTGTTTTAACAACGCTACTTAACCCCTTACCCAATGTAGACAATATCAAAATTTATTATAGAGCTGTAGGTTAACCGAAACCGAACCGAGGTTTTTTCGTTTTTTTTAAAACCGAAACCGTCGACATCCCGTAATCTAAGGTTTTTCGTTTTTTTATTAAAATACTCTCTTGCTGCAGAAATTCACAGAATGTAGCCATTGGCAGTGTCTGGGTACTCTCACTACTCTAGGATGGCTACATTCTGTGGATTTCAGTTTAGTTGTGTTTGCAGCTTTCCTCAAGTTGTGTGTAGGTGTCAGACCTCGAAAAATGGCCAAGCACAATAGAAGTTCTGTATATTTAAGTGATTAATATATTGGCCTTCCTGATTCTTCATGTATTATAGCTTATTTCGGGCATTCATTGAGTTTCATTCAATTTCATGGCCATTCAGTTATGATTCCGGACATAAGAATGAGTTTTATTGAATTTTATTTGGCCTCATGAACAAACTGAAAACCGAACCGAACCGAGGTTTTACTCCACCAGAAAAACCAAAACCGAAACCGAACAAGAAATTTAAAAACCTACAGCTCTAATTTATTATTTTAAATATCATTTTTTTAAATTGTTCAAAATATTTCAACAAAACCATATCATGTGGCCCCTCGTCGGAATGAGCTCGTTCCAACGAGGGGTCACATGATATGGTTTTGTTGAAATTTTTTGAAAAATAATATTTTTTCAACTGCTGAATTTGTATCTTATGCATGCGGATGCAGCTGATTCATTGGGTAAAGGGTAAATACCATCATAATGCAGGGTTTACCGACACAGCGGCCATCAACCTGCCATATTTCCCCATTTTTGTGTGGTTACAGCCCTTGGCAATAGCAAAATTTTCATCACAAAGGCTTGTCTGCTTAACTCCTCCTACATTTTTTTATTGGATTTTTAAGAAACATGGTCTGAAGTATCAGTATCAAGTGTAGATGTGCATGTGGTCAGGAATTTTCAACGCGAAGAATTTTGCGTGGTTATGGCCCTTGGAAGTTGCAAAATTTCCATCACAAATGCTTGTCCGCTTAACTCCTCCTGCATTTTTCATTGGATTTTTATGAAACTTGGTGTGCAGTATCAGTATGATGTGTGCATGTCCATATGGAAAGGAAGTTTCGATTTGTATGATTTTTCCTGAGTTATAGCCCTTGTCAACTTACCAAAATTGAAGGTTTTTGGAAGATATCTTCAGTTGCGATTAAAGAAATTAAATGATATTTGGTGAGTGACATTAGTGGGTATAAATACATGTCCAGGTCGATAATGAGATTATTCCTATCATAACATAAAAGTCGGTGGGGGATATGGATGTCATTAGACTCTCGTTTCAATTGGTACTGTAGAATCCTCTTAATTGAATATCCATTTTGCCAGTGAAAATTATTCACTTAACAGGAGTATACAATTAACAGGGATTTGGTCAGTTTCCTGTGTTCTGTAGGTAAACTGAGCATTTATTCTATTATATCTTGTTTGACAGAGCTCATAGCTCAGACCTCCATCTTGGTTTCAAAAAGTGATGATAAATAGTGAATATAAGGCCAATATGAAAGAAAAATGGAAAGCATTTGGAAATTTTTGATTAGCATTTTGTGATGCGAATCCAGTCATCAAATACCCTGTTAATCCATCATGTTTTGGGTTTTCAGAGTTTTCTGAGCTCAGTCAAGAAAGGATATGTGACAAAATGACTATTCAAACAACAGTATTTTTATACTATAACCCAATGGCCCAGACTTAGCTGGTGCTAACTCAAAGTTATGGATGATGGAAGTGTTCAACGGTGGTTTTTGACGTTCAGGGCTGTAACTTTTTAATACAGTGGAACCCTGTTAATTGAACAGCCACTTTGCCAAAGAAAGTTATTCAATTAACAGGAGTATTCAATTAACAGGGGTTGTGTTACTTTCCTGCATTCTAGAGATAAACTTAACATTTATTCTATTACATCTTGTTTGACAGAGCTCCATAAGCTCTGTCAATCAAGTTAAAGATTAAATGCCTGTATTGGATGTACTGAGGCCAAATAGGTCTATAAACAAAGAAAACTGGGGAGAGTCGGGGTAATTTCTCAACAGGTTACAAGATTTTTTATTCAGTTAACAGGAGTTTACTCTATAACCTATTTCTTATCAACGTACCCACAATTGTTTACCACAGGCAGGGGGGGGGGGGGGGGGGGGAACGGTGTCGTTTCGGGACCGGCCGACTCGACCACGTCTGGTGAGAATTGCTCCCCCTCCGTGGAGGATGTGCAGCTCCTCCCGCTCCAGTGGGGGGGTGGGGAACGCTGTCGTTTCAGGGCTTCCCGACTCGACCATGTCTGGTGAGAGTTATTCCCCTTCAGTGAGGAATGTGCAGTTTTTTTTTTACTGTGGTGGATACTGCGGGAGCTGTTGGATTTCTGGTGAAGAGATGCCTGGTTCCGGGTCTATGCGCCTTCACCAGTTGACATCTGAGGCTGTCACTAGGGTTGGGACTCCTCCTCTGGAGGCCGAGCTAGGTGGCTCTCTCCGCTTTTCCGCCAGTTCCAACAGCTCCTGTCATATCTGCTGCTACTGCTGTTCTGTCTTCAACATCATTGGGCACTGTTTTTAGCCGGCCTCGGCTTATCCCTGCAAGGGTCTGCAGGGATGTCTGTACTGTGGTTGTGGGGTATTGGCCTCAGCCTTCCCCAACTTCAACTCGGTGAAGTCAGAAGTGGATGCCGACTGAACCCCCTACTGTGTCCTCTCAGCCATTGAGCACAGTAGTTTTATACCTGCAGTGGTCTGCAGCGGTGTCTGGGAGTGTAGACGTGGGGGTATCGGCCTCGGCCTTCCCTGACTTCAACTCGGTGAAGTTGGAAGTGGCTGCCGGCCGGACCCTCTACTGTGGTTTCTGCGCCGTCGAGTACTACAGTTTTGTCATTGGCGTTTTCCGTCCATGCATTCTGGACACACGGTCAGTTTTGCAGGACCAACGCCTTCTGTGCAGCCTGGACCTTCTGCCCCGCAGAGGTCCGCGGCAACTCTTCCGAGTTCCCGCTATGTTGATCCTCGGGGTGTGTCCTCCTCCTATGCACGTCTGCCCTCAGATGTTTCGGCTGCCGCCCGTCGCCCTGCTTCGGGTGTATTGGAGGATCGTGACCCTTCGCTGGTTAAGAGGGTCAGGTGGAAGCCACTTTGCTGGTTCCTTCCCATGTCGAACCGGCTGGTACGGGCAGTGAGCTTAGGGAGGCCCTCTCCTTACTCACTCAGGTTCTGTCAAAGAGCCTTCCTGTTGCTTCCAGTGAGGCAGCGAGTGGTTTCCAGGCGCTCCCTATGGCGCCGCCTCCCGGGATTTGAAACAGGCCGCTTTCTGATCCCCCTGGTGCCTACACCATGGGAGGCGTCGGTTGGTTTGCCCACGATGGGCTATGTGTCTTCTGACTCCGGGGAGGAGTCAGACATCCTTGATGTCGAGAGCCAGCAGTCTTCTGACTTGGGGGCAGCTCTTGACTTTGTGTTTGGGTTCCTTCTGGATCTCAAACCATCAAACCAGCCGATAGTGTCAGCCAGGCCACGATCATCGTTCGCGCGCCTACAGCCTGTGGAGCAACCTGCTTCTGGGTGTCTTCAACCGTGCCAGTCAGTACAGGTGGTTGAAGCATTTTCAGCATTGGACTCTAAGCTGAGTTCCAAGGCTATGAAGGCTCCGTTCTTCACCTTTTTGCCTCCGGTGCATTATCGTTTCTACGATTTCGCCAATCCGTCAGTCTGCTAGAATTTGACGGTTTTGGATCAATACTCCAATTCCCTCAGGCTTTCCAAGCCCAAGTCGGCCGTCATTCCTATGACAATTCTGGAGTCCATGTTGGGCTTATCGAGAGAAATGCTGGGTATGCTTTCTCTCTCCAATCACGTCGTATCTGCCTCCAGATAGGTTTGACGATGTTCAGACTCCTTTGGGTGTGCTGTCCAAGGCGCTCATGCATCTTACTCACACGCATGTCTGTGACATGGCTATTTTGGAACTAGTTCAAAGGGACTATGTGCTGGACACAGGCCGATGCCTTCCTGGGAGCAGCGCGCTGCTCTTCGATCTGCTTCTTTGGCAGGTCCGCTACTGTTCCATGGGTTCCATGTCGACTGTCCGGGATGACGTCCTACGTCAGTCCAAAGATCAGCTGCTGCTTCGTCAACCTGATCAGCCTTCTAGGGGAGGCAGGGACCATTCAAAGCCTAACAAGTACCCTTCTGGTTCCTCTGCGAAGCAAAGGGCTGATCCTTCTGCCACTGCTTCTACTTCTTACTCATGGGGGAAGGGTAAGCGCCGGCAGGCTAGAGGGAAGTCTCAGGATTCTTCATTCAGTAGAGGAGGTGGTTTCTCATCTCGCGGGTCTCTTCGAGGCTCGAACTGAAGGTCCTCACCTCGATTCGTCCAGGTTGGAGGAAGGATAGCAGAGTTCGCAGACCGTTGGGCCACCATCACATCCGATCCTTGGGTGTTAAATGTTGTTCAGTCCGAGCTGCGAATATCCTTCCGAAGGCACCCCACTCTGTCCAGAGTGCCTCTTCCAACCACAGTTCCTTCAGATGTTTTACGTCGGGAGCTTTTGTCTACGGAGATAGACAGTCTCCTGGCCAAGGGGGCGATCGAGGTTGTCAGGAACATTCCGTCAGTGGGGTTTTATTCCCACCTGTTCTTGGTGCCGAAGAAGGGCAGCCAACTCCGACCAGTTATCGATCTGAGTATCCTGAATCAGTCTATCATTGCTCCCACGTTCAGCATGGGGACTTTCAGGTCGGTCCACCGTTCCATTCACCAGGGAGTTTTCGCTTCCAGCTTCGACTTGCGAGACGCTTACTTTCATGTTCCGATTCATCGGGTGTCGCGAAGTATCTCAGGTTTGCTTTTCTGGGGCGAGTTTACCAGTTGAAGGCCATGCCTATCGGCCTCAACCTGGCTCCTTGGGCCTTCACCCGACTGATGTCGCATGTGATAGCCTTCCATCGCACACAGTCCAGGGTGACTACTTCGGCATATCTAAATGATATCCTCCAGAGGCATTCCAATGCTGCCTTACTGGAGTTGGATGTCGACACTCTGTTGAGCTTGCTCACGTTGCTAGGATTCAGAGTCAACGAGGAGAAGTCGGATCTGGTCCCTTCTCAGTTGTTTAGTCATTTGGGGATGGCCTTCCACACTCAGTTCAATACGGTGGTGGTTCCCCAGGCCAGGGCTGTGATTCTCTCAGCTTTTGCTCTGACTCTGTTCCCAGTCCACATCCGCAACAGCACAGGGTATTCTCCGGCTGCTCGGTCTCTGTGGTTTGGTGACGGATCTCATTCCTCTAGGTCGGCTGCATGTCAAACCTCTCCAACACTTTCTGCTCAGTCGTTGGAGGCCGAATGTCGATTCTCTGGATCTGGTGCTTCAGTTACCAGAATCTCTTATCCTCACCTTCTCCACTGGACGAATGTTCAGTGGATCACACAGGGTGTCCCATTGGACTTATCCACGTCCGATCACGTTCTGACAGCAGATGTCAGCGATCTCGAATGGGGTGCGACGTTGGATCTTCTAGGTCTTTCCCTTCACGGGATGTGGGACCAGGATCGGGCATCTCTACACATCAACCAGTAGGAGCTTCTTGCTCTTCTTCTGAGTTTCAAGCAGTCGATCCCTCACCTGTCGAATCGTCAGGTCCTTCTGTTGTTCGACAATTCGACAGTGGTTGCTTACATTCGGAACCTGGGCGGCGCGCACTCGGTTCCAATGTACGAATTGGCTCGGGATCTTCTACTGCTCGCTCAGGATGTCGACGCCGGGGTGGTTGTTCGTTACATTTCCGGTCTAATGAACGTCCTAGCCGACTCCCTGTTCCGACAGGGCAGGTTCTTTTCCACCGAGTGGATGCTCCACATGGCGGTGTTCCATCGATCTCTTTGCGACTTGTTGGAACCATCAGGTGGACACTTTCGTGTCCCTGTGTCCAGATGCTCTGGCTTTTGCCATGGACGCTCTGGCCCTCCTTTGGGACTGTCTTGTCGGCTACGCCTTCCTGCCGGTTCCGATTCCGACTCAGGTTCTCGCCCAGGTATGCAGTCGTCGAATCCTTTCGATCACACCCCTGTCGCCTCCGTGGGTGTGGATCAATCTGCTCTGCTCTCTGTTAGCGGCGGTTCCGGCATGTCTCCCTCTACATCGCGACTTTCTTTGCCAAAGTCGCCCAAGGAGGTTTCAGGTTGACCCGACTTCATTGTGCCTTTGCACATGTCTTTTATATCGGGTCCTGTCTCCTCCGTCGTGATTTTTCAAGACAAGCAGTGGAGTTGCTTTTCTTCTTCAAGGAGGCACTCACTCCACTGGTTTAGCCTCTGTGGCCAAGTGGAAGGTTCTTCTGTCGATGGTGTGCGATCACTCTGTTGCTTCTGTCACTCCTTCGATCACACCGCTTGCGGAGTTTCTGGTATATGTTTGTTTCTGGGGGTCTCCAGCAATGGGTACAAGTCCATGCTTCGGAGACCTTTTTCATATGTGGTACCGCATTGTTCGACACTCATCCTTGCCTCTCCAAGCTTGTTCAGCTCTTTTCCTTGAAAAGGCCTAGGACTTTGCAGTTTACTCCAAGATGGACACTTTCTTGGGCTCTGATCTGCTGGGGGGGAGGGGGTCGTTCGCGTCTTTTTCCTGGATGGATATGCGTTTTCTCACATGCCAGATCTCTCCTGCATCCATTTCTCGATGGATTTGTCTTGCTATTCGTGCAGCTTCCGCTCGTCGAGCTACTGGTGATTGTATTACCAATTGTTTTTTCTGCCACAAGGTGCCTACGGGAGAAATGCTACCTTCTCCATTTATCTGCGACATTTGCAAGAGGCGACAGAGGACCTTTGTCCTACGGGCCCTCTTTCTTCAGCTCAGGCTGTTGTCTATCCCAGCCATTCAGCTTTTTACAGGGTCAGTTCCAGCTCCGTAGAAATTGCTGTCCTTTCTGTCTGTGCATCGCACAGAACCATACGCCTCTTCTTTCATTGTCTTTTACTAATGTTTGTGATGCTATGGTTGATAAGCCTCAGGACCTCTTCCGTCTGTTCACGGTTCCAGTGCACTTGGGTTATGTGTAGGGTTGGTTATGCGATTCCCCCCAGCCTATTGTCTATTCAGCCTGTAGTAAACAGTTGTGGGTAGGTTGATAAGAAATTTAAATTTTATAGTAAATTTCCTTTCTTATTATACCCACCACAATTGTTTAAATGGAGGCCCTCCCGTCTTCTTATACGGGTGAGAATCCTTCCTCCCTGCTGATCACATAACTCTAACATTGGCGGATTCAAAAGATTGAGTCATTAGCGACGCATATGCGCACTGGCAACGGAAGTCGTGGAGTTGTACTTGGAAGAGAGCATCCTGTACTGGGTCTGCGCCGGTTGCACTCGACCCAGTTTTGGCTTATTTTTTCTTGGTGCTTTTGCACCACTTTTCTTTCTCAAATTGCTTGGGAAAGACAAAAATAGAGAGTATATTATCCGAGTTAGGGACTTCCACTGTAGTGCAAGCCTGTAGTAAACAATTGTGGTAGGTATAATAAGAAAGGGAATTTACTATAAAATTTAAATATTCAATTAACAGGTCAAAGTTGTATTGGAGGTATGGTAAATGGTTTTGTGTTGGAAAATTATGTTCAATTAACAGGGTTATTCAGTAAAGAGATATCCAATTAAGTGGACTCCACTGTAATTATAAAATTATTTCATGTTTCCCAATTTCGGGACATAGGCCTGAAGTCATCATTTTTGTTAATGATTATTCCACTGTTTGTTAAGTATTCCTTCCCTATCCTTCCATGAACCCTTCCTGTTAAACTCTTAAGCGTTTTGGCTAATTTTTATTGAAATTTTTTGTTTAATTTTTGGGGAGTTCAACATTTTTAACAGAATATTATTCTGTTTTTTCCCGTGGTTACGTCCTCACCCTAGGGGTGTTAGGTCGTTTAGTCTTGCATCTTCTATCCGATGTATCATTTCTTCTTCGTATGAAGATCTAGCTTTGCATCTGGTAGCACTAAATTGTTTTCTGACTTTGGGCCTTTTTGTGTGTCTGATGTCTTGTTTACATTGATGTTGTTTACATTGACAACGTCCTCATATATAGGTAGTTTTTAGCTCATCTTGACAAAGTCAAGCTGAGCTAATCTCATCGCTCCCCATCCGGCGTCTGTCATCCGTCCATCCGTCAACACCATGTTTTGGTCTTCTCCTCCAAAACCACTGGGCCAATTCTAATGGAAGTTTGTGTGAGTGATGATTCCAAAAGGGCTTTGCAGTTTTGTTGATACAAGTTTGTTAAAATGATGCCCATTGGTTCATATTTGGGCTCAAAACAGGAGCCCAAATTTTTAACTTAGGGTAATAAGGAGAATATTCTTTAAAAATCTTCTTCAGAACCACCAGTCAGAATCTTTTAATGTTTGATGAAATAAGGATTATATTCTTTAAAAATCTTCTTCAGAACCACCAGTCAGAATCTTTTAATGTTCGATGAACATCATTGTTATGGGGTTCAGATTCAAGATTGTTCAAACCAAGTCCCCAGGTTAATACTTGGGCCGGAATGCTTTCATATTTGGTATACAACATCTCTAGGGGGTGGGGTCAGATTCAGGTTTGTTCAATTCGAGTGCCTGGGTTAATATTTGGGCTCCATATGGGAACCTGAAATTTAACTTAGTGCAATATGAGGGAATTTCTTAAAAATCTTCTTCAGATCCACTAGTCAGAATGCTTTCATAGTTGGTATACAACATCTCTAGGGGGGTCAGATTCAGGTTTGTTCAAATCGTATTTGAAGGTCAATATTTGGGCTCGCCATGGTAGCTCAAATTTTAACTTTGTGCAATATGAGGAAATTTCTTTAAAATTTCTCTTCTTTAGATCCAACAGTGAGAATGCTTTCATATTTGGTACACAACATCTCTAGGGAAGTCAGATTCAACTTTGTTCAAATGGAGAGCCAGGGTTAATATTTGGCTCCTAATGGGAGCCGGAATTGGCCTTGTAGCTGAAGAATTAGAAATTTTGTATTCAGTACCCTCTAGAGGTGTGTAACTAAGATTAATCCACATAGGTTGTATCAAAAGGCTTCATAGGGGAGCTCTACATTTTACATCATGATCAAATGAAGAAAAGGCATGATGCCAGGATTATTTTTTCACTCCTACGGGGCTCAAGGATTGACAGTGTATCCTATGGAAATGGATTGCTTAATGGAGACTCATTCTTGGGAGTCTGTTTATATTGTGTTCTGTTCAAGATGAGATCTTCAGGCCCTGTGGGGCCTCTTGTTTTATATTCTATTACTGTAGAATTACTGAAGGATACATGGATTATTTTCCAGTAGTGTAGCTCAAAAAAAATTGAATTTTGTCCACACTTAGGCTCTTTCGGGATGCCTTTGGGCTCATAATGTTCCCTTTGGGAACTTAGGCATTTTTTCCAAAAAAAAATTTTTCCAAAAAATATTTTGAATTTATTTTTGATTGCTATTATTCATGAATCTTAATTATATATAATTTGTTGTGGAGTTGGGAGGTATGATATCGACTTTAGTCGATGCACTCCTGCAGACTCTTGTCATTCTTGTGTTCACTGAAATGACTTATGTTGGAGATGGGTGTCGCGGTACGTTGTTGGCAGTGAAGTTCTGAGGGCAGGCCTCTCACTACATTATAATTCATTTTGTCAGTTTCTATTTCAGAGGAACATGAACATGGTGATGATATTCTGACACCCATCCAAGTGTGCTACTGCCGTAGCGCTCCTTGGAGCATATAGAGCTAGCTGCAGTGCTCATGATTGCAAGAGTTGAAACCTTTTGTTAAGAGTTTTAATCTCTTGCAAGCAGCTAGCTCGACCGTTGAAGCGGTACTCCGTCCGTGGGTGCCGTGATGCCGGGTGAGTCCATTGCGGTATAAGAAGTGGATTGGGTAGAGCGAGCACTTTAATATAAATAGCTCAAACAGCAGGAGGAAATAGGGAGTAAGTCCGCAAGTTTCTTGTACTTGGCGAGGTCTATAGACTGCGAGCGGGAGAGGCCCCTCTCTAACCTAACAGACATTTGGGGCCAAATGTTGTTATGAGAAACTTGCACGGGCTGGAGCATATGTCCTCCCTCCACTCGGGACGCTCCGTCTAGTCTGCAGCCGGGGTCGGCTTCAGTCACAGCTTCCTCCACTACGTTATTAAAGCACACACGACTGCATCCTAGCTACCCGGATATCCAGCCTGCTGCACGATGAAGGAACTACTCTTTGCCTGATAAGTCGGATCATCTGGTAGCCAGGGAGACAAGGCCTCGTTCATTGGGACATTCAGAGAAGAGATCCATCTCCGACACACCATCCCAGGAGCAGCAAGCGGCTAGGAAACAGAAGACCGCTGCTCCTGAGGCCTCGATGACGGACTTGCTGTCACAGATTGCACAGCTCATTACAGCAAGTGCAGATACAGCCTACCTCAGTCGCAGAACCTGAGCTGTGTTGGTCCAGTCGTTTGTTCATGCAGATGCAAGAGACCAAGATTCGCAACTGATTCTCTTGGATGGTGAAAGGGATGAGGAAGAGGATTACCCTTCCCTTTCGGAACAGTACAGGGTTGCAATGGATTTCATCCATCAATACTACCCTGAATTTGTTCCAATGAATCAGAATGCTGCGACGACAAGGAAGAAAACCGCTGGCGTCATTGGACACAGACTTCATCTGGACAAGGGAGGAAGTCCTTTCATTTCCGGTCAAGTCTAGGCAGGTGTCGCAGGTCTTCGGCCATATAGACGACACCGTATTTAACTTCTCGAGTGCGAGAAGGAAAGGTGGTTTCTTAGCTACATCTTCCATAAACATACCATTTCATGGACTACAAAATATTATTACTCACCTTTAAGTGTATAAACGGCGTGGCCCCGGAATATTTATCTGATCTGGTCAAACCCTACATTCCCACAAGGTCTCTGCGCTCCTCTACATCCAATGACCTTGCGATACCTAGATCTAAACTTATCACAGCAGGTGATAGGGCCTTTAAATGTGCAGCCCCAGCTCTCTGGAACTCTATTCCGACACAATTAAAACTTCCACAAACAACCATTAAATTCAAGGCTAGTCTTAAAACCTATTTGTACAAACAAACCTTCGCAAACTAATCATTGATCGTGTGTACATGTGTGAGTGTGAATAATTGTAAAGCCATAGAGCACAATGTGGATTATAGGCTTAAACATTATTTATTATTTATTATTATTATTACGTTCATTTAAAAACGGTTGGAGAAGATGTTCAGAGAGCTCCTCAGCGTTTGAATGAGCAACCCAGGGATCTAGATATATCCTTGCCTGCATCATTCAGTACTCGCTCAGACACCATTACAATGGCAGTTTCATCAAGTGGAGCGTATTTGGAAACACTGTCTTATGCAGATCGCCTCAAAAAAGCTATGGCGCAATGCCTCAACGGGAAGAAATTGGAGGACGTTTGTACCTCTCCTAGAGTTCTTTCCAGGGCAATTTGTATACCACGTATAACTCCGCCCTTACAGTATCTAATCTGGTGTTAATTCAGACGTGATGCTGCCCTTGCATCGTCATCACTTATAGATGACAAGGTGAAAAGCTCTCTCCAAATCGCTCCAGTCTCCGGACATACTATTTTGGATGACAAGCTTTCGTCAGCCTGTGATCAGGCTATTTAGAAAGCGTCAAGTGATCTGCTATTAAAGTCGGCGTTTCATCAACCCGCCTCAGCAGACAAGAGTAAAGGAGGACGTTCCAGACCTAAACATCAAAAGGGAACTCATCACAAGTGTACAAGAAGCCCTCTTACAATTACTCTGAAGGTCGTCAATATAGCGACTCGGGAAAGGGGTGTAGGTCTGATAGGGACTATCGGTCAGAACCCCCTAAGCCAACAAGACGAGGTTCTTTGCAGGGAGGATGTAGTTTCTCCTCCTGTAAGCCCCGCAGGTCATACAGGTGATGTTCAAGACCTCTATTGCTTGCCAGTTGGCGGAAGGGTATCATCTTCGTGAGAAACTGGACAGCAGACACGGAAGATCAGTGGGTGAGAAATGTAGTCTTGGTCCGCCTATGGCTATCATAGATCTAAAGGATGCGTACTTTCATGTCCTGGAACATCCGGCATTCAGAAAGTACCTGCGGTTCGTTGTACAAGGGAAGATGTATCAGTTCAGAGCAATGTGCTTTGGTCAGAACCTGGTTCCCTGGGCATTCACTTGTATAATGAACTCGGTAATGTCTTAATTCCGAGCTCAGTTGTCTGCGGTAACATCGGCTTACTTGGACGACATTCTTCAGAGATACGGCAACAGAATTATTCTTCAGAATGATGTTCAGACTCTGCTTCTTTTGTTCCGACGTCTCGGTTTCATCGTAAACGAGAAAAAGTCGGATATAGCTCCGTCTCAGTCGTTCACTCACTTGGGAATGAGCTTCGACAACAATCTGGTTCGTCAGCCATTACCCAGAGCGAAATTTGTCAGTTGTTATGCTCGCTTTTGTCTACACTCAGACACATTAACAGCGAAGGAATTCATGCGACTGATGGGGCTGTGCAGAGCGGCTTCGGATCTTATTCCAACGAGCCGCCTGCGCACGCATCCCCTCCAGATATTCTTTACTCAGAACTGGAGTGTGATGACGCATTCGCTCAAAACCAGTATTGTTTTAACGGACTTAGTGAAACAGGAGTTCAGATTTGGGCAGATATGCAGTGGTAAACTCGGAGTTTAGCTGCAACAGCTGGATCGGGTTTTATGACGGATGCGAGTCAGACAGATTGGGATGTGACTCTAAGTCCCGCAGACTTGAGGTGTCAGGGTCTTTGGGACCCTCGGTTCCTAGAGAATTCATAAACATCAAAGAGATGATGTTAATTTTGTTAGCGCTACAACATTGGATTCACATAATAGCAGACAGCCATGTTCAAATTTTGTCAGACAATTCAACAGTAGTAGCTTACATCAGGAACCAAGGCGACACTCATTCAATGCCATTATGCGAATTAACGGAGAAGATTCTCCTATACGTCATGAATCATCATGTTCATCTTTCTGTCCATTATATACCAGGTCGGCTGAATGTACTAGCAGTCTCTCTCTCTCAGAAAGGTCGCCTGTTGCCATTGGACTGGGCTCTCAACAAGCGAATATTCCGTCAGATTTGCTACCAATGGGATCGTTCCATGATAGATCTGTTTGTGACACAATGGAACAATCAGTTACCAAAGTTCGTGTCACCATGCAAAGATCATCAAGTGTACACAGTGGACGCTCTGTTGATCTCATGGGACGGAATGATAGGATAGGCGTATCCTCCAACTCCGTTGATTTAACATATTCTGTTTAGTTCAAACAATCTTGTTGCAATATCCTGATAGTAACACCTCTGTAGTCACAGAAACCTTGGATCAATCTTCTCAGGTGTCTGTTATGGGACATTCCCCGGAAGCTTCCTCCACAAGAGGACCTTCTTTATCAGGGGAAGTATTTGTTCTTCACTTCCTTCTCTGCCCTTAGTGGCATTATGGAGTCAGTCAAATTTGAGGGAGCCTTGTGATTCCTATACTATTTGATGACAAACACAAGAATGATTCCAGTAAAGCGGGTGAAGGGGGTTTGTTATGATTTTGAATCCCCCCCACACCACACACACTCAATATGTTAAGAGGTGATTACCGGGCAAGACATAGTTTTCTTGCCATGAGCCTCCTATGCATTTAAGTACATAATGCATTTCATGACTTCTCGATTGGCATCTGGGTCGTATTCTATGGCGACCTCATGAGCGCATCCACTTTCTAGTTGGTTGGTTTTCCTGTGGTTGTTCGTCTATATGTCATATACAAGCATATGATTCATCGTCAGTAAATTGCTAGTCTTGTGGTACCTGGGAGGCTGTCTAGTCAGTTAACTGGTATTCAGATGATTACATGTGGGATTTCAATGCTCACGTGCATAATAATCGCATTATTAGGCAGACATATTATTGTATGTTATGGACCTTAGAAACTATGAATTATTTCGGAGGCGGTCCGTGGCAAGTCTCGTTAATCATAGCTCGATCCATTTCTAGATCCAGGTTTCTATTAATTGCGGTACCCAATCGAATACATCTTTTATTGAACTCTTGTATATTCGCACGTTTCCAGGAACATAGATATCAGATAGAACATGTCTTGGAGTGTTATTTACTGGAATTTATTGTACACCTGAATGAGGTCGTCTGTGGGTTACTTTGGAAGTGTAGTTTACTCTCCAGAGATCGTCCATTGTGATTCTATTGGACATGTGTATGTTATATATTATATAACCGGTTTTTGACCTATCTGCGTATGTCGACTCCGGTATACGTTACAAGCGGGCGTTATTAATTACCGGGATCGCCGCTATAGCCTTAGCTTCTGAAGTGGCATTAAGCACCAATTTATTAATAATAATTAATACCGACAAATATTTATATTGTTATTTGGTACCGGTTTTACTGATTCCAGAGCACTCCCCTCTTTTTGAAGATTCCTTCAAAAAGGGGATGCGGGGGCGGGGGGGGGATTTTTTACCTCTCCTCCGGCTTGATAAGTATGTAACTATGAGTGAAGCTGTTTTGTCTATAGATTATATCCTGGATACAGCTTGTGTTTATTGTATATGGCGTATGTTTGAGGGGGATGGCCACTCATTCTCAAATTCGCCATCCTAATTTTTGGAGCTTAGTCTGGACTAGCCTTAAACAATTGGGAACTTGTTACATCCAATTAGCATAGTCTTCATGCTAAGAATATGGAATTACTTGAATTTGGCTCCTTATTGGTGATATGTCTTCTCTATTATTGTATAGAGAGACATACATGTAATTCCTTTTAAATTTACTTGCCCTTCACCTTGGATTACAGGCTATGGAACTATGTTGGTCTACTAATTCTGAAGTCCTAGGCCCTCCACCTTTTTTATAGTATAAAAATATTATAAATTTAAAGTAATTTGTATATTTTTTATATTTACCAATGGCCCAGATGGGTATGGCCCTCCCATCAGTGGGCACTCACACCTCCCCGCTGAGTTATTATGTAGTACTCTTTTCTACAAAGAATGATGTTGGTGCTAATTTCGGTCGTTTCCTGGTGACTGCGCATGCTCTGAGAGTAAAAGTATGGAGGACCAGATAGGACTTTTAATTTTCGGTTTTGCAAGCAAATTTTGGGGATTGGGGGTTCAAAATTTGTGTTTGGCCCTTGAGAACTTTGAGTTAGCACCAGCTACGTCTGGGCCATTGGTAAGTATAAAAAATATACAAATTACTTTAAATTTATAATATTTCTGTGTTTTCTTTTCTAACAACTTGATGACAAGTGACAAATTTGAGCTCATTTCATCTTTATCTTTCAGTGCTCTTCTGATGGCCAATGCTGTAATGGTTCCATTTGCTTAACACCAGATTCAGGGCAGTATAAAATGCCAATGAGTTTAGAAGAAATGTTGGAGGTAAGCTGATCAGAAATAAGATCCTTGTGATTTTGAATATATGACCACATACTAATGAAATTTACTAATAATATAGGTGTTGTATTTCTCTCAGCGCATTCTCATCTCATTTTGATGCTACTCGTGAAATGGTAGCAGACACACTAGAGCCCACCATGGGATGGACTAGTTCACTTGGAATGTGCTGATTTTTAGTCATCTTGTGACAAAGTCATTCTCTTCTAATAGTTCGATGGCAAACAGGCATCTGGGTTGACGTAAACAATTTGCAAATAATTTTAGTTCCTTCTACCTTAAGTCCACCAAACGTACAGGGTTGAAACTCACATGGAAGGTGAAGAACACTATCAATTTTCAGGTTTGTTGGTCACTATCAAGCCAGAAAATAAGCAGACTGTCATCTGCAAATCGAGGTCCTCAGAGGGTGAATTTAGTGATGCTACCCTCTGTGAACCTCAATTTGAATCATGGTCTCAAAACTAAACAGAAAGAGGTACCCAGAGGATAAATTGGCCCACTGTATGGGATAGTATCACCCTCTGGGGACATCATTCTGCAAATGTCAGACTGCTTATATTTTTATACTGTACCAATGACCCAGACTTAGCTGGTGCTAACTCCACAAAAACCAGGGCCAAACACAAATTTTGCCCCCCAATCCCCAAAATTTGCATCCAAAACAAAAAGAAATCATGTCCTAAAGGACCTCCATAGTACGACTCTACTGCGCATGCGCAGTGACGCAGTCGTCCCGAAATTGGCGCCAAATATCATTCTCTGTTTGGCCCTTCATCAGTCAACATCTCACTGATCTTTGTGCTTGTAAATCTCAGTTTAAAGGATGCCAGACACGTAATTCTTGGAGAAAATGTGATTCTAAGGAGGATAGAAGGAGGAGAGGAAAAAAGAAGTGGCAAAAAATAATCAGGGCTGTACTTAAAATTTTTTGTTAAAATTATGTTAAGTTGCCTATTTTCGAGGCAAACGCCTCTTGTTGTCATTCTTGCTAATTGTTGCACTGCTTATTCAGTGTTTCCTCTCCCCTAACCTTCTAAAGTCCCCCCTTGCAATTCTCCCATGCTTTTGGCATATTTTTGAGAAGTTTCATTTCTAAAAATTCCCTGGGAGAGTTGCTTGGTTATAGAATGTTTTCTGTTATTTTCCCCATAGTTACGTTTTCACCCACGGGTGTGTAACGTTTGTGTTCTGCATCTTCCATCTGATGTTCTGCAGATTCTCCCCTGGGAGTCTCTGTTTTGCATCAGATAGAGTGTAATTGATGACTGATTCCGGGCCAGTTTTTTCAGTGCCTGGAGTCATGTTTTCTACTGTGTTTACACTGTTTGTTTTCATTGGCAACAGCCTTTTTTGAGGGGGGCTGTTTGCCTTTGTGGTAGTTTATCTCATTATAAGATACATTTATATTATCCGAAAGTGTCTCATTAATTATTTTATATAATTTTAAAATTTTTGACCACACTTTGCCATCGGATCCATCGGGGCTCAACGTTACTTTTCAGCAACTTGGGCTTCTCTGAAAAAATATTTTTTCAAAATTATTTTGTTTTGCAATTGTTTTTTCATTTATTAATGGATCATGTTATTATGTATCTTTGTGTCAGGGGTTTTTGCGAGTAACTAGGACTTATTGTTGTTCTTTCACAATGAAGGGACTTTGTTCAAATTGTAATAGGAAGAAATCTTCCTCTGACTTTCATGATTATTGCATTAATTGTAGTCAGTGTTCTCGCATTAATCCCTGTCCTGTATGTGAACATTGGGATGAGAAACATTGGAAACGTGTGTCACGATATGTTGTTTCGGGAGAAAGAGCGATGCCGGCTCTTTCTCCACAAGGTCACTCTACTCTCTCAGTTTCTATTTCAGAGGAACCAGAACAGGGTGATGTTTCCATGTTATCTTCTTCAAGTGTGCGTCCGTCGTCACAAATAAATACAGAGCTAGCGGCAAAAGTGCTCATGGAGATTAGACAAATGTCGTCCGCTAGCTCGCCCGGTGTAGCGTCCATTCACCGAATGGTTCGGCAGCCGGGTTCGTCCGATGCGGTCCAAGAGGAAATTTTGGGTGATGCAAGCACTATAAAAATAATAGATGCACACCCAGTGACGGCGGATAGTGAACGAGAACGGAGGAAGCCTTTTAGTCCGGTTCCTAGCTCGTCCAGGTCCAGCCGGGCCGCGATCGAGAGAGGCCCCTCTCTCGTACAACAACATCTGGGACCAGATGTTGTGGTACAAAATGTGTCTTTAGCGGAGCATACGTCCGTCGCTCGGGACGCTCCGTTGTATAAGCAGTCCGCAGAGACTGTTAAGGCTTCCTCTTCTCGTCGGCGCACACGACCGCACCTTGGCTGCGTGACCTCCGATATTTTGCCAGCTTCGCCGATGAAGGATTCTTCGGCGACCAGGTCACACCATCCGGCAGCCAGGGATTCGAGACCGATGGACTCCGGACGTTCGCATAGGAAAAGTATGCGGGAGCCATCTGATGCGGAGCTACCCTCGGCGAAGCAGCGAAAGACCGCTCCTCCGCAGGTCTCGACGTCGGACATTCTAGTGCAGATAGCACAGCTTATCGCAGCATCCCAGCAGCCGACAGAAACGGTGTCGGATCGAGAATTATCCGACGGCGCTGGGTCGGTACGCTCCGCCGAAGCATCGGGGGCGGACGACCGGGAACATCGGGAGGTCCGAGCGGATGGTGAAAGGGATACGGATGAATTGGAGCTATCCCTTTCGGAACAACACAAAGCTGCCGTGGACTTCATCCGGCACTTTCTTCCTCAAGTTGTTCCGTCGGGCCAGACTGCTGCGCTTCCGGACAGGAGAATTATAGCGTCATTGGACTCTGATTTTTTCGAGCGGTTCAGGGACATCGCTCCCGAGTTTCCGTCGCAGTCCAATAATGTTGCAAGAACATTTGAATTATTGAACGACGCTATTTTTAAACTTGCTTCCAGGACGGGGAAAGCAGGCTTCTTGTCCGCAAATACTCTCAACCTGCCTTTCATTAATGCAAGGAATAAATTCGACACGGCAGGTCAGGGTATACCGAGAGTTCCTCTGCGTATGGACGACGAGGCGGAAGACTTAGAGCTATCATTACCGTCGTCAGCTTCTATTCCAACCGCAGTGTTGGAAACAGCTATTGCGTCTAACAGAGCCAATTTAGATGCCTTATCTTACGCAGATCACCTTACTAAGGCGTTATCACTGCATCTTCAAGGGGAAGAGTTTCAGGATATACAATCCTCCTTAAGACTTCTTTCAAGGGCAGTAGCTTATTCCACGTGTAACTCCGCCCTTTCAGTGGCAAATCTGGAGTTGGTTAGACGTGACGCAGCCCTGTCTACATCCACACTAGTGGATTCTAAGGTGAAGAACTCTCTTAGAGTCGCTTCGGTCTCAGGAGATCTTCTCTTTGACGGCAAGCTTTCCGCTATTTATGATAATATTAAAAAGAAAGCTAGTGATTCTCTGTTGTTTAGATCCGCTCCTAAAAGGTCGGATACAGCAGACACGAATAAGGCGGGCACTTCTGGGTCTTATCCGCCCAAGAGAGGTTCCTATAGAGGTTCCGGTGCGTCCTCTAGCTCTTATTCGAGAGACCGTCAGGATAGTGACTCTCGTTCGGGACGTCCTTCAGGCCGGGACAATCGGTCGGACGCCCCGAGGTCGACGAGGCGAGGTGCGGGTCGTGGAAGACGTGGTTTCTCCTACCGCAGGCCTCGCAGATCCAGGAGGTGATGGCTTAAACCTCTATCGCGTTCCGGTTGGCGGAAGGTTGTCGAGTTTTTCTCAAGAGTGGGCGTCGATTACGGACGACCCGTGGGTGAGAGGAGTGACTTCGGAAGGTCTAAAGATATCCTTCAAACGAAAGCCTCCATTAACTCGAAGTCCAAAGTGGACTCATCTTCCGTCAAACCCTCAGAAAAGAGACGCTCTGCTATCAGAGGTGCAGTCTCTTTTAATGAAGAACGCGGTAGAGGTCGTAGAAAACCAGGAATCGCTGGGATTCTACAGCCATCTGTTTCTGGTTCCGAAACCAGACGGCTCGTTCCGTCCAGTCATAGATTTGAGCTGGATAAACAAGCTGATCGTCGCTCCGAAGTTTTATATGGAGACGATTCGATCGGTCAGAGCGAGTATTCGGGTGAACGATTATGCAACGAGCATAGATCTCAAAGATGCGTACTTTCACGTCATGGTACATCCGACATTCCGAAAGTATCTACGCTTCGCAGTCCTAGGAGTGGTGTATCAGTTCCGGGCCATGTGCTTCGGATTGAATCTAGCACCCTGGGCTTTCACTCGGGTAATGAACTCGGTAATGATCTACTTCCGAGCTCATTCGTCTGCGGTAACGTCGGCCTACCTGGACGACATTCTTCAGAGGTACGGCAACAAGTTAACGCTTCAAAACGATGTTCAGAATCTTCTTCTATTGCTCCGACGTCTCGGTTTCATAGTAAACGAGGAGAAGTCGGATCTGGTGCCGTCCAAGTCATTCACTCATCTGGGAATGAGCTTCGAGACGCACAACAATCTCGTTCGTCTGCCGTTAACCAGAGCGAAATTAGTCAGTTGTTACGCTCGCTATTGTCTGAATACAGACAAAGTCACGGCGAGAGAATTTATGAGACTGATAGGTCTGTGCGGAGCCGCCGCGGATCTCATTCCGATGGGACGGCTACGCACACGGCCTCTTCAAATTTTCCTGACTCAGAATTGGAGTGTGAAAATTCATTCGCTCGATGTAGACGTTCTCTTGTCAGATCAAGTGAAACAAGAGATTCAGACTTGGGCAAACATTCAGTGGTTAACTCAAGGAGTTCCGCTGCAGTTGCCGGATCCGAGTTTTACCATTATGACGGATGCCAGTCAAACAGGTTGGGGTGCATCATTAATCCCAACGGATTCGAGATGCCAGGGTCTTTGGGATCCGCAATTCCTGTGCAAGCACATAAACATCAAGGAAATGATGTCAATTTGGCTTGCGTTACGTCACTGGATGGACATTATTCATGATGCTCATGTCCAAATCCTATCCGACAATACGACAGTAGTGGCGTATATACGGAATCAGGGAGGCACTCATTCAGTTCCGTTGTTCAATCTAACGGAAAGAATCCTTCTGTTTGCGTTGGAACATCACGTTCTTCTTTCGGTCCGTCACATACCGGGTCGTCTGAATGTGCTAGCAGACTCCCTTTCACGAAAGGGTCGCTTGTTGCCGTCGGAGTGGACTCTCAACAAACAAGTATTCAATCAGATTTGCTACCAATGGGAACGGCCAATGATAGACTTATTTGCGACACATCTCAACAATCAGTTGCAAACGTATGTGTCTCCGTGTCCGGATCCAAGAGCATTTGCAGTAGACGCTCTGTCGATCCCTTGGGACGGAATGATAGGATATGCGTATCCTCCAGCGCCGTTAATTCAACAAGTATTGCTAAAGATAAAACAATCTCAATGCAAGATTCTGTTGGTAGCATCTCTGTCGCCACAGAGACCGTGGATAAATCTACTCAGGTGTCTGTTGTGGGACCTACCGCGGAAACTCCCTCCACGAGAGGATCTTCTTTGGCAGGGGAAATCGCGCCAACTACATCACAACCCGCAAGGTCTCAACCTTCACGTTTTTCCGTTGTGCGGTCCTTCTTGCATGGCAAGCACTTTACAGGACGAGCAGTGGACGCGATTTCTAACTGTAGGAGGACCTCCTCTTCGCTAAACTATGCGGCTAAGTGGAAGGTTTTCCGTCGTTGGTGTAGGGATCATTCTGTTGATATATTTGATCCCTCTATACCAGACATTGCTAACTTTCTAGTATACTTGTTTGACGAAATCAAACTGCATCCTGTTACTATAAAGGGTTATAGATCTATGTTATCTGATACCTATGCACATCATGATAGTTTACAAATTGGATCTAATGTCTCTTTATCGAAATTGGTTAGAAACTTTTCGATAAATAGACCCAGAACTCTTAGATTAATTCCTAAGTGGAATTTAGCTTGGGTTCTCCTTAAATTGAAGGAAAAGCCATTTGAACCTCTTGGGACAGTAGATTTCAAATTCTTATCTTATAAGACAGCTTTTCTCTTAGCTTTCTCTTCTGCCAGAAGAGTCAGTGAGCTTCATGCACTATCGGTGGATGATTCTCATTATCGTAGTGTTGGGAACACTATCACCTTCACTACTAATGTCGGTTTTTTAGCTAAGAATCAGGCTCCTAATAAATATCCGGAACCTATTTTTATTAAGGCTCTTCCGTCTTCAGACGGGCGTAGGCCTTTACTCTGTCCTGTTAGAGCACTACGTATCTATAAACAGAGATCTCAGTTCATCAGAAAGGGACGGAAACGTTTCTTTCTGTCTTTGATGCCTAATAGAAAGGACATTTCAGTCCATTCTATTGCTAGATGGATTCAGTTAACTATCCGTACTGCGTATGAAGATTTATCTTCTTCTCAGCAGTCTGTGCTTAAGATTTCTGCTCATGAAGTAAGAACTCTTTCTACTTCCTGGGCTTATGCTAATAGTGTTGCTATTACAGATTTAATGAAGGCTGCTTATTGGTCTCAGCCATCCACATTTACTAATTTTTATCTCAGAAATATTGAGTCCATTTCTGGAGACCTGCATTGTTTAGGTCCGTTATCTGTTGCTCAGAATGTCGTCCACTAAACAGTTGCAACTATAGTTATGCAGGCTTTCTGTTCCGGCAGTGACTCCGTCCGGCTGCCCTCTTCGCTCTGGGCTATTTGACCCAGGGCAAGGGGAAGGGGGGGGGGGGGGGCGGGTGTTCCCTTAGGTCACCTGCTTTATAGTGAAAAGCAAGGGAATGCCTCCTCCAAGACAGTATTTCTGAGTCGCTTCCGGGATGGTTTTAAAGTGTAATATTAATGTTTAATTTCATTCATGTCTTATTTTTAAAGTGTAGCTCGGTGTGAAGCATTTGTATATGTCAAGTGTCAAACGGGCTTTAATATACAATACTCGGACACTTTTAAATGATTATAAAGAGTCTCAATTCTCTGGACTACTTTATTTATTGGCTTGCTTTAAAAATAATTAGTATAAGGGTTATACTGGATGTTAATAGAGAACATGAATGTTATTGTGCTCAATTATTAAGGGTAGTGTATCTTTCTAATTTAAATATTAAATAAGAAAGATACATGTAAAGCCTAATACTCCTTTTCTCCTTAAGGGGTTACCTCTTTATTTTATAATTGAGCTTATTGGATTTTCCTCTATGTCCTAGGCCCTCCAGCCTGTTTACTATTCAGCTAAGTCTGGGTCATTGGTACAGTATAAAAATGTTAAAAAATTTATAGTAATTTATATATTTTTTATACTTAACAATGACCCAGACGGGGATGGCCCTCCCAGGAGTTGGGAACTCTTGCCTCCCCGCTGAGTACATAGCGCTGACCAGGCACTGCCAGTAAGAATGATAATTGGCGCCAATTTCGGGACGTCTGCGTCACTGCGCATGCGCAGTAGAGTCGTACTATGGAGGTCCTTTAGGACATGATTTCTTTTTGTTTTGGATGCAAATTTTGGGGATTGGGGGGCAAAATTTGTGTTTGGCCCTGGTTTTTGTGGAGTTAGCACCAGCTAAGTCTGGGTCATTGGTAAGTATAAAAAATATATAAATTACTATAAATTTTTTAACTTTCAGGCCTGGTCACTATCATTAGCACTTTTTTGTGGATGATAACATTAGTTCTATTTATCACAACTCAACCAAACTTGCAGAAAGTAATCGCATATGCAGCAAGAAGAACCCTATTTATTTTTAAGTTTGTAGCTGCAAGGTTGAAGGTCTCAGGACTTTTGATGAAAATTGGTTTCTGGTCAATAAGTTTTGTTTTATATGTCAAATGTTGGATCTGATTTACAGATTTGGTGCTCTGTGAGAGGGGAAGAATCATCAATTTGTCTTCTGACACTATAAATTGAAGGTCACAGGACTGTTAGTATAAATACAACTTTGTCAAGAATTGGTTTCCAGGCAATAACTTTTGCCTCCCTCAATGCAGGTCCACCAAACGATAAGGGTTGATACCTCATGGGAGAAGAAGTCTTCATTTTCAGGTTTGTCGGCCAAAGGTCAAATTCATTGTTACTAAAATTGCAGTTTTTAGCTTAACTTGACAAAATCAAGATAAGCTATTGCCATCACACACGTGGAACTTTTGCCTCCCTCAATGCAGGTCCACCAAACGATAAGGGTTGATACCTCATGGTAGAAGAAGTCTTTTCATTTTCAGGTTTGTCGGCCAAAGGTCAAATTCATTGTTACTAAAATTGCAGTTTTTAGCTTAACTTGACAAAATCAAGATAAGCTATTGCCATCACACATGTGGAAGTCTGCCTGTTCACATTTTCTTTAGCACAGGATACACCCCGTAGTTCTTGTCCATTCATCACAAAATTTTATATGCAGGTTCGAGGTCCTGTCTTGATGAGAATGTCCCCTTTTGGTCGTGATCGGTCAACCGTGATGGCTGTGAGCCCGACACCCGAAAACCTTTAGCTCAGTCTACAGGTCGTATTTATGAAGAGATTTCATTGTAACTTGGTTGAATGACTCCGTATAATGTCTAGATGAGAACGTCCCCTTTTGGTCACGATCAGTCAACCGTGACGTCTTTTGGAGCCCAAAACAAAAAAAAACTTGAGCACAGTGTACAGGTCGTATTTATGAAGACATTTTATTGTAACTTTGTAGGATGACTCTGTATAATGTCTAGATGAGAACATCCTATTTTGGTCATGTTCCGTCAACCACGATGGCCGCAGGGGCATGTTGCCTAGATTCCTTTAGCACAGTCTGCAGCTTTGCATTTATGAAAGGATTTCATTGTATAGGTCCTGACCTAGATTTGTTTAGCATAGCACAGTCTGCAGCTTTGCATTTATGAAAGAATTTCATTGTATAGGTCCTGACCTAGATTTGTTTAGCACAGTCTATAGTTCATTTTTTGAAGCGATTTCATTGTAACTTTGAAGGATAACTTGGTATGATTTCTGGATGAGACCATCCTATTTTGGTCACGATCAGTCAGCCGGTACTGCAGCCTGGTCATGTGACCTAGATCCCTTTAGCACCGTCTACAGTTTGTTTTTATGCCCATTTTATAAAAAGGGTTGTATTATGTTATGGCGTTGACATCTGTCCATCTGTCTGGAATTGTTTTCCGGACTTTTTTTTTATACCCCCCACAAAACGAAGTTTAGGGGGGTACACTGGAGTCAACTTGTCAGTTGGTCAGTCTGTCACCGTCAGTCCGTTGCACATGTAAACTTGAGGAGTGAAGTACTGTCACAGTTTTAGCCACATTTTCATGAAATTTCACAAAATGATCAACATAATGAAGGGAAATGCGTGACATAATTTCTTTCCCGCTCGGTTTCAAGCTGGCCATATTGAATTTTTTTTTGTGTAAACTTGTGGAGCGAACTGCTGCCACAGTTTTAGCCGCATTTTCATGAAACTTCACAAAAATGTTCAACATGATGAGGGGAAGTATGTGACATAATTTTTTTCATGCTCGGTTTCAAAATGGCCAACTGGCAGCCATACTGGATTTTTTTTTTACTTCGAAAAATTGAATGCCCCTTTTCAGTCACCCATACTAGGCAGTATGCCAGTGTGGGGGTATTCTGGGTGACATACCATCTCTAGTTTCATTATGAATGGACATATTGAGAAAATTTTTGATATTCAGCTTTGTTATGTATACTTACAGATTGAGTTCAAATTTCATTTTTTTTCTGCTCAGTTGATTTTTGGTGGAGTTACTGACCTTGGACTTAGTTACCATTTTCCACATTTTTTTTCGTTATGGATTGACATATTTAGAAAAAAAATTAGTTATAGCTTTGTTGTGGATACTTACAGATCAAGTTCAAATTTCGTTCCACTCTGTTGATTTTTGGTGGAGTTACTGCCCTTGAACTTAATTTTTTTTTAAGTTTTTAGAGTTTTCCAGATTTTTTTTTCGTTGGACATATTGAGAAAATTTTTAGTGTACAGTTTTGTTATGGATACTTACAGATCAAGTTCAAATTTTGTTCAACTTGGTTTATTTTTGGTGGAGTTACTGCCCTTGAACTTATAATTTTTAGAGTTTTCCGGATTTTTTTTCATTTTTCGGACTTTTTGAATAAGTATAATTAACTAAAATAGAGAAACTGACAGTAAAGTTCAATTGGAACATGTATAATGAATAGCGTTTTATAATTTCTGAAAGTTCGGGCGAATTATGCACCATCCAACGGTGTCCTCTGGTTGTGAATGGATTTCATTGTAATATGGCTCTTGTGCCATTGCTGAAGGATAAGGCCACAGACCTCTCGTTTTATTTATGCCAAATTGATTAACCCATTGAAACACACATGTAGTTCTGTGTAGCTTTTTGCCAAGTGCTCTTAACCCTTTACCTAACGCAGACGATATCAAAATTTATTATTTTAAATACAGTGGAGCCCACTTAACTGGATATCTCTTAACTGAATAACCCTGTTATGTGAATATAATTTTCCAACACAGAACCATTTACCATACCTCCAGTACAAATTTGACCTGTTAACCCTTTACCCAACATAACGGCCAAAACCGGCCAGTGCTATTCTCAAAAATCGCCAATTAATTTTCAAAATATTTTCATTTTTTGTCTCAAAAACATAGGTTATGACCCCTCGTTGGAACGAGCTCGTCGAGCTCGTTCCAACGAGGGGTCATAACCTATGTTTTTGAGACAAAAAATGAAAAAAATTAGTTATTCAAGAATTTTTTTTGCAAGTGTCGTTTGCTTTTCATGTTAGGTAAAGGGTTAATTAAATATAGGTTAAAGAGTAAACTCCTGTTAATTGAATAAAAAATCTTACAACCTGTCGAGAAATTAAACTGAATCTCCCCAATTTTCCTTTGCTTATAGACCTATTTGGCCTCAGGACATCCAATACAGGCACTTAATCTATTATATCTTTATTGATAGAGCTCATGGAGCTCTGTCAAAGATATAATAGGGTAAATGCTAAGTTGATCTCTAGAATACAGGAAAGTGACACCTTCCCTGTTAATTGAATACTCCTGTTAATTGAATAATTTCCATTGGCAAAGTGGCTGTTCAATTAACAGGGTTCCACTGTATCATTTTTTGAAATTTTTCAAAACATTTCAACAAAACCATATCATGTGACCCCTCTTTGGAACGAGCTTGTTCCAAAGAGGGATCACATGATATGGTTTTGTTGAAATTTTTCGAAAAATAATATTTTTTCAGCTGCTGAATTTGCGTATTACTTGGGTGGATGTGGGCGATTCATTGGGTAAAGGGTTAAAAAGATTAGGATTAGGCACAAAAATTAGGGTCAGTCGCCCCAGGAAGTGAAGCAGAGCTTGTTTACTGTGGTACACAAGCTATGTTTTACTGGAAAAATAGGACCCAGTCACCAATGCTTGGGGTGAAAGTCCTCAAAAATGGACAGCATGGGTATAAATGATTGACTAAACTTGTTTTTATCTCCATGTTGTGGTCATGATAAGCAATTGTGCTGAAATATCTGACCTTAAACACCAATAAATAAATAAATAGGGTCAGCCAGGAACAAGAATCATTTTATTTTTTTCCTTGACCTTACATGCCTTCTAGGAAAATTGTGTCTCATACAATCTAATGACAATGAAAATATGCTTTGAAAAAAATTTGTGATTCAAAATTTCTGGAGAATGTTTTATTATTAGATGAATTGAGAACAAATCATTAGTTGTCAAGGCCAGTTAAGCAAAAGTTCTTGTTTCTCGTGCAATTTTCCTTTGATTTTATGGTGAGGGAGTGGAGTTTTTTCTGTTTATACACAAAACAAGTCATGAAAATAGTTCGATTTATTAACCCTTTACCCAACGTAACGGCCCAAACCGGCCAGCGCTATTCTCAAAAATCGCCAATTAATTTTCATTATTTTTTTCATTTTTTGTCTCAAAAACATAGGTTATGACCCCTCGCTGGAACGAGCTCATCGAGCTCGTTCCAACGAGGGGTCATAACCTATGTTTTTGAGACAAAATATGAAAAAATTAGTTATTCAATAATTATTTTTGCAAGTGTCGTCTGCTTTTCAGGTTAGGTAAAGGGTTAACTTAACTGCTCAAACTATTCTGTGGAAACACCAAAAGTTTTCAGCAGTGAAAATTTCCCACAATGCAGTTGCAAATCTAATCAGACTATATCTTGTTGGTAGACAGATCTCCATGAGGTCTGTCATAAAGGATATAGTTGGTTAAATGTTTAGACCTACAAAATAGTATATGTATCATTGGAGAAACTTCCACGTAATAAAATGGTGGTAAAGCAGATATTCAATGACGAGGGAGGTGCCTGAGAAACAAAAATATAATTTTTTTAATAGCCCAAGTGTGAGAGAACTCTTGTGACAGGGTCAAGTTTTGCGACCTAAATCAATTTTGTCATCCTGTAGGTCAGCCTCTTGCTATAATTGATCACTTTTTATACGCCTGTTTATAAAGACGGTTGTATTATGTAAATGGTCTGTCCATCTGTCTGTCTGTCCACAAACAATTGGTTTCCGACCGATAACTTGAGTTTGGATTGTTTGATCTCAACCAAAGTTTGTATGTGTATTACCCATCTAGTAATACAGGCCAAGTTCAAATACAGGTTTTGTGCAATTATTTTTACATGAGTAACGGCCCTTTTTGGACTTAGAATTTGACCATCTATTAACATTTTTGGTTTCCAACTGATAACTCCAGTTTGGATTATTTGATCTCAACCAAAGTTGGTATGCGTATTATCCAGCTAGTATTACAGGCCAAGTTCGAATATGGGTTCTATCGAATTATTTTTACGTGAGTTACGACCCTTTTTCAACTTAGAATTTGACCATCGATTAACATTTTGTGGTTTCCGACCAATAACTCAATTTGGATTATTTGATCTCAACCAAAGTTTGTATGTGTATTATTACCCAGCTAATAATACAGGCCAAGATAAATTAGGGGTTCCATGCAATTATTTTTACATGAGTTATGACCCTTTTTCGACTTAGAATTCAGCTCCGTGTTAACATTTTTGGTTTCCAACCGATAACTCCAGAATTCAGCTCTCTGTTAACATTTTTGGTTTCCGACCGATAACTTCAGTTTGGATTATTTGATCTCAGCCAAAGTTGGTACAAATCAAAATGGCTAATGGGCATATTTAGCCATGCATGACGGTGCTAATAAAAGGGGGTAACATGGATCGACAACACTTGATTTTGCGCCACTCTTCTCTGCTATCGCCATGTAAACATGGAAATTATTTCATAAAATTTAGTATTTTTATACAGCCACTCTTATGAGTGGGCCATGTTATGGTATGGCAATGTCTGTCCATCCATCCGTCTGTCCGTTAGCTTTTGTTTGTCCATGCGATAACTTGAAAACAATACATCCAACAGATACTATTTTCTTCATGGTTGATTAGTCATGACTAGAGGATGGTTCCTTTCAATAACCAGCATTCTGGCATGTCCAATATGGCCACCACGGCACCCATCTTGGATTTTCAGGGACTTTTGATTGTCCACGCGATAACTTGAAAACTATAGATCCAACAGATGCGACTTTTTTATGGTTGATTAATCATGACTAGAGGATGTTTCCTTTCGATAACCAGCATTCTGGTATATCCAAGATGGCCGCCATCTTGGATTTTTAGGGCCTTTTGATGGTCCATTTGATAATCCAACAGATACTGTTTTTTTATGGTTGATTTGTCATGACTAGAGGATTGTTCCTTTTGATAACCAGCATCATTGTCCATCCGTCCGTCCATCCATCCATTTGTCTGTCCATATGTCCGTTGACTTTTGTTTGCCCACGTGATAACTTGAAAACAATACATCCAACAGATACTGTTTTTTTTATGGTTGATTAGTCATGACTAGAGGATGGTTCCTTTCAATAACCAGCATCAATATCCGTCCTCCGTCCATCCATCAGTCCAACCGTCCGTCTGTCCATCCATACTTTTATTTGTCTATGCTATAACTTGAAAACAATACATCCAGCAGATACTGTTTTTTTATGGTTGATTAGTCATGACCAGAGGATGGTTCCTTTCGATAACCAGTATTCTGGCATGTCCAATATGGCTGCCATGGCAACCATTTGGAAGTTTTGGTGACTTTTCATTTTCCACGCAATAACTTGAAAACAATATATTTAACTTTAATGGGTTGTAAGCCAGGAATGTACAATTATTTTTGAAGGAATTATTGACCTTTTGTTCAACTAAAAATTTCTTCACAAGTGCATTTTCTTCATAGGTGGCTGTATATTGATCCACCCCCTGGCAGTGCACTTGTTTTTAGTTTTTTCAATCATTTATTGAGACTGTAGCACAGATTTTACTGAAACTTTTTCTTTTTTTTCTGACAGGCGCCTTGCTCTTCTGATGATGATGAAGCTGCCATTTCTGAGGAAGAAATAAAGCAATACATAGCAAACCAAAAACAATACACCCATAAGCGACAAGAACTTAGGAAATTGTTAAAGCAGAGATTTATGAACATGCAACAGCAAAGGGTGTATAATCACGAGTCACAAGATTTTCACAATCTTACACAAGAACTTGTGAATATGTGATGAATGTGGCATTACAGATTGTTTGAACTTTCTATTGTCCGGTGTTAATAACTTACTGGATGGGTGATGATCTTTGATGGTGATGTTAACATTTCTTGAGTGGTAATAAATCACTCGTTAGGTATGCTCACTGATCTCTTTACAACTTGATTGCGTGGAATGTCCATGAAAAATGTCACCGCTCAATATTAAGCCTCACCCCCCCATAAGATGGCGTAAAGTCAAATCATTGTGATAATCGGTGATTTTATGTGCACCCATACTATGTATGGTACACATAATGCCGGCATCCGGGGTGGTCCTCCGTCGTTCTTCCATCCTTTGTCTGTCTGTCCACCCGTCCGTCCGTCCATATCCATTTCTTTGGCATTCGATAACTTGAAAAATATTGCTTGGATTGTCAAGTTACTTTATTTTTGTGTTCAGGTTACTGATGTGCCAAGCTGTATAGTTTTTGGTGTAAATCTGATAATTTGATCCTGAGATATTATCCCTTTATCCTTCAAATTGAAAATTCCTCCAATCCCTTTGGCATGAGATAACTCAAAAAATATCAATCCGATTGTCATGTTACTTCATATATGTGTTCAGGTTACTGATGTGCTGAGCTGTATAGTTTTTGAAGTAAATATGATAATTTGATCCTGTGATATTAACCCTTTATCCTTCAAATAGAGAACTCCTCCAATCCATTTCTTCGGCATGCGATAACTCAAAAAATATTAATCCAATTATCAGGTTACTTTATATATGTATTCAGGTTACTGATGTGCTGTGCTGTATAGTTTTTTATGTAAATCTAATAATTTGATCCATAGATATTAACCCTTTATCCATCAGATTAGGAACTCCTCCAATCCATTTCTACATGTACCCATACCATGTATGGTGTACATAATGTCGGCATCCGAGGTGGTTCTCCATCATACAGCTTTCTACTAGTTGCATGTATGGGTACACATCTGACGATTTAATCAGCCTTTTTTTTATGATGTGAAAGTTGTCACATCAACTTTTCAATCTCGTCACTTGTTGTTTATCAGTACAGTGGAGTCCTGTTAATTGAATGGGGGCCTCGGATGGGTGACCGTCTGAGTGATCGATTTGCACTCCCACGTTGTGTCCTTGGGCAAGGTACTTAACCCCGATTGTCCACATGGAGGCATGATGACGCCGAATACTAAGGCGTACTGCACGTTGATGGTGCGCATGTCTTCAACCAATCTAACCCTGCCTGTGCTGCAGTGCGGAGTTACGATGTTGGGGAGCTGGCAGCTGCTTGTCGTTGCTCAGTGGTTCTCTCTGGGTTCTTCGGCTTCCTCCACCCGTATAACTGTCACGGTCATGATTAGCCATTGTGCATAAGTATGTGACCTTAAACACCAATAAATAAATAAATAAATAAATAATATTAATTGAATAGCCACTTTGCCAATGAAAATTATTCAATTAACAGGAGTATTCAATTAACAGGGATTGTATCACTTTCCTGTATTCTAGAGATCAACATAGTATTTATTCTATTATATCTTGTTTGACTGAGCTCTATGAGCTCTGTCAAACAAGATACAATAGATTAAATGCCTGTATTGGATGTACTGAGGCTAAATAGGTTTATAAACAAAGGAAAACTTTGGCAAGTCAAGGTAATTTCTCGACAGGTTACAAGATGGTTTATTCAATTAACAACAGTTTATGCTATAACCTATATTCAATTAACAGGTCAATTTTTTACTTGAAGTATGGTAAATGGTTTTGTGTTGGGAAATTATATTCAATTAACAGGGTTAATCAATTAAGAGATATTCAATTAAGTGGGCTTCACTGTAATAACTAAAATATGTTGTGAATATTCTGTTTGTATCAGGTCTCAAAATGTACGCTTATCCACCCTTTGCCGAGTTGTGCCCTTTGGAAAATTCAAATGTCTTTTGAAACACATGAATATGAAATACCTGTCTGTGGTTTGATTGAACACCTAAGGCCAAACAAAATTATATAATTGATTCTCAGGCAATTTTGTTACAAAACAAATGAGGAAGGGTGTTTTTTATTAAGCCCCTGAAAAAATGTTCAGGGCATATTGTGTTTGTCATTTCCATCCATCTGTCTGTCCATCTATCAGAAAGATTTTTATGTCCGCTCCATAACTCTTAGATGCCTCGTTGGATTTTATTGAATCTTGGCAACATGTTGGTTATGGGGAGACGATGGGTCGTGCACAAAATTTTTTTTTGTTCGATCGAGGTCAACGTCACATATCACACACCGTGTAATCAGATCAACGCGGTTGTGTCGGAAACATGCCTCCCCGTAGTTGGCCGTCCGTTTCCCGTCATTTATCATTCGCATTTTTAGTCGAAGTTTACATGACGTTGATTTTCAAATCAACATGGAGCCAATCACAAGGTGAGTCTATAATTATTTCATTGCATCAGTTGGAGGAGATATTCAGTCACAGTTCTACTGATGGAAATAGTTTTTAGAATCCGCATTTTTTTTTTTAAATAACCCGATGTTGTGTCAACATTCGAAAACAGGAAAAGTGGCATCATTTCTATTCAACGGCGCCTCCATCGGTTTATTTTCACTTTTCATTGCCCGAATACTTCATTCCCACCAAACCAATCAAACACCAGGCATATAAAAACAAATATTCGAAGTAAAATTATGAATTTTTTATCCAAAACTTGACAACGCTGTGTTCAGTGGTTGACAATGCTACAGTTCGAACTGATAATAATGTGCTGTGTTTATAGAATTGATGGAAACCACGACTGGATGATCGGGTCTGGAAAAAAATCTGGAAGTTAATCTATAATAAATGAAAGCTTATACATGCATGATAGATTAATTCATGTATTTGTATAGGGAAATTTATCTATAAATCTGACACAATGGGAGATCATTTACAATAGTGTATTTTCGCATAATGGCACGGGCCATTACCGTGCGTCCTCGCCATTATTGCTCATTTGCACTATCCCTATATGCCGTCTGTACATACATACCTGCTTTACGTTAATGGTAGTAGGGTGATTCTCTGATGATTCGACCATTTCTCTTTCATGAAAAACCCCGAAAATAATATATTTTTATACTGTACCAATGACCCAGACATAGCTGGTGCTAACTCTTAAAATATAGGGCCAAACACAAATTTTGCCCCCCAATCCCCAAAATTTGCATCTAAAACTAAAGAAAACATGTCCTGAGAGGCCCTCCACACTTCGCCCCTACTGCGCATGCGCAGTGTCAAGGACGTTCCGAAATTGGCGCCATTTATCATTCTAAGTTTGGCCCTTCATCAGTTAACATCTGACTGATCTTTGTGCTTTTAAATCTCAGTTTAAATGATGCCAGACACATAAATATTAGTGAAATGGTGATTCTAAGGAGGATAGAAAAGGAGGAGAGGAAAAGAATGTGTGACAGAATATTATCAGGGCTGTAACTTAAAATTTTTTAATGAAATTATGTTAAGTTACCTATTTTCAAGGCAGCAGCCATTTTGTTGTCATTCTGATTATTTAGTTACACTGTTTTTTCAAGTGTTTTTCCTCTCTCCCTGTCCTTTAAGTTCCCCCTTGCTATTCTCCCATGCTTTTGGCATAATTTCTGTAATTATTATTACTAAAATTTCTTGGGAGTTTAGCTGAATAACAGAATGAATTCTGTTCTTTCCCCATGTTTACGTCTTCACCTACGGGTGGTTAGGCGTTGTGTTCTGCATCTACCATCTGATGTTCTGCAGTTTCTTCCCTGGAAGTCTCTGTTTTGCATCAGATGGTGTATTTTTGGTAACTGATTTCGGGCCTGGGTGCCTGGAGTCTTATTTTAGTGTTTTTACACTCATTGTTTACATTTACAACAGCCCTCTGTGTGAGGGGGGGATTTCTAAATAATAATATCTTTATGTTATTTCAATCATAACTAGATACATTATTATTGTTCGTAAGTGTTGAATAAATTGTTTAAAATATTTTTAAAATTTTTGTCCACACTTAGGCTTGGGATCCATTGGGGCTCAACGTTACTTTTCAGAAACTTGGGCTGTTCTGAAAAAATATTTTTTCAAAATATTTTGATTTCTATTATTTTTTCTATATTAATGGATCATATTATTATTATGTATTTTGATTGCCAGGGATTAGTGCGAGTACCAGGACTTGTTTTCTTTTCACATTGAAAGGATATTGATCAATTGTTTTAAGAGGAAGTCTTCCTCTGACCTTATTATCATTCTATATGTGGTCAGTGTACTCGCATTAACTCCGGTTCTGTATCGTATGATTTCGATGACAATATGGGAAGCGTATGTCACGGTATGTTGTTGGGGATTTGGACACTCCGGTCCTTTCCCCGTAGGGTCACTCTACTTTATCAATTTCTATTTCAGACGATCAAGATTAGGGTGATGTATCTGTGATGTCTTCCAACAGTGTGCCTCCGTCGTCACAATTAATGAAGGGCTAGCGGAAAAGTGCTCATGTAATACGCCAATTGCCTAAGAGGACCCTAGTAGGTTCGACGGCCTTTGACGTCCGCTAGCTCGCCCGGTGTAGCGTCCATTCACCGAATGGTTCGGCAGCCGGGTTCGTCCGTTGCGGTCTAGAAGGAATTTTGGGGTGATGCGAGCACTATAAAATTAACTTAATGCACACCCAGTGACGGCGGATCGGAGGGAGAACGGAGGAAGCCTTTTAGTCCGGTTCATAGCTCGTTCCGGTCCATCCGGACGGCAAGCGAGAGAGGCCCCTCTCTCGTTCAACAACATCTGGCCCCAGATGTTGTGGTACAAATGTGTCGTTAGCGGAGCATACGTCCGTCGCTCGGGACGCTCCGTTGTATAGGCAGTCCGCTGAGACTGCTAAGGCTTCCTCTTCTCGTCAGCGCGCACGACCGCACCTTGGCTGCGTGACCGCCGATATTTTACCAGCTTCGCCGATCAAGGATTCTTCGGCGACCAGGTCACACCATCCGGCAGCCAGGGATTCGAGACCGATGGACTCCGGACGTTCGCATAGGAAAAGTATGCGGGAGCCATCTGATGCGGAGCTGCCCTCGGCGAAGCAGCGATAGACTGCGCCTCCGCAGGTCTCGACGCCGGACATTCTTGTGCACATAGCACAGCTTATCGCAGCATCCCAGCAGCCGACAGAAACGGTGTCGGATCGAGAATTATCCGACAGCGCTGGGTCGGTAGCCGGGGACCCGAGGCCTGCAGACTCCGGACGTTCGCATAGGAAGTATGCGGGAGTCAACGTACACGGAGCTTCCAGCGGCAATGCATCGTAAGTCCGCTACTGCACAGACCTCGGGAACGGACGTGCTTTCCTTAATAGCACAGTTTATCGCAGCATCCCAGCATCAACTGAATCTGTCGCATATATTTTATCCGACGATGCTGGGTCGGGACGCTCCGCGGAAGCGGGTACGGACGTCCGAAAGTTTCATCCAGTCCGACGGGATACCGAAAGGGATTCGGTGGATTTCAAGCTTTCCCTTTCGGAACAACATATGCTGCGATGCCGGATAAGAAACTGATAGCGTCGGTGGACTTAGAAATTTTTGGTTCGGTTCAGGGACATCGTCCCTCAGTTCCGACATAGTCCAATAATGTCACACAAACTTTCGAATTATTGAACGACGCTATATATATTATTATTTTATGCTTGCTTTCCAAGCATTTCTGGTTTCTTGTTCGAAGAATTATGGAGATGTCTTTCAAAAGTGTGCCTCTGTCGTCATAGTTAATGAAGAGTTAGCGGCAATAAGTGCTCATGGAATATGTCTATCGCTTACGGAGTGACATTCGCTAGCTCACCCGGTGTAGCGTACATTCATCGAATGGTTCGGCTGCCGGGTTCGTCCGTTGCGGTCTAGGAAGGAGATTTGGGTGATGCGAGCACTTTAATTACTTTAGTACTCACCCAGTGACGGCAGATTGAGGACAGATCGGAGGAAGCCAACAACATAGGGGACCGCATGTTGTGGTTCAGATATTTTACATTCGGAGCATATGTCCGTTGCTCGGGACGCTCCGTTATATTGACAGTCCGAGAGACTGTCTTTAATGCTTCCTCATCCTCACAGCAGGGCACACGACCGCACATTGGCTACGTGACCTCGAGTATCCGATCAGTTTCGGCATTCAGTGATTCCACAGCGAATAGGTCGCGCCATCCGGTAGCCAAGGGACATGAGGCCTATACACTCCGTTCGCTCGCATATTGGAAGTATGCACGCGGTAACGATCTCGGAGCTTCCTGCGGCAATGCATCGTAAGACCGCTGCTCCTCAGGCCTCAGTGACGGACGTGCTATCCGAGTTAGCACAGTTGTTTCGCAGCATCCCAGCAATTGACGGTTTCTCGGTCGAATCAGGAATTATCCGACGGCGCTGGGTCGGTGCGGTCCGCGGTTGCATCAAGCTACGGACGACCGAACGCTTTATAGGGTCCGACAGGATGGCGAAAGGGATTCGAAAGATTTCGAGTTTTCCCTTTAGTAGTATCGGAAGATGCCTTTCATATCTTCTGGCATTTCTTCCAGTGATTATTTTTCGGACTTCATTGCTGCGATCTTGGATAAGAGACTTATAGCGTCATTGGACTCGGATTTCTCGATCGGTACAGGGACTTTGTCCCTGACTTACCGACGCAGTCCAATATTGTAATTACAACATGTGTTTTATTTTTCGACGCTATATATTTATATATATATACAAGCCTGCTACTAAGCATGATAGTTTAGTTTCTTGTCCGCGTGGCTCATTTCTGCCATTTTATCTTTTTTACATATAGTTTAATTTGGCAGAGCAGGGCATACCGAGAGTTCATATGCGTCTAGACGGTGTGATTAAAGACTGCATATATTCTTTTTCACCGTTTAGGTCTTTTCCAATTTCAATGTTGGGAACGACATTATGTATAGTAGACTTAACTTAGACGCTTTATTATACGTAATCCGCCTTACTGAGGTGTTATCATTACGTCTTCAAGAAAAGATTTACGGGATATTATTCTCAATGTAATTTCTTTTGAGGGCAGTAGTTTGTTCACGTATAACTCCGCCCTTCAGTGGCTGATTGGAGTTGGTTAGACGTGAGGCAGCCCTAGCTACATCCACGCGTGGATAGTAGGTTAAGAACTCTCTCAGAGTCGCTTCGTTCTCGGAGGAGCTTCTCTTCGACGGCAACTTCCGGCAATCCATGAATTGCTTGATTTATACATTCTCTTGTCTATCTAGTGTTACAAGAGATTCAGACTGGGGCAAACATTCGGTGGTTGACTCAGAGAGTGCCGCCGCAGTTGCCGGACCCGAGTGTGGCTGTTATGACGGTTGCCAGTCAAACAGATTGGGATATATACTGATCCCTACGGATTCGAAGTGCCGGGGTCTTTGGGTTCCGCAGTCTTTTAGCTATCAGTTAACTTCCGCGGAATAATGTTTTTTAGGCTTGCTTTATGTCATTGCATGAACATTATTCAGAAACGCATGCCCAAATTCCTGTCCTTTAATTCGACAGTAGTGGCGTATCTCCGGAACCAGGGAGGCACTCTTTCGTTTCCGTTATTCAATTTAATGGAAAGAATCCGTCTGTTGGTTATAGTACACCAAGTTCAGTTTTGGTCCGTCATATTCCGGGTCGTCTGATTGTTTTATCGGACTCCCATTCTCTTACGGGTCGCTTGTTGCTGTCAGAATGGACTCTCAACAAACAAGTATTCAATCAGATTTGCTATCAATGGGAGCGCCCAATGATTATTTATTTACGACACAGCTTGCTAATCAATTGCAGACGTATGTGTTTGCTTGTCCAGATCTCTGAGCTAATACTGTTAACGCTCTATTGATCTATAGGACGGAATGATAGGATACGCGTATCCTCCGGCGCTGTTGTTTTTAGCAGGTATTGCTAAGATAAACAACCACAATACATTTCTGTTGATAGCATCTCTATCTTCACAGAGATCATGAGTAATTTACTCTCTTGTCTACTGTGGATCTTAACGTGAAATCTTCCTCTATGTGAGGATCTTTTTTCACTGGGTAAATCGTGTCATCTTTATCACAACCAGCAAGGTCGCAACCTTCATGTATTCCGTTGTGTGGTCCGTATTGCATTGTAAGCACTGTACTGGACGAGCTTTGGACGCGATTTCTTACTATAGGAGATCCTCTTCTTCGCTATTCTATGCGACTAGAGTGGAGGCTCTTCCGTCGTGGTGTAGGGATCATTATGTTCATATGGTTGATCCCTCCATACTACTCATTGCTATTTTTTAGTATACTTGTTTCACAAGATCTACTGCAGCCTGTTGTTATTTAGGTTATAGGTTTATGTTACCTCATACCTATGCACTCTACGATAGTTTACAATTGAGTCTTTTGTCTCTTTATCTAAGTCAATTAGTAACTTTTTGATAAATAGACTTAGAATCTTTAGATTAAATTCCTATACGGATTTTAACTTCAGGTTCTTATTTAGCTAAGTAATCATTTGAGCCTCTGGAAACAGTAGTTTTCAAATTCTGACCTTTTAGACAGTAATTCTGTTGGTTTCTCTTTTACTGTAGAGTCAGTGAGTTTCATGCACTATCGATGGATGATTTTCACTTTCATAGTTTCGGAATCAATACTTCCGTTACTATTTAGGTTGGATTGTTGCATAAGAGTTAGGCTCCTATTATCCGGAACCTATTATTTTAAGGTCCTTCCGTCTTCGTATGGGCATAGGCCTTTACTCTTTCCGGGTACAGTTTATGTATTTATAAACAGATATCTGTTTATTACAAGGGCGTAAGCTTCTTCTGTCTTTGATGTCTAGTAGAAGGACGTTACGCTCCATTTTATTGTTAATGGATTCTATTAACTAGCGTACTGCTTATGGTATATCATTGGCTTAGCAGTTGTGCTTAAGATTTCGGCTCATGAAGTAAGAGTTCTTCTACTTCTTGGGCTTACATTAATAGTGTTGCTATTATAGATTTTTGAAGGCTGCTCATTGCGCTCAGCCATCCATTCATGAATTTTATCTCAGAAATATCGAGTCCATTTCTGGAGGCCTCTATTGTTAGGTCTATTATCTACTGCTCAGAATGTCATTCACTTAACAGTTGCTACTATAGCTAGGTAGGCTGTCTGTTTCGGCAGTGTCTCCGTTCGGCTGCCCTCTTCGCTCTGGGCTATTTGACCCAGGGCAAGAAAAAGGGGGGGGGAGGGTGTTCCCTTGGGTCACCTGTTTTTACTATGAAAACAAGGGGATACCTCCTCCGGAGTTAGTAATTCTGAGCTGTTATTGGGATGGTTGTTTAGTGAGAAGTTTAAGTTTATAAAATTCATTCAAGTCTTAGTTTTTAAAGTATAGCTTTTGAATATTGCATATGTCAACGGACATGATTATGCAATTCTCACACACTTTTAGGAGTATAAGAGTCTCTATTCTCTAGACTTTCTTTATTATTGGCTTACTTTAAAAATTATTAGTATAAGGATTATTGGATATTAATAGAGTACATGGATGTATGAAGCTCAATTTTTGGAAGGTGTTGTATCTTTCTAATTTATCATAAATAAGAAAGATACATGTAAGGCCTATTACTTCTTTTCCCTACAGGGGATGACTCTATTTTATTTTATTTGAGCGTATTCCATTTTGCTCTATGTCCTTGGCCCTCCAGCCTTTTTACTATTCAGCTATGTCTGGGTCATTGGTACAGTATAAAAATGTTAAAAAATTTATAGTAATTTATATATTTTTTATACTTACCAATGACCCAGACGGGGATGGCCCTCCCAGGAGTTGGGAACTCTTGCCTCCCCGCTGAGTACATAGCGCATACCAGGCACTGGTTATTAGAATGATAAATGGCGCCAATTTCGGAACGTCCTTGACACTGCGCATGCGCAGTAGGGGCGAAGTGTGGAGGGCCTCTCAGGACATGTTTTCTTTAGTTTTAGATGCAAATTTTTGGGGATTGGGGGGCAAAATTTGTGTTTGGCCCTATATTTTAAGAGTTAGCACCAGCTATGTCTGGGTCATTGGTAAGTATAAAAAATATATAAATTACTATAAATTTTTTAACTTTTCAAAAATATTTTTTAATTGCTTTCCGATTAGAGCCAAATTAGTCGGTCCTAAAAATGGGAAAATACGTTTGTATACATTTCTCTCATTTTCAAGTAATGAACACCGAAGTAGACGTTTTGTTTGTGATAACGTGACTGGCGGCTGTTGGAACCAATGTTTAGCAGGCAAACAAACTTGATTACACAAAGAGCGATGTTAAAATGGGGGCTTTCTGCACAAGTTAATTCAACTGCTTTGACAATTTTACACATGAATGCAAAGTCAGATAACTATTCATGTGCAAATTCGACCTTGGGTGGGGGGGGGGGGGGGGGGGGGGGGTGGGTGGTATGTGTGTGTGTGGGTAGGGTGTTAGCCATCCTGGGAAGGGCTCGTAATCGTGGGAGGGAATACGCACAATTCCATAGTTTCAAGCGTTATATCGATCGTTTATATCAATCAAATTCCCCCCCCTACCCCCCCCCCCCCCCCCCCCCCCCCCATTTCGAAAATATGAAATGGATTTTTTTCATCTAGTTGGGTCGTAGCCAGGATTCTATAATGGGGAGGGGGGGGGGGGCAAATCATGAATATTTGGAAGGTCGTTGTGGGGGGTTTGCCCCCCCCCCCCCCCCAAAAAAAAATGCAAACTGTCACATACTGTTTTTAACCCCTACCCTTCTTCAGGGGGCCCCAGAGATCGATCTCCCCCAGAGTCTAGCAACTTAACCTTCTTCATTGTGATGGGGCGGGGTTGGGGTGGGGTTCCCAAATGCAAACTGTCACTTATTGTTTTTAACCCTCACACAGGCCTTCGATTGGGGATCCTTGCTCTGCCACTGGGGCCACCGTTGATATTGTATTTAGGGAATACCATGGTTTAGTTGTCAGTGTCATTCAGTGTTAATCTGAACCGGGGATTGGGGAGGCCCCACAGCGACCACATCATAAAAGGGCCCATATAAAATTAAATAAACAGTGGAAATCAGCATTTGAATTGCTGGTTTTGATGAATCCACCCCGTCCCCAACCCTTTCCCTAATAAACATGTGGAAGCTGGAGTTGCTGGAAAATATCGTATGATCTTTTTTCAGCTTGGGATATCTTCCAATCTCCTACTCAGTTGCCAAAGCAGTTAGACTCTGACAAATGACCAAGTATTGATTCCGACATGTCTCAAAAAGCATTGGCTAATGCATGTGTTCGAGGTGGTAAAGTAAAAACACATTCCAGAAATGGGCTGTTTTGTGGTAGAAGGAACTAAAGGAGATACATTTGCCGTTGAATTATTTCCGAAGGAGAAGTGTCAGTGAAAAGTGATACTGCAGGCATTATTGAAGCGAGTAGCCCTTGGGTGGGTGTAGGTGTAGGAGGAGGTGTTCCCCTTCCACAGTTGGGAGTTGGCAGCCAGTTTCTGTCTGAAATTAGCTTGAATAAACTATGTTACGCCTATGTGTCTATAGCCATCAGACGCGTTATCAATCTGATGAGACGGTAGGACAAACATGGATCTAAAGTCCGCAATGCGCGTTCTCGTTCCAAAGAGGGGTCATAAGCTATGTTTTGAAAGTAGAAAATTAAAATGTATAAATAATTGAATGGCGATTTTCATATATAGCGCTGGCCGGTTTCACCAAATGACGTCTATCATACACAAATTTGTTCCGAAGGATTGATAGCATTACTGTACTGCTTATCCTTCCCCACACCTCCAACCCTCATAGGTTTCCAGAGAATGAGGGTTTTTGCTGTGATTTCCTATTTTACGAAAGCGACACAAATCTGTCTCTCAAAATATCGTCCATTCAAAGGCCGCTTCCAAGGCATCATGCTCAGGTCACGTACAATATCCGTATTGTCACGTACGTTATTATGTGTTCCAGATGCAAGTTGCAATTTTTATAACAACTCAAAAAGTTTCACCGCGCAGAATTCAAACTCACGAAGAAAGCGTAAAACTTGATATAAGTTGCAATGCGATGGAGTAGACAAGTTCGGAATATGAGGCCTGACATGCGATAGGCAAATACCTTAAATATAACGATAATTAAAGGTGTGTGTTAAGCTGATTTTCGCATTTTCTGTTTACAAGCAGCCTGTAGCTAGATCGATACCACGTGTATATTTCTACAGTATGTATAAAATTACGAAACGCCGGTCGGAACAAACAGTAAATGTCTTCCGGTAACGTTCAGGACAATGTCGTATGTGACACCAGCTTATCATTTTTAGTTTAAACAATATTTTAGAAAATGCACTGGCTCAATTTATACGTTATTTGGCCGAGGCTTTGCAGAAGAACAGTGAGTGTCTTATCAAAAATGTGTTTATTGTATTTGCTGCTACGTGTATCGTGCGTTCGTACGTGACACCCTTACAGTCACGGGTCCCATTGTAATGATATACCGACTTTTCTATAAAGGACGTTCGTTTTGCAAACAAAAAATGGTCACTCAAAGAACTTCCTTGACCATAGCTAGGAAACCCAATTGTTAAAATAGAATTGTTTTTGAAGTGAGCCTCGTCGTTTATACATTTTTTACCGATATCGTACGTGACTTCATATTTGCGACAGCCCTCAATAGCATAATAATTCATATTAATGTGCACTTATCATGAAAACAAGCCAATTTGCAACTGAAAAATTGTATATTTTAAAAAACTAGAGCAAAAGTTTGAAAATGTTGGTCTTACCTTTTTCGTTTCTGTGATCCTAGTCAAACATGGTGCTTTTGCGACATTGCATATTTGAAAACATTGCACTTTCCCACGGTCCTTATCACGAACAAAAAAAGACTCAGGACACAAAATTATAACCGATTTATTGACAGAATGACACAAATGTATTGCTGAAACTGAAATCTTAAAGTTCATTACTCCAAATCTTGAGATATCAAGTGCCAAATACCCGCGACGTCGATTTATCCGATATGGTCGAATGTACGGAGAATGAGCCAGTAAAGAAGAGTCTCTCCTGTGATGCATTCAGTGCTCTTTTATTTCAGCTCTACTGTAGAACCTCCTGGTACACGATGTCGATGTGCAAGGCACTAATGTTCCTTCGTGTTTCTTGTTGTGTCTTCTCAGAGAGTCTCTGTGAGTGAATGTCAAGTTACATGGAGTGCATTTGAAATGAACGCCATTCGGGGTCATTTCCAAACACACCTTTGATTTCGTCTTGTCACACCTTTCTGTTCTGGCGTCAACTGTTTCACTCTCATCAACGTTTCCGTGTGGACCGTCACTGCTTATATCCGCTGCAGCATTCGAGGCCTCGTGATCAAAGGGTTCACAGTCAAAGTCTGCTAAATCTGAACTGAAATGAGACAAATCAAGCAATTAATGGCCATTTAAAAAGTATCATGGGAGTCTTCATATTTAATTTTATATGGGGGATATCACCCTGGAAGAACTGAAATAGGGTTGAATTGGGGCAGCGGGGTGAGCGGGTGTATCCATTCAACATGATGATCCATGGTGAACCGTGACGTAAGGCCATCAAAAAGATACTTTGTTTACGCACTCATAATCCACAAATGTAAATAATAAATGATGTGTATTTTGTGGTCATGTTGGATCCACCCAGCCCAATTCCTTTTTAGTGTGATGGGTCAAAGTTCTAGTAGAGCATTCAATATATGGAATGCATGAATATCCATAAGCTCCATATATGGTATGCTACTGCAGAACTTCAAATCAAATCAAAACTTTGACCGGTAGTACCAAAAAATCCAAATGGGGTTGGGGAGATGAAATTTTATGACCGTGACTTAGTCACTAAGTAATATGGCGTGTCAATCATTCCACCCGATGACATCCTGGAAAATAATGAGCTATTACATGTGTTCAGTAGATTAAAAAATAGCGCAGAACGATGCAAGCATAAATTGAAATATAACATTGGGCTGTATTTTGTCCCAGGTGCGGCAGAATGCATTTTGTCAGGAAAATTACATCAGGAAAAAGGTGATAACATCTGTCCACACGTGTCCCCTGACACTGATTCACTGCCTGTGGTTCGTTTTTCACCAAATACGATGAAAAGAAAAAATCCATTCTGAAATACCAGGGAATCTGGGAAAGGCATGCGTCTGACTCCCGATTCTGTTCTATTTAAAACAGAATAATGGGAGAAACAAGTTGAATAATTGTCATATGTGCACAACGTCATTCCCCTTAACGCCTTTATTACATAGTCATATGTGCACAACGTCATTCCCCTTAACGCCTTTATAACATAGCGCCTTTGTGGTCGCATGTATTCTTACATAGTTATAACTGCAATGCAGCATAACTGAGATCACACGTTCGAACTGTGGCATTGTGAACTGTTGAACACAGCATTGTTAAGTTTTGGATAAAAAAATCACAATTTTACTTCGAATATTTGTTTTATATGCCTGATGTTTGATTGCGTTGCTGGGATTGAAGTATTCGGGCAATGATAAGTCAAAATAAACCAATGGAGGCGCCGTTGAATGGAAATGATGACACTTTTCCAGTTTTGGAATGTTGCCGCTTATTGTGGGTTATTTAAGAAAAACTGCGGATTCTAAAAACTATTTCCATTGGTAGAACTACGACTGAATATCTCCTCCAACTAATGCAATGAAATAATTATGGACTCACCTTGTGATAGACGCCAATTTGGTTTGAAAATTGACGGCATGTAAACTTCAACTAAAAATGCGAACGATAAACAACGGGAAACGGAGGGCCAACTACGGGGAGGCATGTTTCCGACACAACTGCGTTGATCTGATTACACGGTGTGATATCAAGGTCAACTGTCTGTCAGGAAGATTTTCGTGTCCACTCCATAACTCTTGAGATGCTTTGTTGGATTTTGTTGAAACTTGGCATACATGTTGCATATGGGGAGACGATATGTTTTTTTCTGTTCGATGGAGGTCAAAGTCACAGATCAAGGTCATTGCACATTGGGGGCATAGTCACTTCCGAGTGACAATCTCTTATTTTTATTTTTAATTCCTGATGGGATGATTGCCGATGCCTTAACCCTTTACCCAACGAATCGCCTGCATCCGCCCACGTAATATGCAAATTCTGCAGCTGAAAAAATATTATTATTCAAAAAATTTCAACAAAACCATATCATGTGACCCCTCTTTGGAACGAGCTCGTCAAGCTCGTTCCAAAGAGGGGTCACATGATATGGTTTTGTTGAAATTTTTGGAAAAAATTTTAAAAATGGCATTTAAAATAATAAATTTTGATATCGTTTGCGTTGGGTAAAGGGTTAAATCCAGTTGCGAGAGCCTAAAATTAGATACTAAAGCTCTGATTTTGATTTTGCTGATAATTTTTATTGTAACAGTGTTACTGATTAAATTTATTTGTTGATGTTTAAGGTCACATATTTATGCACAATGTCTAATTGTGACCATGACAGTTTTACGGGTGGAGGAAGCTGGAGTACCCCAGAGAGAACCACCGAGCATCGACGAGCAACTGTCAGCTTCTCAACATTCAAACTCCGTTCAAGCTCCGCTCAGGCAGTGTTACAGCAGTTGAAGACGTGCACCATCAACGTTACTGATAAAATTAAAACTATAAGTGAAATCAACATCATTTATTAACAAACTTCTAATTTCACACTCAAAAACTTGATTCAAAACAGCTGATCTGATATGAAAATCAACATGAGTTCTTGAGAGTACCGGCAAGCATTCCTATGAGGTCTGACACCAGAGTAATGTCCCTTGAGTGATAAACGTTGCTAAAACGTTCTTTGAAACACTTTTGAAGGCATCAAACATTTTTTCTTCATATTGGATGTTGCAGTATTGGTGTTTTTTTAGTTAACCTTGACAAAGTCAAGCTGAACTGATCTTATCAAAACCACTGGGCCCATTCAAGTGAAAGTTTGTGTTAGTGATGGTTCCGAAGAGGCATTGCATTTTTGTTCAACTCAACATGCCTAGCCCCTTAGGGAGATTGTGGGGGAAAATGCTCCAAAATATTTTTAAAATCTTCTCATGAACCAGTGGGTACAATGACTTGATATATGGTATGAAGCTTCCTTTTGAGGTGTACTCTCAAGTTTGTTCTAACGAAGTTCGTGAAGCAATATTTGACTTTGTAATGGGAGGGGTAAGATTTTTGGCCCCGTCCAAAATTTCTATTTCTGAACCGATGGTCCGATTTTAACCAAATTTGATATGTGGTATTATTGGGCCATAAGTCCTTGACTGCATCGTCATGGGAACCCAGGAGCTAAAAATAGAAATATTTTCAAACGCTCATATTTCCCAAACAACACAGAACAGAGAACTGTTATTTGGTATGAACCATCCTTAGGACCAGTAGAATTGAATGGTAAAAAAAATGGCATCGTGTTCTGAAGAGTATATCGAAAAAATGCTGAGTTAGCATATTTGCAAAACACATTTTTTTAAATTTTTCCAGAACCAGTGGTCAGAATCTTTTGATATTTGGTATACAGCATCTATAAGGGGGTCAGATACAAGGTTGTTAAAATGAAGCCCATTGGTTCATATTTGTCAGATTCACGTTTGTTCAAATCGGGTCCCTAGGTATATATTTGGGCTCGCTATGCTAGCCCAAATTTTATCCTAGTGCAATATGAGGAAATTACTTTAAAAATCTACTTCAGATCAACCAGTCGGAATGCTTTCATATTTGGTATTCATCTCGGGGGATGGGGGGAGATTCAAGTTTGTTCAATTTGAGTCCTGGGTTACTATTTGGGCTCCATGTAGGAACCTGAAATTTAACATGGTACAATATAAGGGAATTTCAGAAAAAATCTTCATCAGATTCACCAGTTAGAATTCTTTCATATTTGGTTTACAACATCTCTTGGGGATTCAAGTTCGTTCAAATTGGTTCCATGGGTTAATATTTGGGCTCCATATTTTAACTTAGTGCAATATGAGGAAATTTCTTTAGAAATCTTATTCAGATCCACCAGTCCGAATGCTTTCATAGTTGGTGTACAACATCTCCAAGAAGGTCAGATTCAACTTTGTTCAAATTGAGTGCCTGGGTTAATGTTTGGGCTACCTAAGGAAGCCGGAATTATTGGCCATGTAGTTGAAGAATAGAAATTTTGTATTCAGTACCCTCTAGAGATGTGTAACTAAGATTAATCCACATAGGTTGTATCAAGGGGCTTCATAGGGGAGCTCCACATTTTACATTATGATCAACTGAAGAAATGGCATGATGCTTGGACTATTTTTGTCACTCCTGGGTGCTCAAGGATTGACAATGTGTCCAGTGGAGATGGATTGCTTAATGTAGATTCATTCCTGGACTCATATTCTGTTCAAGGTAAGCGCTTCAGGCCTTGTGGGGCCTCTTGTTTTAACTGAATAGTTGCACTACAGTTAAGATACTACCTGTTGGGGTTCAGGTATTTAAATGTCCTCCAGAATCCCCACCCCCCAAACAAATAACTTTGTGATTGTTTTTAGTATTTATTTTGCACAAACGCAATAGAATCCTGTTGTATTTGATGAAGAGAATAACAGTACTGCACCAATGTATATGACATGCGGCATTGCAAATCGCTATGCGATACCGCTAAAATTACACCCTGTGTTAGTTTTATGCATTTTAAATTTTGCCTTCAAAATAAATATGATGAACGTGGATGGCAAAAAGGAATGTGTCGCTACCTGAGAATCAAAAGATTAATTTTGTTTAGCCTAATCATTCATTCAGACTATAGCTTGTTTTGTTGTCCATCGAATCACATTTGTGGTGTGCTGGTCAACACAATTCGAGGTCTTATTTGTATTGCCCCAAAAAAATGTTTACACCATCAACATATTCATTTTTCACAGACATCACAGTACAGTAAAACCTGTCTTGAGAGACCACTGTCTTGAGAGACCACCTGTATTGAGAGACCACATCTGCCAGGCACCGATTGGTTTTACTCTGTAATGGACCTGCTATGGGAGACCACCTGTCTTGAGAGACCACTGTGACCTGGTACCAACTTGTATTTTTATTCCATAATGAACCTGTCTTGAGAGACCGCCCCTTTTTGAAGACTGAAACCATGACAAAAACTTTTTACCTGTTCTGGAATTGGAAAATCCATTGTGGTTATACTAACATAATTAAAAGTATTAAAAGCTCTTAATTGGGTTTCAATTGCTAACTCATTAAAGATTGAGATGTTTTTATAAGACCCCTGTGAAAAGATTAGGATTATTGCTGAATAAACAATTTCATACATACCTGAAATGTGACAGATAGGAATAAAAATAAATTTTTGTTGAAAATCTTTTTGTAACAAATTGGACTGTTATAAAAATTATAAAAATAAATTAGTGTTGAAAATCTTCAATGAAGATTTTCAACACTAATTTATTTTTATAATTTTTATAACAGTCCATTTCAATTTGTTACAAAAACTTCATAAAAAAAAGAACAACTACAGAGTAATTACAAAAATCCATTCTTCTCTATTTCTGAATTTTGTGGTTGGTTACTCACTGCCTTGAGAAAACCTGAAACCTGTTATGAGAGACCACTTGTCTTGAGAGACCACTTTTGTGTGGCCCAAAGGGCGGTCTCTCAAAGACAGGTTCTACTGTATATTCATTAAAAAACAATTGGTAATTGTGATGTGTCAGAAATTGAAAACCTTGGAAATTCTTTTTTTTGTTGTTAGTCAGTTTTATTTATTACATGCCTGTTCTATGAAATCCCCATCTACAGCAACACTAAACCATGCAGAAAATGAAAATCTGTTCCACACACATGTGCCGAATACAAATCGTTGAGCAGAAGATTGATTACCCAAAACTGAACCGATTGCGAAATAACTAAATAAAATGTCTGAAATTGAAGGATATGGCGAGTTTAATGTGTACGAAAATAGCGAAGTAGAAAAAAAGTGGATGTATGAAGGGGATAATGAATATCCAGAAGAAGAAGGGTATGAGTAGGCAAATTTGGTTGCCGATAAAATCTGTTCTTTTTGTTGATAGTTGTCAAATGAATTGCTGAGTGTCCTTCTAATAATTGTTTTTATAGACGTGAAGGCATATAATAAGCACAGAATGACATGTGCGTGTGAATGGGTTAATAATTGCACTTGTGCCATATCGATTGACCCATTCACATGTGGGTGTCATTTTGTGTATTTATAGCAAGAAGGCGGCGGTTGAGACACTTTTCTTTATGTGGTCAATGAACATTCCAGCAATCCAGTGATACAAAGATCAGTGGGTACACTACAAATTAAGCATATTTTTAACAATACTGTAGTTTTCTTTTTTCTACACACAACATAGTACTGAAATGGTTAACCGGTTTGAAACCGGTTACCTACCTGACCGATTAAAAAAACGTCAACCCATTATCCGAAATATCGATAATGATCGTCATTCCACGGTTAAAACATAGTAAATCTGCCACTTCTCCTTTCGGATAGATTACACCTCGAAGCACCGGTGTGTATATTGAGAAATAATCGACTTTGGCGTTAAATACTTCGTTAATGATCGGCAATTTTGGTGAGTTCTGAGTAACCGCAGAAACTATTCCGTAGTATGTATACAAATTAACGTTGTCGAGTACTCGACAACGTTCATTTGTATACACATTACGGAATAGTTTCTGAGAATACTGCTTTCCAATTCCAAAAGTTTTGATCCCAGATTCGGTGAAATAATGGCTACGGTTAACTGGATATTATCCAGTTATAGCTCTCGGTTAGTCGGTTGTGAAAATGAGCCAACCGTTTCAGCCCTAACACAACATTATTTAATCTAAAGGAATGAAATTCTCAAAAACAGTTTTGTTTTTTTTTCATAATAGAATAAAAATATTTCCAGAACTCTTTACCTGCAGCCAGTGAATTTTCCTTCTCGATACAGAAATACCAAGAATGCTTGAAATCTGGCCCATGTTAACTGGTTGAGTGCTGGAAGCTCAAATTTTCTTTACTCAGAAGTGCGAGTACTACAAGTTCGAAAGTGGCGCGGTGGCTCAGTAGGTAGAGGTGCAGGCTGCAAACCGAGAGGTCCACGGTTCGAATCCAACCTGCGGCAACCGCGTTGTGTCCTTGTGCGAGACACTTCACCCCCATTGCCCACGTTGGGGCACGGAGACGCTGTGTACTAAGGCGTACTGCATGTCGATGGCGCACTTGTCTTCAACCAATGCTAACCCTGCTTGTGTGGAGTTAGTATGTTGGGGAGCTGACAGTTGCTTGCCGTTGCTCACTGGTTCTCTCCGGGTACTCCGGCTTCCTCCACCCTTAAAACTGTCATGGTCATGATGAGCCATTGTGCAGAAATATGTGACCTTAAACACCAATAAATAATAAATACTACAAGTTAGAGGCTTCATATTCCGTGGATGTGCTTCATATCGTCGTTGAAGTGAAATTATTTACTCTGTAAGGATTTGCCTTATTGCAATTTATGGGAGAGTCCCCATAGGCACACTCCTGCGCATAGGCACTCTCCCACAAATTGTAACAAGGCAATTTATTTATTTATTTATTGGTGTTTAAGGTCACATATTTCTGCACAATGGCTAATCATGACCTCGACAGTTTTACGGGTGGAGGAAGCCGGAGTACCCGGAGAGAACCACCGAGCAACTGTCAGCTCCCCCAACACACTAACTCCACACAAGCAGGGTTAGCATTGGTTGAAGACAGTGCACCATCGACGTGCACTACGCCTTAGTACGCGTCACCATGCCCCCACGTGGGCAATTGAGGTGAAGTGTCTTGCCCAAGGACACAACATGGTTGCCGCAGGTGGGATTCGAACCGAGGACCTCTCGGCTTGCAGCCTGCACCTCTGCCTACTGAGCCACCGCGCCCCCTGTAACAAGGCAAAGTCATGAGAATAATTTTTGCTGACCTGATGGTTAGTCCTTTTATCAATGATTTTATGAGAAATTCAAGTAAGTCTATATCCAATTAAGAGGTAAGTCTTTTTGGAAAATGTTTCTACACTCTACACCACAAAACCATTAAGTCAAAATATGCTGATAGTAGGCATAAATTAAGATGTAGAGGCCTTCTGCAATTCATAGGTACTCTGTGCTCCAGTGCTACAGTATGTGGAGAGTGAATTGCCATTAAAACACTCATGAGTTTCCACCCAGACAATAACAGTCAGTTCCTGTGGTAAATGCATGAAAAGGACAAGCACAGTTTTAGCCAAGGGACCTCCGGGTTCAACCCGGAGGTCCCTTGGCCAAAACGTTGCCCGTCGTACTACTGCTTTTTACCAGACAAGGAATTTTTGTCTCGAGTGGAGACAAGTGATTTAGTAACAATCCACTCTCCAGATCAAATGTACTGTATAATGATCTCTGGAAAAAACAAAGAGTATAGGAACACAGTATATTCAGGACATATACATAATGTCATGTGTTTCAATGACAGCATGCATAGGGTGAGTAGCCACCTGGCAAGCCTACAAATAATATTTTCTTTTGATGCCTGTCATTTGGACAGGTTCCCAGAGTTTCTATGTTCATCAATACGGCATGAGTGCCAGTGTGCAAGGATAGAACGAGAGGTGCTCTTTCAAGTTCTATCCTTCTGCATACATGAGTGCCGTATTGACGAACACGTTCACACATCATGGCAGTCTATGACATAGAATCAGTTCATTTAACCCTTTACCTAACATGAAAAGCAGACGACACTTGCAAAAAAAATTCTTGAACAACTGATTTTTTACCTGCGTCGCCAGCGGCAGAGCAGGTTTAGTAACCGCTCAACTCCATCCGTCAGTCCGTCCGTCCATCTGTCCATCCATCAGTCCGTTCGAAACACATTTTCCGTCAAAGTTTTCTTGGCTTCCATGAAAGGGAATGATTTTATATTTGGTCTGCTGCTTCATTATGATGAGTTGTATCGTGTAAGTAATTTTCAGATCTGCCGTGCAGCCACTTCCTGTTTGCCGATACTTTGAAATTTTACTGTACCCACTGAACATTGAAATTTTTCGTCAAACTTTTCTCGGCTTCTATGCAAGGGATTGATTTTATATTTGGTCTGCTGCTTCATAATGATGAGTTGTATCGTGTAAGCAATTTTCAGATCTGCCGTGCAGCCACTTCCTGTTTGCCAATACTTTGAAATTTTACTGTACCCACTGAACATTGAAATTTTTCGTCAAACTGTCCTCAGCTTCTATGCAAGGGATTGAATATTTTATATTTCATCTGGAGCCTGATAATGATCAGTTGTATCGTGTATGCAATTTTCAGATCTGCCGTGCAGCCACTTCCTGTTTGCCGATTCAATTGCATGCAGCGACGCAGGTCCAGACCCGGTATTGGTCTTGGCTTGTTTCGGAGAGTGGTGGCTGAGTGGATAAGTGCGCTGGTCTCTCATGCCAGAGGTCCCGGGATCGATCCCCGGTCGGGGAAAGTTCTTGAGGTGTCCGAACACTCTCTGTCAGCATCAATTGTGGGGTTGATGCTGTCACAGCGTACCGTCCTATCGGGTGGGTACCAAAAATGGCTGTCCTCTGTGTGGAGAGAGATTCACTAAAGATCCCTTTGTAGTATTTGAGAAGAGTTAGGCCACGAAGTTGCCGCTATGAAGGTCATCCCATACACCTACGCCATTGAGCCAAGGAGAGGCGTTAATATAAGTTGCATAACTTGTTCACCAATCCTTGTAAAACAAATAAGATCAAATAAAATAATTTTTTTCATTTTTTGTCTCAAAAACATAGCTTATGACCTCTAATTGGAACGAGCTCGTTCCAGTGAGGGGTCATAACCTGTGTTTTTGAAACAAACATTGAAAAAAATAATGAAAATTACCTGACGATTTTTGAGAATAGCACTGGCCGGTTTTGGCCGTTACGTTGGGTAAAGCGTTGAAAATTCAAACATCACACACAAGAAAATTTCAAACTTTGTCTTTTTTGGAGAGTTTGTCAGTGCTGACATCTGCTTGAAAAAAAACCTGTGACAGATCGTTACGTAAACAGAAAAATATAAATGAAAATTGTGTCCAAATTGGTTATTTATTCGTATTTCTAAGAAATTTACTGCAATTATCGGAAAGAGATTCGCTTCTAGGTCAGAACTTGAGGACGCTACGGGGGGCTGAGAAACAGATTTTTAACTTTTTAGGCCTTACAGCAAGTTAGGTAAATGACAAGAAGGGAATGAAATCTTTTGAGCCAATAAGACTTTGCAAAAAAATTAATGTCATGTGATCCCTCACTGGAACGACCTCAGTGAACACTTTGATGGTCACATAACACTGTTTTGTTGACATTTTTTGAGAAAAAAAAATGAAACAGTGATAATTAAAATAATAAATTTTGATATAGTCTGCGTTTGGTGAAGGGTTAGCTTGTGGAAGTTCAGTCAGAGTATTGGACAACCAAAACATCAATAGTTTGATCCTGACCAAACCTGAAAATAAGCAGACTCAACTGCAGAATGAGGTACCCGGAGCAGGGAAGCATTACAGTGGAGCCCACTTAATTGTATAATTGTATATCTCTTAATTGTATATCCCTGTTAATTCAATATAATTTCCCAACACAAAACCATTTACTATACCTCCAGTACAAATTTGACCTGTTAATTGAATATAGGTTATAGGATAAACTCCTGTTAATTGAATAAAAATTTTGTAACATGTCGAGAAATTACCCTGACCCTCCCCAGTTTTCCTTTGGTTATAGACCTATTTGGCCTCAGTACATCCAATATAGGCATTTATTCTATTATATCTTGTTTGACAGAGCTCATGGAGCTCTGTCAAACAAGATATAATTGAATAAATGCTAAGTTCATCTCTAGAATACAGGAAAGTGACACATTCCCTGTTAATTGAATACTCCTGTTAATTGAATAGTTTTCATTGGAAAAGTGGCTATTCAATTACCAGGGTTCCACTGTACTAAATTTACCCTCTCTGAACCGCAGTCTAAATCAATGTCTCCGGCCTAAACAAAAAGAGGTACCCAGAGGATAAATTGGGATTGGGAGACTCTAGCCCACTGTATGGGTGAGCATTAGAAAATTCACCCCCTCAGGACCTCATTCTGCAAATGACAGATTGCTTATTTCCAGATTTGAATACAGACCTTGATATTGAATCAATGGCATGGATAATTTTATCGATGGAAATGAATGGTGACATATTTATTGGTGTTTAACCCTTTACCCAACACAGTATTTTTAAAAAATAAATTTCTCATTTTCCTAAAACAAATTTCACAATTTTTCAATAAAACCATATAAATATGGATATAATTAGAGTCAGCTCATTGAAATTTCCGAGATATTTTAGGTTGTGGTAGGCTTATTCTGGTTAATTTTCTGGCCGTTTTTGGCTGCTAGGCTAGGTAACAAGGCTCAAAAATTAGACTTTGCTGAAGATGGAATACTTCAAAAATAGAACATGTCCATATATTAAAAACTTACAGGTTACACTTTTTAATCAATTGTTATATTTTTAGTAACATGCTTCTATTGGGAAAACCCATGATTAGTCATGTCCAATATTTTTGCACCATTTTGGGGCTCCATGTTGTGTGAAAGTTGCATTGAGCCAATGTTGATTTTTTTCCTCGAGTGGGGTGTGTGGAAGATTATTTCTTGAGGCGTTAGACAAGTGACATAATCTGTATGGCCCATGATAGGATAAAAATCGCACTTGCATCCGAGCAGTGAATTTTTGTGTTTATTTTATTTTCTCCTTATTTGTTTTTCCAAAATAACCCTTTAGGCCTAATAAAATTTAAAATATGTTTCTCAGGCCCTCCTGCATGGTCCTTTTGGCTGCCGCATGCTCTCTTTTTTTAACCAATGTAAAATTAAAAAAATAAAAATTAAATGGTTTATGTGTGATATTTTACCAAAGTTAAAAAAATTGATAAATTTGTCCCTTGAGTGCAAGATGGCTTTGCAATGCTTTAGCATTGCAAAGCCTTTTTGCTCTCAAGGGACGAAATACACCACCACCCATGCTATTCTGTAGATTATGAGGCCTAAAACATAAACCAAGAACATGAACTTTTGATGGCAAAGAATTAATTACAGAAATAAAAAATAAAATAAAAAACCGCTCGCCCGCATGCAATTTTGCAAATAATGGCCTGAGAAACAGAAGATCTACTTTGTGGGGCCTTATAATTATTTCCTTGGTTACTTTGAAAACATAACAACAACAAAAAAAATAGTCTGTCATTGCGGAGAGTGGAATATGATGTTGAGAGTTGAATACCATTTTTTTGGCAAGTAGGAGTGGGAATACGATTTGTTTTGGGGAAAGAAAAACAAATGAAAATAAAATAAAGCATACTTTCTGATGGCTTGTTTCAGAGTTATATTTTATTTGAAATTGGTTTCTCATCTGAAAAGTAGTTAGTGGGTTTTCATTACTCAGGGCCTATACATATGTTTGTTGTGAATGATTCTGATTGAATGAAGGATAGATTAGATATGATTCATACCTTCTGTTGACTCTCAAAATAAAACAAAATGAGCTGCATTTTTCGAGACTGGTAATGATTACTGCAGAATAATTTTCAGAATAAAGACTGAATGTTTCAAACTTGAAAGTGCCCCAGGTAATAATTTTTTTTTTGTGTGTTTTGGAAGTGGAAAGAACATTTGCTGAGCATGTGGTGGTTTCTATCACATAGACAATTTTTTTTTTCATTTGGCCTATTTTATGTGTATAAAAATACCTTTGCATATATAGAATAAAAGCATAGTGTTTTCAAGTAAAAAATTTATTCTACGAGTTGGATTAAGAATGAAACTGACGAGCCTCTGGCTCGTCAGTTTCATTCTTAATTCTACGAGTAGAATAAATTTTTTACTTGAAAACACTATACGTTTATTTTGTTTATCCCATAAATCCTTTACAGGTCAGTCACGGCGAAATTGTGTTGTTACTCGCTACAAAATACAGCGAGAAATTAGGAGTACAATTCGAAGACGAGCAAAATTGCTAAAAATAAAAAGGCGCCATGATACATTTCTGTCTAAAAATAATTCCCTTACAAACCTGAGCTAAACTTGCAAAAATACTTTATTAAATGAACAATGTGTAGTATTTTCTACTGGCACTGTGTAATACTTTTAAAAAGGTTTCAAGTAAACAACAATTGAACTGTTAATTATACTACACGAATGCCCTAGAGGTCTGAGGTCAACAAGTCTGTCTCTGCTATAGGAATAAATTCTTTCAGTGTTAAACCTATGGGGAAAATTTATCACCCTACTTGGTGAATAAAGCAAAAATTTATCGAAGGCTTATATTGTTCAAATAAACAGCCATTTATGAGATAAAAAAAAAATAACACTCACTTTCCAAAAAATCCCATGCCTTCCGGTGAAATTGTTAGCTCTCCTAACAATTCAACTTTAAAAATTATATGCAATATTTTTTTTAATTGCCTGTTTTTGACAGAAGCAGTGGTTTCCCATTGTATCATTAAGGTACTGGAATTTGGAAATCTCTGGCAGTGGACATGGAAATTCCTCGAACATTGGAATATTCCTTGAAAACTTGTGATAAAATTAAATATCAAGTGATCACAGGAGGTTTTTTTCAACAATACTCAACATGCTGTGAAAAGGGGTCATTTGCTATCCTTTTGAAGCAAAAACTGTAAAAATAAAAATGGAAATTTGAATCCTGATTTTTTATTTCTCAAGTGAAAAAAGTTCTTGTGGCAGACTCAATACATGTACCCCTCGCTGGCACATTTATGATAAGGCTTTAATATAGATTTAGTCCAGCTATGTCATAGGTTACCATTAAGAAAAATCAGAAAATATACTTCTGTTTTTGTTAATTATACCAAACACTGCTGTTATTTCAACAAAAGCTTTCATGTATGAAATAATTTAAGTATGAAGTATTTCAAAATAATTTTTATTTTGAAACTTTGTTGTGCGTGGACACGCCAAGTGGAAGTTTTCTTCAAGCTGACTGTCAAATAAACCATCTTAATCCCTCACCTAATGTATTAGTTAATTTGTCCAGCCTTATTTATAGACAAATATCACCATTCATTTTTTTTTCACTTTTCTTTTTAAATTTGTGTTTCTGAAATAAGGCTCATGACCATTATTGAAACATTCAGACGATGGGTTATAATCTATGATTTATAAGCAACACATGAAAATTTTGAATGCATTAGAAATAAAAAAAAAATGTATCCCAGGCCTGGCATTTGCAAGAGAGAGATTTATTTGCTCACCTACGGCTTGCCTTAAAAACATCAAGGATGGCGAAAACTAGCTGTCCTGGCCTAAGAAAATGATGCTTACTAGAACAAGCAGCCTATTCCTAAACCCATAGATCTCGGCTATGTTAGTGGTCTCTGTAAGATGGCCACACTGCCCCTCCCACACCCCTGGGCCTTGTCGAGGCCCAGAGGTGAGGGTGGGGCAGTGTAGCTGTCTCATAGAGACCACCTTGTTAGCATCACCAAATAAAATGTACAAAGCCCACTAGGCAGATTTCATTAACCCTTTACCCAACATAATGGCCCAAACCGGCCAGCACTATTCACAAAAATCGGCAATTAATTTTCATTATATTTTGCTTTTTTGTTTTAAAACCATAGGTTTTGACCCCTCTTTGGAATGAGCTCATTCCAATGAGGGGTCATAACCTATGTTTTTGAGACAAAAAAATTGACAAAAATTAGTTATTCAAGAATTTTGTTTGCAAGTGTCGACTGTTTTTCATGTTAGGTAAAGGGTTAATAGAAAAACTTCATTTTGCCACTTTTAACTTTTGAAAGCTTCAGAAGAGCTAATTGCTCCCCAAGGCCATGCGTGGGGAGCGATTTTTAGCCCACCAGCGTTTTTAAGAATGCCAGGCCTGGTATCCTGTTCTGGTGTCAGGTAAAGATTTCATTTTCTTTCTACAGTATGTGGAGAGTATATTATCACTAAATCACCCGCAGAGTGGAGATTCCACCCAGACAATAATTGCAAATTTGTTGCAAAGCATAACCAGCACCAGCAAAGTTTCAGCCAATGGACCTCCGGGTTAAACCCGGAGGTCCATTGGCTGAAACATTGCTTGTGTTTTTTGACGATATGTACAAAATTTGAAAGTTATTGCTTGGGTGGTAACTCCACTCCATGGGTGATTTAGTTACAATCCACTCTCCACGTACTGTATATTTGAAAAATACTGTTTGTAGTTAGCTTTTGTCTTGGTATCGGAATATCACCAAACATCTCGTGTACTGTGCATGTAAAGGAAGAACTAAGCCTAATAGCACCACGTTTATAACTATATATTTGCATAGTACGGCATTATTTTAGAGATCAGAGTTCTGATTTCAGTTTTCTGATGTTAATTTGATTATATTTGAAAGGTATTTAATTTAATCATGAATAAAGACAACTAAAATTCTGTCTTCAGCTGTCAAGTTTTTTAGCTCACCGAAGGGAGCTTACCTTATCACTTGCCCTCCGTTGTCAGTGTCATCCTTCTGCCATGAACTTTACATTATCGACTTCTCACAAACTACTGGACTAAATTGAACCAAATTTGGTGTGCATGTTCCTTATTATATATCAATTCAAGTTTGTTCAAATAAACATGCCTTGCCCACAGGGGACACCTCAAGGCACATAACTCTGATAGCACCATAAATTTTTTCAAAAATTCAAAAAACTCTTGTTCAGATCCACCAGTCAGAATCTTTTCATATTTGTTATGCATCTCTGGGGGGGGGGGGGGGGGGGGGGGGGGGAGGGGGGGGTCAAATTCAAGTTTGTTCAAATCGAGTCCCTGGGTTAAGATTTGGTCCCTCTATTGGAGCCCGAATTTTAACTTAGTATAATATCTGGAATATTCTTTAAAAATCTTCTTCAGATCCACCAGTTGAAATCTTTTGATATTTCGTATGCAACATCTCTGGGGGGGTCAGATTCAAGTTTGTTCAAATCGGGTCCCTGAGTTAGTATTTGGGCTCTCTATTGGAGCCCAAAGTTTAACTTGGTGCAATAGGAGGAAATTTCTTTAAAAATCTTCTTCGGATCCACCAGTCTGAATCCTTTAATGTTTGGTACAACATCTGTAGGGGGGAGGGGGAGTAAGTTTGTTCAAATCGAGCCCCTGGGTTAATAATTGCAAATTTTACCTTGGTGAAATATGAGGAAATTTCTTTAAAAATCATCTTCTTCAGATCCACCAGTCAGAATGCTTTCATATTTCGTTTTCAATATCTCCGGGAAAGGGGGGGGGGGGGGGGGGGGGCAGATTCAAATTTGTTTAAATTGGGTCCCTGAGTTAATATTTGGGCTCTTTATTGGAGCCCAAAGTTTAACTTGGTGCTATTTGTGTTAAAAATCTTCTTCAGATTCACCAGTCTGTTCAAATAGAGTTCCTCCGTTAATATTTGGGCTCCCTGTGGGAGCCCGAATTTTAACTTAGTGCAGTATGAGGAAATTTCTTTAAAAATCTTCTTCAGATCCACCAGTCAGAATCCTCTCATTCTTGGTATACCTCATCTCTAGGAGGGGCCAGATTCAAATTTGTTGAAATTGTGTTCCTAAGTTAATATTTGGGCTCCCTATGGGAGCCCGAATTTTAACTTAGTGCAATATGAGGAAATTTCTATAAAAATCTTCTTCAGATCTACCAGTCAGAATTCTTTAACATTTGGTATACATCATCTCTTGGGGGTCAGATTCAAGTTTGTTCAAATCGGATCCCTGGGTTGAAATTTTGAGTCTGGTTCGGACTTTTGGACCAAACTTCGGGGAAAAAAAGTTTTCAATTTTTTCTGCGTTTTGTTCAATTTTGAGATGGAAAAAATGTTTAGCCTGAAAATTTTGGATCCGGTTCTGATTTGGAAATTTTGGACCAAAATTCAAAAATTTTTTTTTGGGGGGGGGGGGATTTTTTATGCGTTTTGTTCAATTTTGAGACAAAAAATATTTTTATAGCCTGAAAATTTTGGGTCCGGTTTCAACTTGTTTGTAAAATCTTCTTTAGACCCTGTCATCAGAATGATTTCCATATTTGGTATACAACATCTCTAGGAGAGTTAGATTCAAGTTTGTTCAATCCTAGTCCCTGGGTTGATATTTGGGCTCCCTATGGGAGCCGAAATTTTAACTTGGTGCAATTTCTGGAAATTTCTTTAAAAATCTTTCTTCTTCAGATCCGGGGGCGCGGTGGCTCAGTTGGTAGAGGTGCAGGCTGCAGGCCGAGAGGTCCTCGGTTCGAATCCCACCTGCGGCAACCGCGTTGTGTCCTTGGGCAAGACACTTCACCCCGATTGCCTACATGGGGGCACGATGACGCTGTGTACTGTGGCGTACTGCACGTCGACGGTGCGCATGTCTTCAACCAATCTAACCCTGCCTGTGCTACGGTGCGGAGTTCAGAGTTACGATGTTTGGGAGCTGACAGCTGCTCGTCGTTGCTCGGTGGTTCTCTCCGGGTACTCCGGCTTCCTCCACCTGTAAAACTGTCACGGTCACGATTAGCTATTGTGCATAAGTATGTGACCTTAAACACCAATAAATAAATAAATAAATATTCTTCAGATCCACCAGTCAGAATCCTTTCATATTTGGTATGCAATATCTCTTGGAGGGTAAGATTCGAGTTTGTTCAAACCTGGTCCCGGGGGTTATTAATTTGGGCTACCTATGGGAGCCTGAGTTTTAAGTAAGTGCAATATGAGGGAATTTCTTTTAATATCTTCTGCTTCAGATCCACCAATCAGATAATCTTTCATATTTGGTATACAACATCTCTAGGTGGGTCAGATTCCAGTTTGTTCAGATTAGGTCCATGGGTTAATATTTTGGCTTCCTGTTTGAGCCCAAAGTTTAACTTAGTGCAATGTGAGGTGATTTCTTTAAAAACCTTCTAAAGATCCACCAATCAGAATTCTTTCATATTTGGTATATGACATCTCAAGGGGGATAAGAATCAAGTTTGTTTAATTTGAATCCTTGACTTAATGTTTGGGCTCTATGTGCGGGGGTGGGGTGGGGAGATGGCAGAGGGGCATGTTAGGTTCGGGTTTGTTCAAATCCATTCCTCAGTGTTTTTTCCATAAAACTTTCCTCTCATGACTTCATTCCTTTGTAGTGTTGAAGAACCATATCTAACTGGATGTGACCCCAAATACTTCTTTGAACCACTTTGGCAGGTGAGCGATTATGGCCCCTTCGGGCATCTTGTTTAGCTTAACTTGACAAATTCAAGATAAGCTACTGCCATCACACGTGTGGAAGTCTGTCAGTCTGTTCATATTTTCTTTGGCACAGGCAACACCCTGTAGTTCTTGTCCGATCATCATAAAATTTCACATGCATATTTGAGGTCATGTCTAGATGAGAGCGTCCCCTTTTGGTCGCCCCCGGTCAACCGTGATGGCTGAGAGAGCGTGAAAACCTTTAGCACAGTCTACAGGTCATATTTTTTAAGGGATTTTATTGTAACTTAGTAGGATGACTCTGTATAATGTCCAGATGAGAATATCCCATTTTGGTCGCGATCGGTCAACTGTGACTGCTACACTGACCCAAAGCCTGAAAACCTTTAGGCCGTATTTATGAAAGGATTTTATTGTAACTTGGTCGGATGATGTAATGTCTAGATGAGAACGTCATATTTTGGCCATGATCGGTCAACCTTGACAGATGCACAGGCACGTGACCTAGATTTGTTTAGCACAGTCTATAGATCATATTATATGAAGCAATTTCATTGTATCTTGGAAGAATAACTTTGTTTGCTATCCAGATGAGACTGTCTTATTTTGGACACGATCGCTCAGCCATTACCGCCGTCTGGTCAGTTAACTTTGATTCCTTTAGCACTCCTTATAGGTTGTTTTATGAAAGGATTTCATTGTATCTTCGTATGATATCCAGATGAAACTTCTATTTTAGTCATGATCGGTCAACCATGGTCACCTAACCGTCACGTGACGTAGATTCCTTTAGCAAAGTCTACGAGTTATTATACCCCCTTTGATAAGAGGGGGGGGGGGATATACAGTAATCACTTTGTCCGTTCATCCTTCCGTTCGTTTGTATGTCTGTTCATTCGTCTGTCTGTCACACTCGTTTCCGGGCAATAACTTTTGTACCATTGGTTGCACTTTTCACATACTTCACAGGTAGGCTGCTTGTAATGGAATGATGATTAGGATTGCTCTTGGGATTTGTAGGTCAAAGATCAAGGTCATCGTTATTATAAATAGAATTTTTGGTTTCCATACAGTAACTTAGTTTTCTTTTGTGTATGAAGCTTTAACTTCATATTATGGTTGCATTTGAGATGTCAATCGTTGGGATTGCATTTGGGGTCAGAGTTCAAGGTTACTGTTACTATAAACAGAATTTTTGGTTTCTGTGCAATAACTTTAGTTTTCTTTCGTGTGCGAAGCTATAACTTCGTATTGTGGTTGCATTTGAGATGTCGATCATTGGGATTGCATTTGGTGTCAAAGGTCAATGTAACTGTTACTGTAAATAGATTTTTTGGTTTCCATGCAATAACTTTAGTTTTCTTTTGTGTACGAAGCTGTAACTTCATATTATGGTTACATTTGAGATGTCGATCATTGGGATTGCATTTTGGGTTAATGGACAAGGTGACTTACTATAAATATATTTTTTGGTTTCCTTGTAAGAACTTTAGGTTTCTTTTGTGTACAAAGCTATAACTTCGTATTGTGGTTGCATTTGAGATGTCGGTCGTTGGGTTGGCATTTGGGGTCAAAGGTCAAGGTCACTTACTATAAATAGAATTTTTGGTTTCCAAGCAAAAACTTTAGTTTTCGCTATGACTTCATATTGTGATTCCATTTGAGGTATTGATCATTGGGATTGCATTGGGGGGTCAATATGTCAAAGGTCAATTCCTCCGACCGTCCATCTGTCACACTTGTTTCCGGGCAATAACTTTTGTAGCATTAGTCGCACAGTGCTCATACTTCACAGGTAGGCTGCTTGTAATGGAATGATGATTGAGATTGCTCTTGGGAGCTGTAGGTCAAGGTCACTGTTACTATTAATAGAATTTATGATCTCCGTGCAATAAATTCAGTTTTCTCATGTGTACAAAGCTGTAACTTCATATTGTGGTTGCATTTGAGATGTTAATCGTTGGGATTGCATTTGGGGGACAAGGTCACTGTTACTATAAATAGATTTTTGGTTTCCATGCAATAACTAGTTTTCACTATAACTTCATATTGTGATTGCATTTGAGGTGTTGATCATTGGGATTGCATTTGGGGGTCAAAGGTCGTTCCATCCGCTTGTCCGTCCGTCCGTCCATCCATCACACTCGTTATCGGGTCATAACTTTTGTACCATTGGTCGCACAGTACTCATTCACAGGTATTCTGCTTGTAATGAGATGATGATTGGGATTGCTCTTGGTATCTGTAGTTCTCTTGGTGTTAAATCCTGTTACATATTGCACTTTCACTGAATAAATATTGTTTAAACTAAAATATGTCCACGATGATTATCCAAATCAGTTGGCAAGGGTTTATCCGACCTTCACTGATCACAGACAGATCACCAAAGATTCACCAGTCAGTGTGGGTTTATCCCCGCTAAACTGGTACACGGAAATATGGGTAACATATTCCTACTCTTCATACTACTGACAACAATCTGCTATCCCTTCACCCAATGCTGATAGCAGATAACACTTAGAAAATCAATTCTTAAGTAACTAACAAAAAAAAAGTTTGTCAAAAAAACATTGCTTATGACCCCTCATTGGAGTGAGCTCAATGAGCTCGTTCCAATGAGGAATCGTAAGCTTGTTTTTGAGACAAAAATTGAAAACATAAAATTTGAAATTGAATGGAGATTTTTCTATTATAATGCTGGCTGAATTTGTCCATTTCGTTGAGTAAAGGTTAATTAAATCACCTTCAGATGGCTGAACGGCAAGTGGGGGGGGGGGGGGGGGGGTTATTTCTCACGAGTCCCCGCTCACTTTGTTTTTATATTTATGAAGGAATTTCATCGAAACTTTTAGGATGACTCGTTTTGGAATGATTTTACTGTAACTTGGTAACTTTGGTTGACACACGTTAACTGTTAGGGCCACATCAACCCAGGTCTTAATTCTTTAGTACAGTCTACACTCTCATTATTGGTATTGAAAACAGCATACAGGAAACAGAAATTAACATATTCTCAATTATCACAATTCTTGTCTTATTTCATAATCCTTTCATAACATTGAACAGTCAAGTTGAGCTACAGTGTCATTGACACTTCCATTCTATAGTACACTTGGTCCCACTTAATTGCATTATTCATCAACCCCTTACCCAATGCAAACAATATTAAAAACTTGTTTTAAATATTTTTTCAAATAATTTAAACAAAACCATACCATGTGACCCCTCACTGGAGCAAGCTTCATCCCCAGCGGCGGACTGTTCATGTAGGTCCACTGGGAAAATCCCCGGTGGGCCCCTTATTGGGAGGCCCTTTGGGGCTCCCCACAATTGATGCAGCCCAACACCTGTTGGTGCTTTAACCCTTTACCCAACGAATCGGCCGCATCCGCCCGTGTAATATGCAAATTCAGCAGTTGAAAAAATATTTTTTCAAAAAATTTCAACAAAACCATATCATGTGACCCCTCGTTGGAATGAGCTCGTTCCAACGAGGGGTCACATGATACGGTTTTGTAGAAATTTTTTGAAACAAGAGGCCCCACGTGGCCTTAATCGCTCACCTGACAAAGTGACTCTAAGAAGTATTTTAGGTCACCTTCACCATGTCATGCCTCATCAACATTAACTGGTTGAGTGATAGATTTTGTTTGAAGTTCAACATTTGTTACCTAAAATTAGTTTTATTTAAAATCATTGGTGTGTGGCCAATCTCCAATGATTTTTAATAAAGCAAATTTATCTCTGCAGACAAACTGGTTTAGCATGAAGCACAAACAAGGAATGTGAAGAGATAGCCTTGGACATCTCTCCCCAACTGTGGATATCTTCCATGTGCTACATGTACATATTTGCATGCAAGAAAACAAAAATTTTCACAAATTTTCCAAAATATTAGTTTTTTTTATCATCATTGGAACAAGCTCAAACAGCTTATTCCAATAGGGGTATGGGAAGATCAGGTATATTTTTGAGACAGAAATGTGAATATATAAATAATGGTGTTTTTTTGTGAATGATGCTGGAGAATTTTGCGTAAAGATATGGTAAATGGTTTGTTCTAGATACAGAATGATGCAAAAGTATTTAAATTTGATTAGGCAAGTTGTTCCTATAATGCATTTAAAAATTGAAGTAACTGTTTTTTTGCTGCCGAACTTTTAGATGTGTGTGTCTGTGTTTGTGTGTGTGTATGTGTGTGTGTGGGGGGGGGGGGGGGGAAGAGTGTTCTTGCAAACAAAATTCCTGAATAAATGGAAAATTTTATTTTTTGTGTGAAAGACATAGTGCGTGAATGTTGATTGGAACAAGCTTAGAGAGCTCATTTTAATGTGAAGTCATAAAGCTGTGTTTTACGTACGAAATTCTGGAATAACTAAAAAATTGCTTTTTTGACTCAAAAAGCATGGTGTGCGACCTCTCATTGGAATGAGCTCAAAAAGCTCATTCCAATGGGGTATTTACAAGCGATAAGTACATGTATGTTTAAGAGACAAAAATTAAAATTTGAATAGCGATTTTTGCGAAGAATGCTGACAAGTTTTGGCAGTTATGCTGGTAAAAAGGTAAGATATGCAAAGTGGTTGTTTTTTAGAGGCGACATTTAATTAAGGGGAATTAACCCTTGATTACTGAGGTAACTTCTAAAAGTACTGAAATTTCATGAAGCAATGTGAATAACAGACAACAGTTGCCTAAAAATTTCATGAATAGCTAAAAGTTTTATTCTTTTGTCTCGAAAACATGGCATATGACCTTTGTTGGAATGAGCTGAATGCGTGTGTTCCAATGAGGGGTCATAAAATTTGAACGGAGATTTGTGTGAATAATGCATTAGTACTGCTAGATTTGGGTAAACGGTTCACCCTGGATACCACCCCTTCTATAGCAGATCTTTTCTGCAAATTTTGTCTAAGATTCTATCAACTTTACAAATAAATACGTTCATGAATCACAATCAGATCCACCCCACAATGTTGCATACCAAATATCAAAAGATTCTGCCTGCTGGATCTGGAGAAGAAGATTTTTTAAGAAATATGCCTGAAATGCACTAAGTTAAAATTTGGGCTCCTATACGGAGCCCAAATATAAACCCAGGGGGCCGATTTGAACAAACTTGAATCAGATCCACCCCACAATGTTGCTTACCAAATATGAAAAGATTCTGAAGCTGGATCTGGAGAAGAAGATTTTTTAAGAAATTTGCCTGAAATGCACTAAGTTCGAATTCGAGCTTCTATAGTGAGCCCAAATATGAAACTAGGAAGCCGATTTGAACAAACTTGAATCAGATCCACCCCACAATGTTGCATACCAAATATCAAAAGATTCTGCCTGCTGGATCTGGAGAAGAAGATTTTTTAATAAATTTGCCCGAAATGCACTAAGTGCGAATTCAGGCTTCTATATTAAGCCCAAATATGAATCCAGGGGGCCGATTTGAACAAACTTGAATCAGATCCACCCCGCAATGTTGCATACCAAATATCAAAAGATTCTGCCTGCTGGATCTGGAGAAGAAGATTTTTGAAGAAATTTGCCCGAAATGCACTAAGTTTGAATTCGAGCTTCTATAGTGAGCCCAAATATGAATCCAGGGGGCCGATTTGAACAAACTTGAATCAGATCCACCCCGCAATGTTGCATACCAAATATCAAAAGATTCTGCCTGCTGGATCTGGAGAAGATGATTTTTTAAGAAATTTGCCTGAAATGCACTAAGTTCGAATTCGAGCTTCTATAGTAAGCCCAAATATGAATCTAGGGAGCCGATTTGAACAAATTTGCATCAGATCCATCCCACAATGTTGCATACCAAATATCAAAAGATTCTGCCTGCTGGATCTGGAGAAGAAAATTTTTTAAGAAATTTGCCTGAAATGCACTAAGTTCGAATTTGAGCTTCTATAGTGAGCCCAAATATGAATCTAGGAAGCCGATTTGAACAAACTTGAATCAGATCCATCCCACAATGTTACATACCAAATATCAAAAGATTCTGCCTGCTGGATCTGGAGAAGAAGATTTTTTAATAAATTTACTTGAAATGCACTAAGTTCAAATTTGGGCTCTTATACTTAGCCCAAATATAAACCCAGGGGGCCGATTTGAACAAACTTGAATCAGATCCACCCCACAATGTTGCTTACCAAATATGAAAAGATTCTGCCTGCTGGATCTGGAGAAGAAGATTTTTTAAGAAATTTGCATGAAATGCACTAAGTTCAAATTCGAGCTTCTATAGTGAGCCCAAATATGAATCTAGGAAGCCGATTTGAACAAACTTGAATCAGATCCACCCCACAATGTTGCATACCAAATATCAAAAGATTCTGCCTGCTGGATCTGGAGAAGAAGATTTTTTAAGAAATTTGCCTAAATGCACTAAGTTTGAAATCGGGCTTCTATAGTAAGCCCAAATATGAACCCAGGGGGCCGATTTGAACAAACTTGAATCAGATCCACCCTACAATGTTGCATACCAAATATCAAAAGATTCTGCCTCCTGGATCTGGAGAAGAAGATTTTTGAAGAAATTTGCCTGAAATGCACTAAGTTCGAAATTGGGCTCCTATACTGAGCCCAAATATTAACCCAGGGATCCGATTTGAACAAACTTGAATCAGATCCACCCCACAATGTTGCTTACCAAATATGAAAAGATTCTGCCTGCTGGATCTGGAGAAGAAGATTTTATAAGACATTTGCCTGAAATGCACTAAGTTCGAATTCGGGCTTCTATAGTAAGCCCAAATATGAATCCAGGGGGCCGATTTGAACAAACTTGAATCAGATCTACCCCGCAACGTTGCATACCAAATATCAAAAGATTCTGCCTGCTGGATCTGGAGAAGAAGATTTTTGAAGAAATTTGCCTGAAATGCACTAAGTTCGAATTCAAGCTCCTATAGTGAGCCCAAATATGAATCTAGGGAGCCGATTTGAACAAACTTGAATCAGATCCACCCTACAATGTTGCATGCCAAATATCAAAAGATTCTGCCTGCTGGATCTGGAGAAGAAGATTTTCAAAGAAATTTGCCTGAAATGCAGTAAGTTCAAATTTGGGCTCCTATACTGAGCCCAAATATAAACCCAGAGGGCCGATTTGAACAAACTTGAATCAGATCCACCCTACAATGTTGCTTACCAAATGTGAAAAGATTCTGCCTGCTGGATCTGGAGAAGAAGATTTTTTAAGAAATTTGCATGAAATGCACTAAGTTCAAATTCGAGCTTCTATAGATAGCCCAAATATGAATCTAGGAAGCCGATTTGAACAAACTTGAATCAGATCCACCCCACAATGTTGCATACCAAATATCAAAAGATTCTGCCTGCTGGATCTGGAGAAGAAGATTTTTTAAGAAATTTGCCTAAATGCACTAAGTTCGAAATCGGGCTTCTATACTGAGCCCAAATATGAACCCAGGGGGCCGATTTGAACAAACTTGAATCAGATCCACCCCACAATGTTGCTTACCAAATATGAAAAGATTCTGCTGCTGGATCTGGAGAAGAAGATTTTTTAAGAAATTTGCATGAAATGCACTAAGTTCAAATTCGAGCTTCTATAGTGAGCCCAAATATGAATCTAGGAAGCCGATTTGAACAAACTTGAATCAGATCCACCCCACAATGTTGCATACCAAATATCAAAAGATTCTGCCTGCTGGATCTGGAGAAGAAGATTTTTTAAGAAATTTGCCTAAATGCACTAAGTTCGAAATCGGGCTTCTATACTGAGCCCAAATATGAACCCAGGGGGCCGATTTGAACAAACTTGAATCAGATCCACCCTACAATGTTGCATACCAAATATGAAAAGATTCTGCCTGCTGGATCTGGAGAAGAAGATGTTTGAAGAAATTTGCCTGAAATGCACTAAGTTCGAAATTGGGCTCCTATACTGAGCCCAAATATTAACCCAGGGATCCGATTTGAACAAACTTGAATCAGATCCACCCCACAATGTTGCTTACCAAATATGAAAAGATTCTGCCTGCTGGATCTGGAGAAGAAGATTTTTTAAGAAATTTGCCTGAAATGCACTAAGTTCGAATTCGAGCTTCTATAGTAAGCCCAAATATGAATCTAGGGAGCCGATTTGAACAAATTTGCATCAGATCCATCCCACAATGTTGCATACCAAATATCAAAAGATTCTGCCTGCTGGATCTGGAGAAGAAAATTTTTTAAGAAATTTGCCTGAAAATGCACTAAGTTCGAATTTGAGCTTCTATAGTGAGCCCAAATATGAATCTAGGAAGCCGATTTGAACAAACTTGAATCAGATCCATCCCACAATGTTGCATACCAAATATTAAAAGATTCTGCCTGCTGGATCTGGAGAAGAAGATTTTTTAATAAATTTACTTGAAATGCACTAAGTTCAAATTTGGGCTCCTATACTGAGCCCAAATATAAACCCAGGGGGCCGATTTGAACAAACTTGAATCAGATACACCCCACAATGTTGCTTACCAAATATGAAAAGATTCTGCCTGCTGGATCTGGAGAAGAAGATTTTTTAAGAAATTTGCATGAAATGCACTAAGTTCAAATTCGAGCTTCTATAGTGAGCCCAAATATGAATCTAGGAAGCCGATTTGAACAAACTTGAATCAGATCCACCCCACAATGTTGCATACCAAATATCAAAAGATTCTGCCTGCTGGATCTGGAGAAGAAGATTTTTTAAGAAATTTGCCTAAATGCACTAAGTTCGAAATCGGGCTTCTATACTGAGCCCAAATATGAACCCAGGGGGCCGATTTGAACAAACTTGAATCAGATCCACCCTACAATGTTGCATACCAAATATCAAAAGATTCTGCCTGCTGGATCTGGAGAAGAAGATTTTTGAAGAAATTTGCCTGAAATGCACTACGTGCGAAATTGGGCTCCTATACTGAGCCCAAATATTAACCCAGGGATCCGATTTGAACAAACTTGAATCAGATCCACCCCACAATGTTGCTTATCAAATATGAAAAGATTCTGCCTGCTGGATCTGGAGAAGAAGATTTTTTAAGAAATTTGCCTGAAATGCACTAAGTTCGAATTCGGGCTTCTATACTAAGCCCAAATATGAATCCAGGAGGCCGATTTGAACAAACTTGAATCAGATCTACCCCGCAACGTTGCATACCAAATATCAAAAGATTCTGCCTGCTGGATCTGGAGAAGAAGATTTTTGAAGAAATTTGCCTGAAATGCACTAAGTTCGAATTCAAGCTCCTATAGTGAGCCCAAATATGAATGTAGGGAGCCGATTTGAACAAACTTGAATCAGATCCACCCTACAATGTTGCATGCCAAATATCAAAAGATTCTGCCTGCTGGATCTGGAGAAGAAGATTTTCAAAGAAATTTGCCTGAAATGCAGTAAGTTCAAATTTGGGCTCCTATACTGAGCCCAAATATAAACGCAGAGGGCCGATTTGAACAAACTTGAATCAGATCCACCCCACAATGTTGCTTACCAAATATGAAAAGATTCTGCCTGCTGGATCTGGAGAAGAAGATTTTTTAAGAAATTTGCATGAAATGCACTAAGTTCAAATTCGAGCTTCTATAGATAGCCCAAATATGAATCTAGGAAGCCGATTTGAACAAACTTGAATCAGATCCACCCCACAATGTTGCATACCAAATATCAAAAGATTCTGCCTGCTGGATCTGGAGAAGAAGATTTTTTAAGAAATTTGCCTAAATGCACTAAGTTCGAAATCGGGCTTCTATACTGAGCCCAAATATGAACCCAGGGGGCCGATTTGAACAAACTTGAATCAGATCCACCCCACAATGTTGCTTACCAAATATGAAAAGATTCTGCCTGCTGGATCTGGAGAAGAAGATTTTTTAAGAAATTTGCATGAAATGCACTAAGTTCAAATTCGAGCTTCTATAGTAAGCCCAAATATGAATCTAGGAAGCCGATTTGAACAAACTTGAATCAGATCCACCCCATAATGTTGCATACCAAATATCAAAAGATTCTGCCTGCTGGATCTGGAGAAGAAGATTTTTTAAGAAATTTGCCTAAATGCACTAAGTTCGAAATCGGGCTTCTATACTGAGCCCAAATATGAACTCAGGGGGCCGATTTGAACAAACTTGAATCAGATCCACCCTACAATGTTGCATACCAAATATGAAAAGATTCTGCCTGCTGGATCTGGAGAAGAAGATTTTTGAAGAAATTTGCCTGAAATGCACTAAGTTCGAAATTGGGCTCCTATACTGAGCCCAAATATTAACCCAGGGATCCGATTTGAACAAACTTGAATCAGATCCACCCCACAATGTTGCTTACCAAATATGAAAAGATTCTGCCTGCTGGATCTGGAGAAGAAGATTTTTTAAGAAATTTGCCTGAAATGCACTAAGTTTGAATTCGGGCTTCTATAGTAAGCCCAAATATGAATCCAGGGGGCCGATTTGAACAAACTTGAATCAGATCTACCCCGCAACGTTGCACACCAAATATCAAAAGATTCTGCCTGCTGGATCTGGAGAAGAAGATTTTTGAAGAAATTTGCCTGAAATGCACTAAGTTCGAATTCAAGCTCCTATAGTGAGCCCAAATATGAATCTAGGGAGCCGATTTGAACAAACTTGAATCAGATCCACCCTACAATGTTGCATGCCAAATATCAAAAGATTCTGCCTGCTGGATCTGGAGAAGAAGATTTTCAAAGAAATTTGCCTGAAATGCAGTAAGTTCAAATTTGGGCTCCTATACTGAGCCCAAATATAAACCCAGAGGGCAGATTTGAACAAATTTGAATCAGATCCACCCCACAATGTTGCATACCAAATATCAAAAGATTCTGCCTGCTGGATCTGGAGAAGAAGATTTTTTAAGAAATTTGCCTGAAATGCACTAAGTTCGAAATCGGGCTCCTATACTGCGCCCAAATATGAACCCAGGGGGCCGATTTGAACAAACTTGAATCAGATCCACCCTACAATGTTGCATACCAAATATCAAAAGATTCTGCCTGCTGGATCTGGAGAAGAAGATTTTTTAATGTTTTTCCCATTGCCTACAGTGTTAAAAAGTGCTGACTCAGCACTTTTTCAAAGTCCCGAAACTGTACCCTATGATAAAACCGATGGCAATTTTTTTTTTACCAATCCTTTCTGTTGGTCCTAAGGAAGCTGCACACCAAATAAAAATTCTCAGTGCCGTGCAGTTTTGGAGATATGGGCGTTTTAATTTTTTTCTATTTTTAGCTCCTGCGGTTCCCACGGGGCTGCGGGAAATTTTTTTTTTGCATAAATCAAGTACTCATGACCCAGTAAGCCCTCACATAAAATTTGGTTCAAATCAGCCTCTCGGTTTGGAAAATATAAATTTTGGGCGGGGCAAAAAATTTTGCCCCTCCCATAACGACGCCAAGTATAGCCCCACAAACTTCTCTTGAACAAATCTGAGTCTACACCTCAAAAGGAAGCTGCACACCAAATATCAAGTCTCTGCTACTGCTGGTTCATGAGAAGAAGATTTACAAAGATTTTGATGCCCCTTGGGGGCGTGGCACCACCCAGGAGGAGGGGCAACTTCATTTGAACAAATCTGAATTGGCATTAGGTAATAAACATTTAGCCAACATTTGAATAAAATTGGGCTAGTGGTTTAGGAGGAGAAGTCGATAATGTAAAGTTAACGCCGGACGGACGACGACGGACGACGGACGACGGACAGAAAGTGATTAGTAAAGCTCCCCTTGAGCTTCGCTCAGGTGAGCTAAAAATGATATTTAAAATAATAAATTTTTATATCGTCTGCGTTGGGTAAAGGGTTAATGAAAATGCCCAGCAGGAGAAATGAATCTGATTGCATAGAATGCCAGTATATTACAATGTTCTCCATGTGGACTGCCACTGGCAGTCCACATGGAGAACATTTCAATATACCAGCAGTCTAGTGTGCCACTGATCACTCAGATGGGAGCGCGGTGGCTCAGTCGGTAGAGGTGCAGGCTGCAAGCCGAGAGGTCCTCGGTTCGAATCCCACCTGCGGCAACCGCGTTGTGTCCTTGGGCAAGACACTTAATCTCCATTGCCCGCGTGGGGGCACGGTGACGCTGTGTACTAAGGCGTCACCGTGCACGTCGATGGTGCACCTGTCTTCAACCAATGCTAACCCTGCTTGTGTGAAGTTAGTATGCTGGGGAGCTGACAGTTGCTCAGAGGTTCTCTCCGACTTTAGCCACTGTGCATAAATATGTGACCTTAAAAACAGCAATAAATAAATGAATATCGCTCAGATGCAAGGAAACAGCATTCTTTTTTTTATTTTGAAAAATTAAAATTTTCTCACACTGGCATTCGGCCAAACAATGGTCGGCCCGATGGGTCTGCTCATTCACGTTGCTACCATTCTTGGCGAATGAGTGATGAAGACGATACAAAAATGCCATCAAAATATCCTCTGTGTGAACTGCCGTTGATCTCTCAGATGCAAGAAAACAGCGTTCGTACAGTTTGAAAAATGAAAATGTTCTCTTGGTCAAGGGTCTGCCTTGGTTCAATTCCTGGCAAGTTTTCTTTACCCAGTCCGACCCTGTTGACTCCAAAACGATAGGTAAAGGGTTAACTGGTAGAGTGCTAAATTATTTTTCAAAGGTGATTTGTAATGCGGGGCTCAGTATAGTAAGATTTTGTTCATAAACAATTGTTTTGTTACAATTTATTGGAGAGTGGGGGTGGTGTTGTGGTAACCGGTTCTTGTCAGATCACCGAAGTTAAGCAACGTCGAGCCCGGTTAATCATTGGATGGGTGAGCGATCGATTCGGACTCCCGCGCTTCCTTGGGCAAGGCACTTAACCCCCATTGTCACGGGGGGCATGATGACGCCGTGTACTAAGGCGTACTGTCTTCAACCAATCTAACCCTTCCTGTGCTGCAGTGCGAAGTTACGATGTTTGGGAGCTGCTCGGTGGTTCACTCCGGGTTCTCCACCCGTAAAACTGTCACGGTTATGATTACCCATTGTGTATAAGTATATGACCTTAAACACCAAAAAATAAATAAATAAATACCAACAAACATGGGTTCAGTCCGACCAATTTTGGCTGAGTTATGATCTTTTCTAGCTAACGGGCGTATGATGCATCGCTAGGCCTAGCACTTGTTGGTATCATTTAGATGTTTTCTCACATGTGGGAAAATATAATTGTGAGAATCTTTTTATAAAGGGGTTAACTTGGAATGCACCAACAAGCCAAGTGAAAATGTAAAAAGAATCGGGAGCATAAACCTGCCATGTTAGGCCCCCGTGCGTGGCAGTGTTAAATGGATACTTGATGCAGTGCTGTCGATTTGAGGAGCACTATCGCACTTGCGCTTCTAAATTTGAAACAAGAAGCTCTCTTTTTCGCGCTTCTCTAATTTTCAAGAAAATATATTAATTTACGAGGCCAAGATTCGAAATTCCATTACACCGATTAAAACACACGAATGAGGTGTGAACAATATACTTGCAACCTGTTGTGTCATTTTAATTAACACTGACAGTGGAAGTGTATCTACAAAAGTTAGTCATGCTTTTTCAACACGTTCTTGTTTTGGGTAAATGTTACAGAAATAAGATTGGTCAAAAAACAAAACTTCACATAATGATATTTACTACTGAAGATAAGATAATTTGTTTGCAAATTACACCCAGTCGGGCAGCGTGCACGAACAATACAAAAACATTGAAAATAAAATAAAATAATAAAACAACATACAAGAACAATTTCTTTAGAAGAAGATTAACCCTTTACCCAACGAATCGCCCGCATCCGCCCGCGTAATATGCAAATTCAGCAGTTGAAAAAAATATTATTTTTCAAAAAATTTCAACAAAACCATATCATGTGACCCCTCGTTGGAACGAGCTCGTTCCAACGAGGGATCACATGATATGGTTTTGTTGAAAGTTTTTGAAAAAATGTAAAAAATGATATTTAAAATAATAAATTTTAATATCGTCTGCTTTGGGTAAAGGGTTAAGAGACTCAATATATTCAATGGCGGTCATTGAGCGATGTTTTGTATCGATTTAGGCTTATTGCATTGCAAATAACATTACCAATTTCAGGATTTTCATTTCTCATTATGAAAAGGAATTTTGCATTGTTATTCATGTTACCAAATGATTTTTCAACCTTGATGATCGCTTCCCATAGTTCCGTACGTAATTCTACGTACGGAACTATGGGAAGCGATCATCAAGGCTTCCCATAGTTCCGTACGTAATTCTGCGTATTTGGAACATGTAATTACAAAATGCTGCTCATCCTCTATTTCGTCGGTTTCCCCGTGGGAACCCCGGGAAGTAAGCAGCACTTGTTTACTGTGGTAAACCAGTTCCGCTTTACTGGTAAAATAGGACCCAGTCACCAATGCTTGGGGTGACAGTCCTCTAAAATGGGCAACATGTAGATCAACGATTGACTAAACTTGACTTCATCTCAATGTTGTGTCACGATTAGCCATGGTGCATAAATGTGTGACGTTAACCACCAACAAACAAACAAACAATTTCGTCGGTTTTGCAATGTTTGCATTTGCGGTTTTCGGGTTTAATGGGTGGTTGACAATGTCGTCCTTTTTCGATAGCCAATGAATGGTTACTTATTCTGAGACGGGAGAAGATTGATCTGTTTCGTTATGATTTTGAGTGTGTCAGATAACTTTCAATTTCAAACTGTTGTTTAAATAATCTGTAGGTTCGCAGCTTATTCAGTCCGTTAGTTTTGCTGTCGTTGAATTTCTTGAATGAATTAATCTATGTGGTTACTTTTCAACGTTTTCTGAATTTTGCATATTTTAGTTGTGATGAAAAGGCCATACTCATGGTCTTACAGCTCTATCAGCTTTAAAATTTTGAGGCTGAAGGAGTCTGTTGCGGCGGATGACTGGGACATATGGAAAGCCTGAGGATCTGTACTGCTGCTGAGATATAGACCGGAAATTGACCAAGTCCAGCCCGTGATGCATGATTAGATGCTTTCTGATTAACCCCTAGGCCCATTTTACAAAAGTTGCAGATGTGCGTTCTCTGCGGGTGAGTTGTCTCGGTTGCTTAATTCGGGGAACCATACTTCACAACCCTATAACAGAATAGGTTTAATTAGAATATTAAACAGGGTTATATAGATTGTACTGGGTGGAAAGTGCGTTTCTGAGAAGTCGTGGCGTAGTTTATATAAAACTTTTTGTGCCTTGGCCTTCAGATTCTTTTGAACATTTTTTAATTTTCCGTTCCTGTTTACAAGTAGGCCCAGGTAACAATACTCTGTGCAGATTTGAAGTGATTCATTCCCGACACTAAATATTTCATTCTCTATAGATTTTTTCTATCGAATTTGATAAACCTTGGTTTTGGCTGCGTTGATCTGTATTCTGTTTGCTTTTGCAAAGCCACACAGGCTTTCAAGACACGACTGTAGTCCTTCCAAACTTTCAGAAATCAAAAGTAAGTCGTCGGCAAACATTATGTGATTAACCTTGAGCTTATGAATTCTGACTGAACGGCACGATGGGTTAAAGTATGTATTTATATCGTCCATAAATATTTTAAAAAGTGTGGGAGACAGAGTACAGCCTGAATGAAGTTTTACAACTCGCATTTCGTAGAGCAACATACTGACCAAACAAATCGCACCATTTGGTCACGTGATTCATTTAATATTCAATAAGGCTATTGTTCATAGTTGTCCAGCTTTTCATTGGGAGTTGACTACGTTATGCAGGTCATGGAACACTAGCGTCATCAGAGTACACTTCTTCAGTCACATGTTTTCTGCTATTCGTTAAATGCTTTTTCTTATGACAATTCACGCCTCTGAACACCTCTGCCATGTGCAAATCCATCAAGTAACGTTATGCTTTCTTTTAATTTATTAGAACGCTCAACAGATCAAACCCAGCGCACATTCGGGTCGAAACCTTTCTTATTATAGGAACAAGTTGGTCAGCTTTCAAATTCTAAAGTGAAAGAATGCATGGGCTCAGATCTGTATTGGGCTAGTTTGGGGTTCCAGCTATTTAAAAAAAAAAAACGTTCCCTGTAAAGCTTAAAGAGACACATCTCACGATTCTTGCATTTTTCTTTCCCAAAACTGAGTAAAGGCTATAATAACCAGGGACAGCGGAATGATTTTCAAAGTGTGTGGGGGAGGGGCTGGATTGGACGATGGATGGTCGTCGGTATGAAAATTTTAAATTCCAGGGTCCCAAAGCCCCCATTTCCATGCATCTGAGTGGATATTTTGAGATTTTTCAGGAGATGTATTTGAAAGATTTCACACATCTTTACGAGGCTAAACTAAAGATGTGTGAAATCTTTCAAATACATCTCCTGAAAATATAGAACCCTTTGAATTTTGTGCACATATATGTTTTTTTCTGGTTTCTTGGAAACATTTATCTGATTCCTGTATCAATATCTTTAAATACTATTAACGAAAATCTATTTCTGATTTCTTTAAAAATATTTCACCCCCCAGAATAAGCCTCCATAAATTCTCTTTGTTTTGTTTATTTCTGATGCTTTAACCCCTTTCACTGACTTGAATTTATTGGATGCAGTAAATTCTGTTTCTCTAATTGTCTAATGGGTTTTCACATTCTGCACAGAGGCCGCTGACTATCCATGTTATTACTCCCGCTTCAAAACAATCATTGTATTGGGGCACATCCGTCATCGACATGACATTCTGAGATTTCGCCAGATCGGGATCCAACTAGACACAGGTAGACGTGGATATGAAACAAAGGTACGCGAGGGAGTCGTTCCGGAAACACTAGCTCGGTCAGGTTGAAGCGTTGTTGTGGAAGGAGCTGAGACAGATATGCGTGTAGATGTTGTAAAAAGAAAGAAACTGAACACACCAGTGAAGACAGTGTGATCGGAATCTTCGACTGATCGGGATAACGTTAAGAATAAATCTGTTAGCGACTTGACTTACAATAGAACACAAGAATCCCCGGATAATATACACTCCGAACACAGACATCTCACTAGTGTAGGCGTAAGAGGTTTTGACCCGGAAGAAATTGATAAAGTAGTTTGTTTGGTATCACTGGAATGAATTCATACTGAAAAAGAAAATGAAAAATCCGCCGAAGTCCAGCTTGGGGAGTTGTTTTTTATCCAAGATGGCGGAGTGTGACCGAAAAATGTCAAAACTGGTGGGTATATCTCCAGATAATCACGATCAAGTGTGCAATATCGGCGAAATAATACCACACAAACACACTCGTTCAGTGTGTTACCTAGGTCAGAATAGGCCTACCGCTGCACCATGGGGGACGTGGTTTACCCAACCCTCCTAAATGTTGCTGGGGTGGTCAAGCTAGTGAGGAATACAATGTTGCGGCGAAACAGTGGAAACTGGTGACACCAAACTCTGGAAAATGCTTCAATGGTTCGGAAATGAATGACAAACATCGAAGTAATCGTCGCCTGTATCTTGAATTGGCTCCTCCGTTTTGTTACAACCGTGTCCCCTACAATCGCCGCAACTGGCGACGCACTTCAGACCGTTTTTTTTTTATTTTGCGGTATGAACACAGGTCTATGATTGGCGGGAACATTTCCGATTTAGGGCTCGAGTCATCGAGGCCATCCGTGAAAATGTGCTGCATGAAACCTGACCAATTTGATCTAGGATCCGGCGACTTGCCAAAGAGCCAACCTGTATGTCATAGTAAGTCAGTGTTCAATGATTTGGGCAGCACATAAGGAGTCTGTAATTTAATAAAATTCTTGTATTCCAACGACGATAGCCCCTTATTCGGGGAGGCTGTATACGTGTGTCTTGGTACTCCTTTATTTTCAATCACATACATGTACGAACGTGCGACTTTGACACTGGATATATCGCGATTTGGGTACCACTGGGGTATTGTTTGGAGGGGGTCGATACAACAATTATGCGTATGCCATGGAAATTATTCCTACCATCCTGAGGTGCTATGTTGTGGTCAACATTATCAGCTACCCACTGTGTGCATGTGCTCGGAAAATAGTCAGCGAGTATCTGTTGAAAATTCTCTGTTACAATAACAGACTGCCCTGTATCTATCGACCTCATTATAGCTAATCGAAAATCTCAAACAATACAATTCTTTAACTAGCCACTTGGATCAGAATACATGATAGAGCTCGACATCTGAACCAAAAAGGGTAGGAGTGGTGAGAGGTTTCGGTCGAGCTGACTGAACAATCGCATGACCAATACTAGTTCGTTTAGTTCAGGTGGAACAAGAACTTTCAAAAGAATTTCTAGATACCGGGGAACGCATTTCTGACCTGCATTAATACTAGACACATCTCTGCTGATATGCTTTGTAATTATAATTTTGTCCATGGTCTGCGACCTTATAATTTCCGTGGCAGTTTTTACTATCTTTTTCGCTTCATGGTAGAGTTGTTCCTCCTTCAGGAGTACGAAGTTTCGTTAACAATAAGCTGTGCCATATTTCGAAAGCAGACAACATTACTTCGTCCATCAACTTCTGCTACAAATATGCTACCCCCATAACACTCATTGAGTTTTTCCTCGAACCATTTTAAGGAGTAGACTGGTTTATCTCCCGCAATCTCTTGCATCTTAGAATGTTCATCAGACAAAGAAAAAGATTATCAGCTTCATTTCCAAGCCACGTGCCGACCAACTCCAACCAATGACTCATATCTGTATTCGACTTGGTTGTTTCTTAGGCACATCTCCAACACATCGATTTGACGTGAACCGCGACAAGCAGTCAGTATGGTAAACAGCTTTGACAGCAACTAAGTCAATACAGATGAGAACATGGGTTGTCACCCGGCATGCAATTTCATAACATCTCCCATCACAGAGTTCTAGAACGCGATCCCGCATTTCTATTGCAGTAACATTGTATACACCTTGATCTCCCATTGTTTTCGATTATATACCACATCAGAGTTATTACATACGAAAGAGTCGTCCTTGATATTGAACGAAGGGAGACTGGACCCGACTTTCTCAGGATTGGTCATTAATTCGAGACGAGGGACTAAATTGTAAAACACTCGTGCGCAATCGCGCACTCCTGTTTGTACAACGTCCCTCACCTCTCATGAATTATTTCACGTAACCAGTCCAGTCAAGCGATTACTCTCTGTTTATTACCCTGTGATTTCCAAGTCACTAAAACGGAACAAATACAGTTGACCCCCACCCCAAGAAAATGCATTATTGTTATTACGTATACAGGAGTAAGATCATCATTCTTGGTGTGTTCGATCAGGAAATCATCAAAAGTTGTCACATTTTTTAATGGTTCTGAGCCACGAAAGCTAGCCAGATAAATCCATCGTTTTATTTGCAAAGCAGAATTATGCTATTATGACCGGAGGTATTGGTCGCGAAGATATATCGTATTGGGGATCTCACTCCATAAACTACTGAGACTAAAAGTCTTTACACTATGTAACAAATTTATTAACTGGACAGCAGCGTACATGTAATACAAAGTGTTGACGGGAGCGACTATCGAACTCACCGCCCAACATTCTTTCATTCGGCTATCCGAATTACCAAACTTGAATGAATGAAATGAAAGGTTTCTGCGTGCCGAAGGCTCCTCGCATTGAGGTGTTCAATTTTCAGCTGGCTTGCGTCACCCGGGTTTCTTTAAATATCTCCGCCAAGCAGAAGAATCACATAAATCATAAAAAAATAAATCACAAGTGACCAGAACTATTAATCATCGTTTTCCTGTATTTATCAACTGGGTGAATGGCGACAGTTTTCTTCTCCTGGCCCATCGAACAGACCCATCACACTCGTCTGTGAGTTTGTTCTGTCCATTTATGCAAAACTGGTGTAATATTAGTTATCCTTGTGTTTTCCAGGGTGTATGGGAATTTACACCGGTTTGGGAACTGATACACCCTGAGGCGAAGCCGAAGGGTGCATGAGTTCCCCGACCGATGTAAATTCCCATACACCCTGGAAAACACAAGGATAACGGATTTATTTCCAAGTATTTTGGTGTACTTAATACTTTAACCTAAATTGTGGGAGAAACTGACAGAAAATTTGTACTTTGTAAGTTTCTTAATAAAACCAGACAAATATGGATGTCATTGGAACTGGCTCAATGATCCAGTTCCAATGACATCCATATCTGTAATATTTTATTACACATAAATATTAAATTTTCTGAATTTTTATTTTTGTTCTAACATAACCGAGAAGGTATGAATTAATAATTAAAAATGGGTACTTTTTTAGCCATATACCCTGCTATTGTGTATTCTGGTTTTTACACTGTGGTTAACCACGCTGTAAAAAAAAGCTACTGTGGATTGCAAGTTACACCGTACCTCTCAGCCAATCAAAATGCAGTATTTTGTTGCATTTGGAAATAATTGTATTTATAACGTCATTTTCAAACTATATTAGAATTGTTGGAGAAGGGAAGTCTCGCTGAGTGATATTACAAAGGAGTTCGACCCTATGTGGACATTATACGGATTACCCCGAGATTGTTTTTATGTTTGGATGGGTAGCTTGAATTGATAGTGTCAATTTTTTCTATGGTCCAATATTCTGGGAACAATTACCTTCAGCATCGTGTCCTGGGCTAAGGTGGCGTTCAGTATGGACAGAGTGTGTGTGGAATGTTTTCTGAATTAGCCACCAGGTGGGTAAAGGTGAGTGGTTGTATGGGCGTTTTATGGGCCTGTATCGTGGGGGCATGAAAATGCTGGACAACTTGTATCCACGGCTGGGCGACTCGTATCCATTTCTCTTTGAATGGGTTTGAGTTGTCAAGACGTGGGTGCGAGTTGTCCAGACGACAAAATGGAAAGGAATTGTCCAATTGTGAGTGCTACTCATCTGGCACGACTTGCCTTGTAAGCAACAATAGTATTTACTGGGAACGGTGAGGCGTTAATGTATATTATTCTAAGACATCTTTTCAATTCTGTTACAAAGGTTTGCAGTTTATCGGACAGTACATATCAGTTGGTCGTACAGTTAGAACGTCTGTTTTTGTAATTAGTCATTCGGTCCGAGAGACGACAGTGGCCCCAGTTATGAGCTCGGTTTACGACTCAAGTGTTTCAGATTTTCCATATGAAGATGCCAATGAAGTGGAAAGTAACTCTATTTGGCATTTTGAGAGTAGACTGTATTTAAAACGCCACTGGTCTTGTATTTCGATATCTTTTATCACGTTATCGTTTGCAAAAAATACAAATATTGTCGTGAATTAAGTCAACGAATTCTACGTTCAAAGACAAATCCACACAGAGTCGGACCTCATTTTGTTCTGGAAATAACAGAAAACTATTCTACTAACTGTGTGTAGGATAAATGCCCTAGGTACATCCACTAAATGAGCACAATCTCACAAAAATGACCAGTAACCCGCGTGTAATTTTTCAGTTTCTGACGTTTCAGTTAGGTGAGTCTCGCCGGACAGCTCACAATTTCCGTTTCAGCCGACTGTCCGCTTATACCCTGTGACCAGTGAGTGCGCTTAAACTGCAGGCGCTTCCTGGTAAAAATATCGAATTTGTAAATAAGCAGCCATTTCAGTTGGGAGTTAGAGGTGGGGACTGTGATTTCACGTGTAATAGTAGCAATCGATTTCTTGAATTTTCGGTCACATCGTCTTTATCAAAGATTTAAAAAATATAAACTTCATCATGCAGGTCGCTAATGTTAGCCTAACTGAATTTCCGGAAGTATGCCCGCATGATGTAGCCTGCATTTATATAACATCGTTGAAAAAGGCCAAGTGGCCGTAAGCTCCAGATATTGCATGATTAATTGTATTATATAAAATCTCACACTACCTATCTCAGGGGCGCCGGAACGGTCCAAACATTGGCCCGACCATAACATCCAGATCCCTGTTTTTTCAAATTGTTGCCATCGATTATGTGGGGGAGAAAAAAAATGACAGTGCATGCAGTTCGTCTTTCGAGGAACATAATATGACAAAATTCCCAGCCAAATTGGCAGGGAATTTTGTCATATTATGTTCCTCGAAAGACGAACTTTAATGTGGGGGCCCCTACAAATGTGGGGGTCCTGGGCACCGCCCAGTCTGCCTATATAAATCCGGCCCTGCCCCCAGTAAATGTTTGAAAAATGACATCTCTCAAACCTATTTTGGGGCTACTTCTTTAGTATTCCAGCCGCTTCCGAAGAGGTTGGAATACTAAAGAAGTAGCCCCAAAATCTCCCCATCTTAAACTGGTCATTAATAGCCGTCAGTGAGTGCCCAATTTTAAAGAAACAAGACGATCTATGCGCGCACTATTTTTGGATATCCGCCAAAACAAAATTAAAAAATCATAGCCTAGTTATTTGATGTGAATGACGTTCGGCTGAAGGTCGATCACAAAAATATCAAAATTGGCAAATTTTTTGCCCCGACATTGGTCGGGGCGGCTCCGGCGCCCCTGTACCTACCCATCGATAAATGTAGACAGACTGAATGCAAACAAAAAGTTTATTTAATGGCCAAAAAGCTCTCAGGGCATTGATTTTTTTTTATTTTCCCGGGGGAGGGCCCCGGATTCCCACCAATGGGAGGGCGACTCTCCCTCCTATAATCCTATTAGCACCCCACCGAGGCCTACGGCCTTCGAATATGCCTTCGGCATATATGGGGCTCCTTGCTTAAGTATATCCGAGGGAGTGGGGGCAGACACTCTTGAGCCGCCGCTGGGTGCAGTGGAAGTATAACGCAGGCTTTTTATCAGAACGTCCAAAATCCCAATCTAACAGATGAGATTCACTGGGTGTAATATAATGTGGAAGTGGGATGGGAGAATGAAGGACATGGGGTTGGTAGGTGACACAGAGGAGATGGTTAATATGCCTATCGGAGAGATTGTGACGAATGGGGGTGTCTTCAAGCAGTTCGTCTCAGTGTTGGGGGGGGGGCATGGGAACAGGGAGGCAGCTGGGAACTTATGGTTAACCAAGACCTTTTTACCTGAGAATCACGGCAAATCAGCGGCCAGCCAGTGTTATTAATATTATATATACCTACGTATATAGTGTCAAAGTCTCATTCATCTATATATGGGTGTAGCTAAGGGGGTCGTACGACCCCCCCCCAAAAAAAAAGAAAATCCCAAAAGATCCACCGCGGGGGTATCCCCAGCAAACTGTTAAGTGTAATATATACGCAGCATGAATTCTCTGATAAATACGGTTGCTGAATGCACAAAATGAGCCCTATCCATGCTGGGTGATATTTTTTAATTAACCAGTTCAAAAACAAAATAAATCATGCTGTGTGAAACCTGATAATTTGACGTACGGGTAGCTCTTAAATCGTTCTCATGGCCTTCCAATTACAAACGTTTTCCAGGGGGAGGACCCCCGGACCCCTCCAATGGATGGGAATGACTCCCTCCCATACAGTCCCCCCACCTTCGGTCAAGGTTTGGGCTTCAGTCAAGGTTTCATTCACCTTTACTTATAACGACCCCCCCCCCCCCCCCAATCATGAATTGCTGGCTACAAGTAGTAGGAGAGCAATGGATGGGGCCCTATCAGCAGGACCCCGGGCAGAACCCTGGAAGTGACGTCATATCATGTGACCTGGTGGCCATATTTGGTTGTCATGGTAACCCGCGTGACCGGCCATGTTGTGACGCCATCCAAATAGTGATATGTGATCCTAGTGCACATGCGCAGCGCGTGTTGATAGGGTGATACGTGTTTCCGTCGTCCATTTTGTATGAAGGGGGCCGTCATCTTGGTTTCTATGGTAGCACGTGGTTGCTATGATACCAAGGGACTCCGGGGTGAGTTCGATTGAACTAGAGTAATGTAGGGCTTGGATACCTCGTAGAATTACCCAATTACTCTCGTGGCTCTTTAGCTTATTGGGGAAAATCATCAGCCCTGTTTCTAGGTTTCCTACTTACAGAATCCTTTTTTGGGAAACGTTGGGGAGTTAGCAGAATCCCTTTTTCTGAAATGAATCGTATGTGCGAGTCGCTCGAAAGAGCAATTACTCGTTAGCTCATTTGCTCGATGGGGTTCGAGTCGTTCGAGAAATATGAGGAGTCACTCGATCGAGCAGTTGCTATAAAGCTCATTTGCTCGATGGGCTTCGAGTCGTTCGAGCAATTGCTCCATCTTGGCTCTTTAGTTTATTGGGGAAAATCATCAACACTGTTTCTGGGTATCCTTCTTACAGAATCCCTTTTTGGGGAAACGTTGGAGGTTAGTTTAGAATCCTTTTTTCTGAAATGAGTCGAAGAGTCGTATGTGTGAGTCACTCGAACGAGTAATTACTCGTTAGATCATTTTAGCAATTGCTCTAAAGCTCATTTGCCCGACGGGTTTCGAGCCAATCGAGCAATTACTCTCTTGGCTCTTTAGCTTATTAGGGGAAATCACCCGTTTCTAAGTATCCAACTTACGGAATCCCTTTTTGAGGAAACGTCGGGGGTTAGCAGAATCCCTTTTTCTGAATGAGTCGAAGAGTCGTATGTGCAAGTCCCTCGATAGAGCAATTACTCGTTAGCTCATTTGCTCGATGGACTTTGAGTCGTTCGAGCAGTATGTGGAGTCACTCGATCGAGCAATTGCTGTGCAGATCATTTGCTCGATGGGCTTCGAGTCGTTCGAGCAATGACTTTTCAGTAACTGCTCGATAGCTTATTGGCTTTGGGAATGTTATAGGCTTTTGTTATACAGAAGGGATATAACTCTGCATACAGATTATGGCAAATCAAGCAATCTGATTGGTTAGTTAGCGCCAATAAAGTGAACTGCTTGGGTGATCTAGATAAATGAAACAACATGAGTACTGGTACGGCACGTATTAATTAACCCTTTACCCAGAATAACGGCAAAAACCGGCCAGCCCTATTCTCAAAAAGTTTGTCTAAAAAAACATAGGTTATGACACCTCATTGGAACGAGCTCGTCGAGCACGTTGCAATGCGGGGTCATAACCTATGTTTTTGAGACAAAAAATGAAAAAAATTAGTTATTCAAGGATTTTTTTTACAAGAGTCGTCTGCTTTTCATTTTAGGCAAAGGGTTAAATAATTTGTGTCCCAAATACTAAACATGTATATTTTATTTATTCACTGATTCACTTACGAATTTTGAACAAGTCTCGAGTTTTATTTTGTACTATAATCACGACTAATTAATATTCCAACTTCGTCAAGACACGCCTTTTGCAACAGGAAGCTGGGAATATTCAAATCTTACCTGTTCTCAAATGGATCGTCCCAGTTGAGTCACTTGTGCATTGCTGTAAAATGGACGCTGTTTCGAAAATACACACAAATTCCCATAGAGAATTAAAAAAATCCGTTCATATAATTTTCGAGTGAGCTACAATCATAAAAACTTAACGACGGTGAAGTGAAATATATTACAAGTAATCGGGATCTGAAAGCTAAAAGATATTTTCTTGATTTTGTTGTATTGCCGTGTTTATTTACGCCCCCCCCCCCCCCCCCGCGCCGGGGGGGGGGGGGGGCGAAACAGACAGTAGGTGTCGCCTCGCTGGTCAGTGAGGAGCATTTTAAGCAAGAAACAGAGGAACGCGGACGAAAGCTAAAATATCTCAAAAGACAAACATGTGGCCATCCTGGTAAACCTTATTAAACAGCCCTCCTCCCCCCCCCCCCCCACCTTCCAAGAAAAATTCTAACAAAACACCATCTATAAAATAATCATCCGAAAAGCTACCACAGAACAAGACCCCCCCCCCCCCCCCCCCCCCCCCGGTGGGCTATGGGTCACTCACTTGGCAAAGTTGTTTGAGGCTGGAGTTGAGACCACATTCAGCATATGTGGCTAGTTAACACAGCAGAGAAATGAAGTCATGCAATAACTTATAATTCTGTTGTCCATTTTTAGTATTCCGACGCTACCACAACAATAATGCCCAAATTTTCGGTATTTGCAGGAACGCTAAAAAAAAGAGCCGTTCCAACAGCGCTGTCAAACCATGGTTTGTCTTCGTTTCGCACTGTTATTGTGGAATTGGGGGCAGTGGCGGCGCCATGGGGGTATGGGGGGTACTTACCCCTCCACTTTTTTCGCCAAGCGTAGTAAAAAAATACTATCATTTTAATTTTTGTATTGAACGTTGCGGTGTAATGGTGGATATGCTTAATTCCATATTCCCAAGTGCACTAAATCAGAGAAGTTTTTAAATTATGGTTGTGTGTGCCCCCCCCCCCCCCCCCACACCCACACACATACACTAGCTGCAAACAACAAACAAGAGTCGCAAATTGCAACAAGGTGTGCAAACGGTCTGAAACATACCGCTTAAGAATATTCTCCACACAAGCAGAATTAGCATTGGCTGAAGACAAGTGCACCATGGACGTGCAGTACGCCTTAGTACACAATGCCGCCGTGCCCCCACGCGGGCAATGGAGAGAAGTGTCTTACGCAAGGACACAACGCGGTTGCCGCAGGTGGGATTCGAACCGAGGACCTCTCGAGGACCTCTCGGCTTGCAGCCTGCACCTCTAACTACTGAGCCACCGCGCTCCCCGGCTTTGTTGTAAAGCCAGACGTCACGAAACATAACGGGTTGTTAAAATGCGAGTTGGTAATATGGGCATAAGTAGCTCTATGATTGGATAACCCCACTATGAGAATATCCCTCAATGAGGCCTAACTTACTGTCCCTCTTAACCTCATTTCGATTGAGGCCATGACGACAAAAAAGGATTCCGTAGCCACAGGCGTTTTCCAAAAATGGGATTCCATGGGATATGGCTGTTAAATACCGAGATGAGGCTAAGAGGAATAGTAAATTATACCTCACTGAGGGATGTTTTCATGGCCCTCATGGCCTCAATCGAAATGAGGTTAAGACGGATAGTAAATTAGGCCTCATTGAGGGATATTCTCATAGCTCTCATGGCCTCATACGACTAAAAAAGGATTCCATAACCAGAGACGTTTCACAAAAAGGGATGCCATGGGACGTGGCCATTGGATGTAGAGGTGATTGTATTGTTCCTCTGCGCGGAAATCTTTAGTAAAAGGTGATGAGAATCGGATAGGACTTCGTTGTAATAAGGGGAGATAACTACGCACGGTCAAGTACAGGTTATGGGAAATCAAGCATTCTGATTGGTTAGTTAGCGTCAGGAAAATGAAGTGATTGGGTGATCTAGATAAATGAAACAACAAGAGTACTCGAATTACATGTCATCCAAGGGCGTGTCACAGGGCAGTATTACCATGACAACATGTTAGCTGCTCATATGGTGCCATTTTTGCGACGTCACGGTCGTCGATTCATTTTCCAAGATGACAATGCAAGAGGGGTCGTGTCGACATAAGTGAGTAGAACATCACTACACTGCCATGTTCAGCACTAAGTCCAGACCTTTCACCAATCGAGCATGACTGTGATATGCTTGACAGGCGCCTACGACAACGCCAACAGTCCCCTACCAATGTCCAGGAAATCGCACCTGCACTGCAGGAAGAATGGAATAACATCAGTCAAGCTGATATTGGACGTTGGTGAGGGGTATACCACGTCGGATCCAGGCTTGTCTCGCGAACCGAGGAGGATTTACAAGGTATTGAGGTCTTGGACTGAATTTGGTAAATTCTCTGACTGATCGATCATGTCTTCTACAGCTCAGTGCGCGGAATGTGTGCTTGTCAGACACCCAACTATCGCTGAAATCACTCACCAGGTGTCACAGTGCAATGCAACAACTGTCTTTTTGACGAAAATATAAATATATTTCTTCATATATCTCACTTTTATCAAGTATCTCCTACTTTCTTTTAATAGTATATATTTGTTATCTATTTGTTCCATGCAACAAACATTGTGTGTGTTATATTATATTACAATTTTTGTTGGCTTGAGTTAAAAATGTAGTTGAGTGGCTGAGAATGTCATTGATATAACTGTTGTGCATTGTGCTAATATATTTGTTATCTGTTTGTTCCCTGCAACAAACATTGTGTGTGTCAAGTTATCTTCGAGTTCTTTCTTAATTTTGTTTCTCATTTTCTTTTTATTTCTCAATTAAACATCAACAAACTTTTATTTTGTGTTCCTTCTTAAAATTTCAAAAACAGTGTTTGAATAATAAGGTTCCAATGAGCCGAGGTCCCAATGAGCCAAGGTCGCAAAAATGCAAGATCCCAATGAGCCAAGGTCCCAATGAGCCGACTTTCCACCTATTGACCAATATCAAGACTCCGCCTGGTGAGAAGACTCTTATTTTGTTCTTGAAAGCATGCCGTGTTAGCGCAAATATGGGCGTCCCATATGGTACCCCATGACACAACCCTTTGTTATTTTTTTCCTCTCCACTCACGCTCGTTAACATCTATCATTATCCCGATATGATCGACGCCTCCCTGGCAAGCCAGAAAATAAACAGACTGGCATCTGCAAAATGAGGTCCCCAGAGGGTGAATTTAGTGAAGCTACCCTGCACAGCAGGGTAGCATCACTAAATTTACCATCTGTGAACCTCAATCTGAATCAGGGTCTCAAAACTAAACAAAGAGGTTCCCGGAGGATAAATTGGCTCAATGTATGGGATAGCATCAGCAAATGCACCCTCTGGGGACCTCATTCTGCGAATGTCAGACTGCTTATTTTCAGGCCTGCTCCCTGGGGTCCCATGCAAAACAGACTTGTTGGGATCATGACATAGACCAAATTCTCCCTTTGTGTTTTACAGACGTTTCTCCACAAAGAATAAGATAAAGAAAAGGAACATTTTTGCTCCTTTTTAACAAATATATGGTGGACGCCCAGGTCTGGAAATTCATGCAAGAATTGGAATCGATTCTTGCAAATGATACTCACAATGAAAACAATGTGAATCAACTTTGATTCTTACAGAAATATTCATTTCATTCTTATCATAGATTGTCCCTAAATTCTACTTACTCTTGGTTTCTTATATATGGAATATACCCTCAGTAGCTTGGTGTGCTAAAGCATACCCAACAATGTTGATTAAAATAATATGTTACGCGAAAATTATCTCCCTTGAGATTACTGAACTTTGCGAGACGAAATCCAATCAAGAAGGTGGTGAGTGTGCATGGTGAGGTGTGAAATTTCTGAGACTTGATGTGCGTGGATGAACGACAATGAGGTGTGAAATAGCGATACCAATTAAAGCAATTACTGTGTAATTTCTCATCCTTCTCTGCGTTATTGTATAGTCCGAGAATGTGTTTTCATAGCAATTTGGAAGTTTTATTTCATCAGAGGAAAAAAATTGGAAAACCACACCTGACAGACTTTTGGATTATTAAAAAAGAACAGTGTCCGTATTTTATGCAACGATGCGCACACTGTTGATACAATGGATATAAAAAAAAGTTATAGATCACCAAAAGGGTCTGAAAAGGCAGTTTTCTATTTTTTTAAATGGGTTTCTACTAGGAACAATAGTCCAATGTTCAAATTGATTGGGGAAAAAAGTGTAACACGATAGCTTTTATTTGCTTATACCACGCCACAGGAAAAGAACTGTAGTTTGTGAAATGATGCGCACATCGATGATAAAAATACACGAATATTAAAAAAAATAAGTTTTTATATGAAGTTCCCATCTCTCTCAGTGTTAAATGCCTGAACAGCTTTACCAAATTAAGGGGAGGTAATGTTATAGAGAATCGCATCAAGGAAAACATTTTCTTGGCCTTGGCCGTGGCTCACGGTAACACCACTTCGCCACGAGTAATAAACAGTTGGTACACCAAGCTACTTCGAGTGTATTTCATTTATACCATGACCGTCAGATTATTAAGAGCCGCTATTATTTTTTCTCGATTTTACTGAACAGCAGACGTGCATACATGCGAATCTGTTTTCGTTTACGGTACTTCTGTCAATTTTATCGCTGAAACGAAATGGAGAAAGAAACGGATCCTTTTTTGTTTTAATACCATAATAACATACTTTTTCGAGTTACGGAAGCCTTATTAACATGAGACACTGCGTGTTTGTTAATTTTTGGCATCTTATGAGGTAAACCCATTTAAAAACGTAATAAATAATTGCCGGGGTTTTTTTTCACTCTTCGCGAGGCTATTTTTCTCGACTTTACTGTGCAGCAGCCGTACATTCGTGCGAATTTGTTTTTGTTTACATGAGCATCGGCGGGCGGTACTTCCGATGTCAATTGTATCACCGAAACGAAATGGAAAAAGAAACAGGGTCTTTTTCATTTTAATAACATAATAACATACTGTTTCGAGTTATGGATGCTTTATTAACATGAGACAATGCATGTTTGTTAATTTTGGTGTTTTATGTGGTAAACTCATTTAAAAATGTAATAAATAATTGCCACTTTCATTTCACTCTTCGCGAGGCGACGTTCGATACAGACAAGTTCGCATTCAGGTCGACGTCGCCAAAGGTCAACTTGGATGTAGTTCTATTGTAGGTGTAAAATTTAACTAATGAAATCCCATTGCTGACGTGTTCACCACGTTTGGTGTGTACAGCTAAAATTTATGTCATAGGCTTTTCATATATAGTACAATAGGTAATCATGGTATAAAATAAGGTAGCACTTTGGCTTAGCGAATTAGCAGTGGAGTATGGGCAGCGAAGACTCGATTAACCCCTAGCTCTCTGGAGTGCAACAGAATTTTCTTCAATTACTCTGTTTTTCTCTTGTTTAGCTATAAATGTAACCAAATATATCTTGTTTGACAGAGCTCCCTTGAGCTCTGTCAAACAAGGTATATTTGGTTAAATATCAAACTGCATTATGGGAAATATTTGCTGTTGAAAACTTTGCCATTTTGACATCAGAGTGCAATACCACTGCCAAAGTAGTGCGTACTGTAACTTCCACCCACTAGCCCATAAATAGAGATTATTACCATTATGTGGATGTACAAAATATGTATCCGAGTCGAGCTCCGGGTCGAAGACGAGCCTTGATCTACCCTTAGAACCCGGAGCGAGTTCAAAATTATCCTTTATGCTTTGCTTCATTTCTTCCTTGACAGCATTCAGTTTGTCCGTTATCAGAGAGTCCCCAATTTTACTGACATCTTCCTTGGTTGCAAGTGTCCTCGGGAATTCTGACATATGTCTAACTTGATCAGTTAACTCTTGCAGTGCGCTATCATAAAAGGAGGTAGAGGTATCGCTGGAAAAACTGTCCGCTGGACACAATCTCTTTTCCTGTTGGGAGGGGGGATTCACAGACTTGACACGACTTCATTCTTGACTTATCCCCAATATATTGTAAGATAAAATGATTATTACCATTATGTGGATGTAACAATATTATTTTATTATCAGTTCTGGTGCGAATACGGTAGCAGACTTCCAGGAACCAGTGGTTCCTACAGTCGACTCTATGAGTTGATTACATATGTGTTTCGTGTTCTATACATCTCAACCTTCATTTTGGTGTATAATATGTGTATATTTAATTTGAATTTAAGGAATATGAGAGGTGAGAATTTTCAAAATAAACAAAATTTCATTACTTATATAGGCCCATAACAATGAATTTAACCAATTGTATCTTGTTTGACAGAGCGATCTTGGGGATCACGTGACGCAATGAAGGCAAAACCTGGGGTTTTTTTTTTAAAAAAAACCCTCGACCTGGGTGCATAATTTCGCTTTTAATAACGTAACAGCGTGCGTTTGATTTTTGGCGATGTGTTCATCTGATTTACAATAGGCCATGGATCTTTGTGATGTTCATTTGGAATGCGATCCCTGTCGGATTTTTTTTGTTTGTTTGTTTTGTTTTTTTTTTGTTGTTTTGTTAATTTGATGTAATATTGTAATGATGTGTTGAAAATTCCATGGCTCTCTTCGTCTTCTTTGTTTACTTCTGCACTGTACATTCATCGATGGATACAGTGCGAACTCAGGTGAACTGCTTTTTCTTGGATAGAAACTCAAGAATATGGTTATTCAAAAACGGTATGTAAAGATACTGTGCCGTTAGCCTAAATCTCTCATACAATATGTATATGGGCATAAATCTCTTATTGAAGACGTCAACTCACTTGTAATGTGGTATGGCAGTCCATTTAACCTGCTACTAAATTTGACTAGAGCTGTATGTCGTCACGACTCACTGAAAACATTCATCTCCTTGATCAGTCGGCATTGACCGCATTCATGCATCATATGTCTTAGCGTCTGTAGTAACCCGAGCGAATGAACTTGACGTTTATTGTTCTGTATATTGTTCAGTGAATGAATCAGTATCAACTAAACAAGTAAGACGATGAAAGAAATCCAAACTCAGTTATATATAGAATATACCCATAGTGGCTTGGCGAACCAAATGTTCACCGCGAGTGGTGAAGTGGTGTTAACCGCGAGCCTTCGGCGCGCGGTTAACACCACTTCACCTCGAGTGGTGAACATTTGGTACACCAAGCTACTTTGGTAGGCCTATATTTTATATATACCATGATCGTCAGATTATTAAGAGTCGCTATTTTTTCTCGATTTTACTGTGCAACAGCCGTACATTCGTGCGAATTAGTTTTTGTTTACATGAGCATCGGTGGGCGGTACTTCCGATGTCAATTGTATCACGAAACGAAATAGAAAAAGAAACAGGGTCTTTTTCATTTTAATAACATAACATACTATTTCAAGTTATGGATGCTTTATTAACATGAGACAGTGCATGTTTGTTAATTTTTTGTGTTTTATGGGGTAAACTCATTTAAAAACGTAATAAATAATTTCCACTTTTATGTCACCCTTCGCGAGGCGACGTGCGATAAATTTAGACAAGTTCGCATTCAGGTCGACGTCACCAAAGGTCAGCTTGGATGTAGTTCCACTGTAGGTGTAAATTTTAAAATTTATGTCATAGGCTTTTCATGTTTAGTAGAATAGGTAATCATGGTATAAACAACTATAAACATACTCAAACCTGACTATTTGTTTATTAGATACTTAGTGGATCTTCTACTGTGTTAACTTTAACAGTGATGGATGAATCATTTTCCCAGACTCCCGAAAGAGAATTGGAGGGGGTGACATAAAGGACATTAGAAAACGACTCTCTGTGCAGGTGGATAAAACGTTATCGCCAATGGAAAATAAAAACTAAAAGATAAAGACATTAGACGAGCATTACGACTCGGGCGTACTCTGAGGTGAACTCAGGCGATATTTCACCTTTTGTAACTCATTCCTTCACAGCTCAACTAATGGACGCATTTAACGACGAGTCAGTTCAAAATATCCTCTCGTCCATAGTTACCAATGTAATGAGGCCAGGATAAGCCACAATTGCCAATTTAGAAGAAATTGTGAAAAGTCTGGAATTAAAGGTTGCCGAACGTGACAGTTCAAACCTTCCCCACACAGAGCAGAAAATGGTTAAAATGGAAACTGAATGGTTACTACGTGTTTACTGCTAGATATAGAGGACACAAAACACTTTTTTTTTTAAAAATATATATAACTAAATAACTTTTAACTCACCAAATCAAAACTTTGCACAACAGGAACTAGAATAACCTCATCAAACACTGGAAAATAGAAATATTTCATTGTGTGAATATTATAGCATCAAAACTACAGTAGAGGATATGACGTACGAACAGGATCATAAATCAGTGAATTAAGCATGATGCTAAAATAAAGAGTATGATGCTCAATTAATATTGTATGATACCCAAATAATATAATATTATACTGAATTAATTCAGCATCATTCTCAAATAATTGAGTATCATACGTACTTATTTATGCAGCATTTATGAAATCAAACCAAATAATATAGCATCATACCAAATTATTAGAGTATCATACTAAAAAAACAATTAAGACCCTCCCGTACGTGAACCTGATTTCAGTATCATGCTATTTTATTTATGCTGCATTCATGAAATCGTGCACAATAATATAGTATGATTCTAAATTAATTGAGTATCATACTAAAATAATTACGTATCATACACAAATAATATAGTATGATTCTAAATTAATTGAGTATCGTACTAAAATAATTAAGTATCATATACAAATAATATAGTATGATTCTAAATTAATTGGGTATCATACTAAAATAATTAAGTATCATACACAAATAATATAGTATGATTCTAAATCAATTGAGTATCATACTAAAATAATTAAGTATCATACACAAATAATATAGTATGATGCTAAATTAATTGAGTATCATACTGAATTAATTCAGTATCATACTATATTATTTGGGTATCATACAATATTAATTGAGTATCATACTCTTTATTTTAGCATCATACTTAATTCACTGATTTATGATCCTGTTCGTACGTCATAAGAGGAGGCATAATAACAATTAAAAGTCTATTAAAAGGTTCCAAAATTAAATTAAAAAACGAGATGAAATTTTTTTTCTCTCAAACTGGAAGCACATGTTCAGTCTGAAAATAGTGCAGGTATGGAAGTACTACTTGTCATCTTGTTACTTTTGACAATTTATCAAATATCTTTAATATGTGGATTTTATCTCTTTTTGCCAGATGATGGTGTAAAATATGTGTGTTGTAGATGTAACAGAGGGTCGTCAGGTCTGATGGAAAATGTTCTCACCATTGTCAAAAGTTAATATGCACTGTTACTATACAAATAATTAGAACTGAAATGGTTAACCGGATAACCGGTTTGAAACCGGTTACCTACCTAACTGATTTGAAAAAAACAACAACCGGTTAATCGAAATGGCGGTAGTGATCGTCATTCCACGGTCAAAACGTAGTAAATCTGCCGCTTTTCCTTTGGGACAGATTACACCTCGAAGCAGCGCTGTAAAAATTAAGAAATAATCGAGTTGGCGTTCAAGACTTCATTAATGATCGGCAATTCCCGTGATTACTGAGTAACCGCAGAAACTATTCCGTAGTATGTATACAAACGAACGTTGTCGAGTACTCGACAACGTTCGTTTGTATACACACTACGGAATAGTTTCTGAGAATACTGCTTTCCAATTCCTATAGTTTTGATCCCAGATTCTGTGAAATAATGGCTGCGGATAATCGGATATTATCCGTTTATAGCTCGCGGTTAGTCGGTTCTGAAAATGAGCCAACCGTTTCAGCCCTCCAACTAATATTCTTCTACAGTTCTATAATATACATGTACAGAACTCTCTGCTAAATGATTTCTTTAAACTTGTGGTTGGATATGAATGTATATAACCAAAAGGCATGATATTACTATCTTCTTGAGTATATGAGTTCTTACTTGGAGTGGGGTGTATGCGTGTGGAAAGGGGCTAGGAGAGAGGGTGTATGCTTTGTTACCCATGGCTGAATTATTTCTTATTCTATCAACATAAAGCATATCGGAAAAAAAACTGTTATGAGAATCAGTTTTTATTCTCGCAAACTCCTGCCACGAGAATCACATTTCACTTCGTGAATACTTTAGATTTTTGAGAGAACTGTTGTACCCTTTCGAATGCTACCAATAAATATTCCATAGTAAAATCAAAGCTCATATTTAAATATATTTTTTTTAAATAAAAATAAAAATAAAAAAATTCTTATTAGAGTTTTAACTGAAGGGCCTACATCTAATTTTGTGAGCTTCTTGTCTTATGTGAACATGTAGAACCAATGGCTTAGCATTCAGGTTGTTGGTGCTCTTGCTGATGGAATTTACTACAACTGAAATGGTTAACCGGAAACCGGTTTGAAACCGGTTACCTACCTAACCGATTTGAAAAAAAAAACGTCAACCGGTTAAGCGAAATATCGATAGTGATCGTCATTCCACGGTTAAAAGGTAGTAAATCTGCCGCTTCTCCTTTGGGATAGATTACACCACGAAGCAACGCTGTATATATTGAGAAATAATCGACTTCGGCGTACAAGACTTCGTTAATGATCGGTAATTTTCGTGAGTACTGAGTAACCGCAGAAACTATTCAGTAGTATGTATTCAAACGAACGTTGTCGAGTACTCGACAACGTTCGTTCAGTATACACACTACGGAATAGTTTCTGAGAATACTGCTTTTCAATTCCTCTAGTTTTGATCCCAGCTTCGGTGAAATAATAGCTGCGGATAACCGGATATTATCAGGTTATAGCTCGCGGTTAGTCGGTTGTGAAAATGAGCCAATAGTTTCAGCCCTAGAATTTACAACTAGCACATTAGTATAGACAGCAAAGATCTCACATGACATCACCTCTAAGTCAGGGTGTTACTTTATTAAGATGGTGTAAAAGATAAGTAGAATTATCCAAGCTATTAATGACACTAAACAATCTATGATGAGAATCAAATGAAAATTTTGCGTGATTCAAAGTTCATTCTCATTGTTTTTCCATGTGAGAATCGTTTCGTAGAATAGCTTGTGTTTTGCCTATGAATTTTGTTATGTCCTGCCATGTTTTTATATGGCTATTTTATGGAGTGGGCTGTATTCTGGTGTGGCCACATCAGTCTGTCTATCTGTCTGTCCATTAACTTTTCCTTGTCCAGGTAATAACTTGTTCAATAATTCTGTGGAGCCACAATGACCCTTTAATTTATGCCCCTGAATTGATAATGAAACCTGTCGTCTGGCTAAACTTCAAATTTCCTTATTGGAAATTACTGAGGAGTGAAGTGCGCACTCTCCAATAACTCCTAATAAGGCGAATCTTGATAGATGAACTCTGATTACACAAATAATCGTGACTGCAACCAGTTAATACTTTACCTAACATAGAAAGCAGACGACACTTGCAAACAAATTTCTTGAATAACTATTTTTTTTAATTTTTTGTCTCAAAAACATAGGTTATGACCCCTCGTTGGAACGAGCTCGACGAGCTCGTTCCAACGAGGGGTCATAACCTATGTTTTTGAGACAAAAAATGAAAAAAATAATGGAACTTAATTGGCGATATTTGAGAATAGCGCTGGCCGGTTTTGGTCGTTACGTTGGGTAAAGGGTTAATACTTTTTCCCCCTCTTGGAAGACAGAATGATCCCTTCCTAACTGTTTCTTCTCATTGGAGCCGAGTCCATCAGGAGAGAGAGAGTGAGAAGGGGTCATTAGCCGGTGGGAGTCGTGATCCATGGTTTGGAGGAAGTGCATTTGGACTTGAAGCTTGATCACTTTACTTGATTACGTGATGCGAGTTTACAAAGCTCTTTCATCAGTGCTCATGGAACTCATTCCTGGAAGGTGTTGGTCCAAACATAAAATATAATCTTTTCCAGTTGTTGGCTTCCAAACTATGGTTTATGACCCCTCATCGTTATCAGAAAGTTCTCATGGAGTTGTTTTCGCTCCCTACCCCTACTTCTAAGCAGTAGCCTGTCTTTTCCTCCTGGGGGAATTCGTGCGAATTTGTTCTCGCTTGGTTTAAATCGACGTAATTAATTGGTTACCTCCCCCTGTCAAGCGTCTCATTTCCCCTTGGAGGTGTGTGTGTGTGGGGGGGGGGGGGGGGGGGTGCTCATGGACCACGTTTCATTGTGGAAGCCGTGATTGTAACTTGTAGCAAAAAAATTCGATTGAACAACGTAATTTAAATTTAGTTCTTACCAAATTGATCTTGTGTAAATGTAAATTTGTTTTTATTCTTCACAAAACGGTTTTGTACTGACTACTTATTCAATCATGTGCTTTACTGAACGAAAGCTCAGGACCCCTTCGACAATGGTGCTTGGGGGGGGACGCATTGGTTTGAACAATGCATTTTAAAATTACTTTTCACCGAACTGATCTCATGTAAATATGTTTTATTCTTCACAAATGAAAGTAGACTTCCCTAATGATGTGTTTTTACTGAACGATAGTTCAGGACCGCTGCAATAGTTGAGTCTTCATAATTCATTTCAGTAACGGAATGTGTACAGTGGGAACAGTAATTAATTTGGAACTTGGAATGGCGCCCTGTAAAATGCAGGCAGTATCCACCTACCCCCCCCCCCCCCCCCCCCCCGAGGAGTTCATGCTTCAGTTGTGTGTATAACACCAGATTATCACATCATTTTCAGGAAAGCTCTCTCGGTGAGAAAACGTTCATGAAAATGGTGTTTTTCTGTGGTGGTGGTGTTGTTTCTATGGGGGCGACGGGAAGAATACCTTATGGTCCCTTATAAAAAAGTACCATGGTAAACCACTGGTAAATTCCAAAATACCCTGGTAATACCATGGTAGACCATGGTATTACCGGGGTATTTTGGGATTTACCATGGTTTACCATGGTACTTTTTTATAAGGGGTGGTTGCATAGTAGTAATAGTAATTGATCTGGGAATTCGAATGACGCCCTATCAGATGCAGGCATTATATAACTGCCCCATCACTCCATCCCTACTTCCAGCGAAGGCCATGGGCTGAGGTTGAGGGGACAACGTCAGAGTGTGACATCGTTTGCAGGAAAGCTCTCTCTGTGAGAAAGCTTTAATGCAAATGATGACTTATTTCTGGTGCTATTCGCGTGGGGGCGGTGGGACGCATAGTTTACGGTGGCTATTCTCCAATCCTTAACTGATGTCGCCTCGCTGGAAATTACCGATGAGGAATACCACGGTATTACCAGGGTAGTTTGGAATTTACCAGTGGTTTACCATGGTACTTTTTTATAAGGGGTGGTTGCATAGCAGTAATAGTAATTGATCTGGGAATTCGAATGACGCCCTATCAGATGCAGGCATTATATAACTGCCCCATCACTCCATCCCTACTTCCAGCGAAAGCCATGGGCTGAGGTTGAGGGGACAACGTCAGAGTGTGGCATCGTTTGCAGGAAAGCTCTCTCTGTGAGAAAGCTTTAATGCAAATGATGACTTATTTCTGGTACTATTCGCGTGGGGCGGTGGGACGCATAGTTTACGGTGGCTATTCTCCAATCCTTAACTGATGTCGCCTCGCTGGAAATTACCGATGAGGCTGAACCTAGTGTGGGTCAGGGGCCCACACACCTGTCCGCGACAACTGTACCGTAATCCACAGTCAGTTCGCGATGGCTGTACTGTTATCTCCAGCTGCCTATCATCGGGTTGAACCGCTAATTTGCCCGCGAAATAATGTGCTTTTGGAATGTGTGACATAAACAAATTATATACCGAAGCAAGCCACAAAATAAGCAGACTGTCATCTGCAAAATAAGGTCCCCAGGGGGTGAATTTAGTGATGCTACCCTGCAAAGCAGGGTAGCATCACTAAATTTACCCTCTGTGAACCTCAGTCTGAATCAAGTTCTCAAACCTTAACCGAAAGAGGTACCCAGAGGATACATTGGCCCACTGTATGGGATAGTATCATCAAATTCACCCTCTGGGGACCTCATTCTGCAAATGTCAGCTGCTTATTTTCAGGCCTGTACCGAAGTTTCATAATCGTCCACCTGTGTCAGCTCCATCCAATTAAACTTGTGATGCCTTCAAATCGTATCTTGCTGTTTACTTTATGCAAGGGGGATTACTGAACGGGGCACTCACAACTTTTTATCCAGTCCCAACTGACACAAGAGTAGAACCAAAGAACTTCAAACAGAACACCGGCCTTCTTGCTGTTTTTCGCTCTTTCGAAGCGAGAAGGTAGGTATTCTTATAGATCTCATAGAGCTTTTGGGTGTGTCAAATGGGCAACCTGATGGAACTATCCACATATAGCTTCCCTCAATACGTGAGTCAAATTTAGTGTCATCTGCTGACATTGTGTGCGCAAAACGGGGATTTCCTTTCTACAGTTTTTAGCTCAGCATGACCCGAGGCACGTCGGCGTCAACACTTGTGTAAACGTAATTGTCAGAGTCCACTTTGACTTTCCACCCTGTTGCTATGCGCCCTGTGCTGTTTCTATGGCTTACAATTACCCACAGACACTTACCCAGTGATATTTTATCGATTTTTTGTATTTTTTAAATGTTAGACTTTTTTATCAGTGTGTAAAATTTCTGAAAGGTTTTGCTGTACATGAGTGGAGGCTACCACCAGTATGCTGTGGCTTTTATATTTCATATATGTGTTAAATGCATTAATATAAGATGACATTAACCCTTAGCCGGCCCTTTTCGGAGCTTTCGGACTTTTTTAATGCAATGTTATACTTTTTATCCCCGCATTTTCAAAAATGATTTGGCCCGAAGTGTTTTTACTTTTATCGTTAGAAAATCAGTTTTCCTCGAAAGGCTGCTAGAGTATTTAATTCGAAACATTTAAACTATGCTAATGTGTTCGGGTAACATCCATAGATGTGAATGAAGGTTTCGGAATTTTGATTTGGCCCCAAGTGGTTCCAGTGGTACCACTTTTATTGTTGGAAAATCAGTTTTCATCGAAAGGCTCCTAGCTGGAATGTTTCCCTTTTTGGATATTTGTAGTTTTGTAAACAAACCCTCTGCTTCTCCCTGGGCTTTATGTTTGTGTTTTACTCCTGCTTCGAATATTGCCATTGACGTGGCCTTGTCGAGCGTCTCGAGCTCCGTTCTAATTAATTTTAACTGCATATTGGACTGACACAGCCCGTCAGTGAAATAATCTGCCAACATTTTCTGTTCGGATTCCCCATCAATTTGTTTTCCATACACGTCCTTGGCGAGATCGAGCAATCGTTCGCCATAAGACACTATGGTCTCATTTTTCTCTTGTTTCATATGGCGCAAATAACTTCTCGCCATAATCTTGTCAATAATTTCAGAACATCTCACTTTGAGTTCCTTCTGGAGCTCTTCCCACCGTATCTCGGGATTTCATTCAATTTGCCTCAAACTAATATCACTGACTACATAGTCGCTAGTTTGAGCAGCAATGAGTTTTCTTTGTGACAGAGGAATGTTATTAGTTGTCCAATACAGGTTCAAGCTTTTAATCCACACTTGATAATTCTTTGGGTTACCGTCAAATCTGCGAATATGGGCGTGGAGGGCCTGAGTTTGCCTCGCGTGAGCTGTTGTATTAGCATATCTGCTACTAGCCAGAATGGTTTGGTGCATTTTAGTGATAGCCTGAGCGGCTGTGTCGCTGTGTGTTTGGCTTAAATCTAGCTCAGTAATCTCGCATTCACTGTCCTCCCGCGTTTTCATGTTCGCAAGCTGAATTTGTAATTCAACTATCTGGTGATTCAGAACTTGCGTTTGTTCCTGAAAAACTTTTGTCCGATTCACGTTTTGTTCATGTAAATCACGTTCATGTTTTTGTATTTGTTCTTGCAAGGAAACCCTTTCAACATCCAACAGCCTCTGGTGACGTGAGGTCATGGGTATCTGGACGATTCGTCGTGATTGCAGATTCGTCGTAACGAAATTACGATCACGACAAATCGTTTTTGGGGTTTTCGACGAAACATCCAAGGCATGGGGATCTGTAACACTGAATTATTTTCAAATTTTTGTCCGGTTGATTTTCAATGTACTTTGATGTGGGATCTTTTGAAGTAACATCAACAAGTTTTAAAAAAACAAGCTCATGCTTATTGTTTTGATTAGAATAAGACGTGTATGCTGATGAGTTTTTAATATCTCTTTGATGTGTCACATTTCAGTTACTTATTACAGTGGTAGAAACAATAAGAGAAAATGTCTTCTTTTTTTCTTGACATTTCTCGTTTCAAAAATATATTTTATGACCCCTCTGTGAGGCGTGATAAACTATTTTTCAGACCAGAAGTTAAAAAACGAATAGAATAGAAACAAGACTTATTGGCGTTTAATATCAGAGCTGTGTGACAAAGGGTGGAAATATATAAGTTTTATGTACGTTTCTTGTCTCAAAAATATAATTTATGACACCTCCTTGAGGCGTGATAAGTTATATTTTTCAGATCAGAAACATGATATTTGGGGCGTCTTATAACAGAGCTGTGCGATGAAAGCAGGAAATATATAGGTTTTATGTACGTTTCTTGTCTCAAAACTATAATATGACACCACCTTGTGGCGTGATAAGTTATATTTTTCAGATCAGAAACATGATATTTGGGGCGTCCTGTCCACTTGAGGTGTGAATGTCAATCGATTTGTTTGTTCATTCTTTTACATTTTTCGCATGTTATTTTATATTGTGTTGTTGGTGGGGGGGGGGGGGGGGGGATTTCGCTTATTAATTTACATTGTGTTCATGTGCTATTCTGATTTATTTCAAAATATAAAATAAATAAAAATTAAATATTAAATCTTGTTATTTGTCGTCACAACCAGCTCAAATTAGCGCTAAAGATTTAAAGTCGGAATCTTCGACGAATCGTCCAAACAACCACGGAAATTACCGACGAATCGTCCATTGAACGATTCGTCAGCAATTTCCGTTCACGACGAATCGTCCAGATTCTACGACGAATGTGCAATCACGACCAATCGACCAGTATTCAGATCATGCCATCCAGCTTCTGCTGCATTTCCTGAAGTTGCTGGCTTGCAATAGCCTCCGCCCTTTGCCTAATTTGAACTTCATCTGTTTTTCTGCTGATAATATATGTAAAATATCAAAAATGTTACACTTACAGTTTTTGCTGGCTGTTTGTAGATTTGTAGAATTTGTTCCACCACGTTCCTCCTTCCTAGAATTTGCACTTTTTTACGAGTACTACACAATTTGTACTATCACACACTATTACTACGATGCATTTTCGTTTTCCACCACTGCGTGCTTTTGTTTCAACACTGTATTTGTTTCCACAACTGCACACGGTCTGTTACCTGTAAGGTTGTTGGTACGGTTGAGCTCTTGGAGCTCGGTTGAGTCGCTGGCTACTGGTACATCGTTGCCCACAGGTACTGGACTGGTTATGGTCACTGATTTTTGCAAAATCTGCAGACACGGCACCAATATAAATATTGGTCTGTTACGGAATAGAAGGAAAATGTTTATCGATCTATGATTGTAAAGTTTGATTTGCACGTTGTGATTACTGGCAGTTCTGTGAGGATGGACCAGCCCGTAGTGTTTTGTTTCCTTACCAGACGATATCAGACACAGGCTCCAGATTCTGGGTTCAGTAACTTCATGAACTTGTTGTGTACATCAGAACGAAGACCAGTTTCAAATTATCTACTATTTTATTTAACCCTTTACCCATCGTAACGGCCAAAACCGGCCAGCGCTATTCTCAAAAATCCTCAATTAATTTTCATTATTTGTTTCATTTTTTGTCTCAAAAACATAGGTTATGACCCCTCATTGGAACGAGCGCGTTGAGCTCGTTCCAATGAGGGGTCATAACCTATGTTTTTGAGACAAAAAATGAAAAAAATTAGTTATTCGAGAATTTTTTTTGCATGTGTCGTCTGCTTTTCATGTTAGGTAAAGGGTTAAACTCAGCAATCAATTATCATAATAATGTGTGACAAACCTGCCGTTGTCTCTGGCATAAAAATGTACAGTTAACAAACATAGTTCACACCTTCAAATCATAGTGGCGGCATCCAGGCTTTCTTGTAGAGTTTGAACTGCATTCATCAGGAGCCCAGAGACAACCTGACTAAGCAGTCAGAAATTGGTGCTTATATACACCAAATTTCTGATGCAATACTTGGGGTATGTGACGACCATCATCAGTTTCTCCCTGACCTCAGGGAAACTAAGGGAAAGTCCCCTGATGTGGCGGTCGCCATTTTGTAGACTCTTTTACTGCCATGCAGACTGTCGGTCAGTCTGCATGCAGTCCATGGAATCTCGGCTCTCAAATAGTATTCCGCCAGGCGCCAGTTAACCGGGAGAATGTCCCGGTGACTGGTGCTAAAATGCAATGCAGCATCCCCAGTTCAATGGGGAGTTTCACCAAGTATGTGTTATGATTTGTTAGACAGTTCGAACACCAACACCCCAGTAATACTGCCGAATGTTATTGTTCCATCTATCAACAAATCCTCAAATGTTACTGCTTGTTGACAATATTGGCCTGCGCAGGTATGCCTAATATTGTCAACAGAACATCTGGCGTGTACCCACAGACTATGCGTGTACTCTGGTCGCCAGTTTAATACAATTCCATGTAATTTAGTTGTCATGTTCCAATCTGTTCAAAAACTGTTAAACAAATTAAATAATCTCGAGTCTATTGAATTTCCCAAATAAAACCCCAAGAGCTCGAGCTCTTACCCGAGCTGACAAGTTTAATTAACCCCTGTGGGTTCACTTCACAACAGTATTTCTTCAAATCCCGAAGAGTCGTTTTCATCATACACCATTTACATTCCCATATCTCCACAAGCTTATATCCGAGATCAGTGATGTATTTGGAATTACTGGATGTGTCTTCTCTGAGCTCTGTCATTGTTTTCTGTTGAACTGTATTGAAGAGAGTAGGTTCTCCGTTCTTCACTGTCAAAGCACACCGATGGCCGTGCCAGAAACATACGTGGAATCGGTATACAGTTTGAGTAGTCTTGCACTAAACATCCACATCTAACTGCCATCTTCCGATTCTCTTTTTGGCCCCATTAAACCGATGCCGGATGTGAATACAGTCTCTTGCAGCAATATACTCCATCCATTGGTGAGCCATTCGTTCGTAGGCAGGGACCGACCTGGGCATGCGCCAGTGCGTATTTGGTTCTGAAACATCAGGACCTGGCTCTTAAATCTCAGCAATAGGCTTCTCAGTTGGCGCGTAACTTCTCAGATCATATTTTGATATTCTTTCGATGGATAATCGAGAGAGACACTCTTACATGTATTATATATATGATTATCATTTATCATTGTTGTAGAGTGCTTAAGTTAATACTTCAAGTCTTAATTACCAAGCATTAATCTTCACTGTGGTTTCTGATCAAGTCTTGGCTGCCTAAATAGGCAGCCAAGACTTGATCAGAAACCACAGTGAAGATTAATGTTTGCTATAGTGTACTAAATGAAAATGATGAGAGCTATTACATACTTGCAATGTGTGTTACAAACAGCAGTGTGACTCCGTAAATTGAAATCTGGCGCATGAATTGAAAAAATAGGCTCCGAGGCTAGAGTGTATTTTAAATAGTCCTGATCGGTCCCTGCGTAGGTTTGCGAATATTCAGGCTTGAAACGTTGTTCTACTCTCCTCTGGATATAAGAATTTGTAGGCATTTCTTGCATCAATGCTGACAGGTAAAGCACATTTGCATCGAATCCAACGAAACCAGGACATTTTTTGGCTTGGTTCCCAAATGTTGCAGATCTCAGTCTAGTCACATTCTTTTCATGATACCGATTAAAGATGATGAGTGGTCCGCCGATGATATTGTCTTTCACAAGATGGTGCAAGTCCTTATTCTTGTCATTAAATATTTCAAACGAGACTCCTTCTTTGAGTGTGTTGAAAAGATATTTAAGAGTTAGTTCGGGTATGCTGATCCCATCTTTCAACATATCAATTTTACGTTCTTGGGAAAAGGCAAACTGTTTTTTCATTGCTTCCAAGAATGGTTTCACGACTCAGTTGTTGTACCATACCAAGAAACCTCGAAAGGTAGTCGTATTGAGGGCATTCCATACTTTTTGACAGTATTCATATTCTTCGTCCAAGATATTTTCATTCTTTAGCTTGCTGAAGAAGGCTTTATGTTCTGGCAGTGGTCCTGATCTAACTTATGTAAACTGTCTATCCATTCATTCGGTAGAAATCCCTTAGTTATAGAGCATCCAAAGGCCTTCAGGAATTTATCGTACGAGAAACCTGGAGCGAGCTAGTTCATGATGTCGAGAAATTTCAGTTGATCTGTTTTCAGACATATGAAATTATTCAGTTTTTTCACAACAAATTTCAATGGATCTAGTTTCTTGAAATAACTCACCAGTTCTCGCTTGACAATGTTGACATCATATTTTCCTGAATTAAATCCAAGAACTGGCATTTCCATCATGTAACTATGGAACTCGGTTTGAAACTTTTCAATCGGATGCGGTTGCGAGTTATCGTGGCATGCAGCCGTGGCTTCTTGAATGGACGGTGAATGGATTTCTTGCCTTTGTGTATAGCTTCTCGACAAAATTTCCTTAAGGTAGTTCATCATGTATTCAACAAGATCTTGTGTGTCACCTTCTGTAATAAAGCACCTAGGCTCTTCAAAACCAGGCACATTACTGCAAACACTAACACTTAATGGTTTCTGTTCAGCTTCCCAGGTCAATGCATTACAGTTCTTGGGTAATTTCGTTTTGTCAAAGTAGCTTTCAAAATGAAATGTGGTTCTGTATGGAAAATACTGCTGTGATTCGGGTACGTCAAGTCCTTGATTCTTTAGTTTTTCGAAAATATTTTGTGGTGTATGGTAGATTCCACTGACATATCTGTATGTAATATCTTCCATGCAGGTGAGTTCGTGGCGTGTAAGCATCCTGTGCTCTTTCCATAATTTCCCACATTTGCAACAGGCAAATGATTTTCTGTATTGGTCGATATCTGTGATGTAGCTGAAGTGATTTTTGTAAAGATTGATATACATGGTACAGTCGTAACGTCTGCAGCTTCTCTGAATGACCTTGGCAATCAAGCCATCATTTTCTCCAACCAGTTCAAACACTTGAATGTTAACTTCAAACATTGTCTCCACGCCTAGTAGCTGATCCAACTTTACTCCAACAAATTTCTCTTTTGGTACATCGGTATATTTCTTGACCAGTGCTTCAGTGGTTTTGTTCAGAGTGTGGTAACTGTCACCAATCTTTTGGGATGTTCCGTAACAAAGGGATTTTTCGCTTATGACTGGATGGATGATTTAAACAAGCTGGACCAAGACCATTTACTGGAACATAACGACTTCTACAGTGAGCTGAAGAAAACCAATATTACCCAAGAAGAATATGAGTATTGTCGAGCCATTTGGGCAGAGAAACAGATGACATTACTCCAGTCCTTCTTGTGTTGGCACAACGACCATGCGTTCAGCCTTTCTTGGAAGCTGTAGATAAACAATTTGCCTTCTACAAAGAACAGAATATTGATATGTTCAAAGATGGTATCTCCGTTCCTGGACCAACTTTGAAATATCTGTTCAACACTGTAGATAACTCTACTTACTTCACCCTGTTCAATGCCAAAAACAAAGATCTACACCATCTAGTGAAGGACAACATTGTTAGTGGACCGGGTATCATTTTTAATAGACATCAAGGGGAAGGAGTAACAAACATTAGATCTATTGAATATGGTGAAGACGCAAAACCATGTGCCGGTATCGTCGGATTTGATGCCAATGCCCTCTATCTGTGGTGTTTGATGCAGAATATGCCAACAGAGTGGTTTGTGAGACGAAAAGAAGAGAATGGTTTCAAAGCCCAGCACAGCAGAAAATATGGTAAAATGGCTGAGCAATGGTTGGAGTTTGTGGCAAAACAAGATAACTTGAAGATCCGTCACCAATTCAACGGAGTTGAAAAATGAATTGGAAGAAGAGGTATACCAGTGGATGGTTGGTGTGCAGAAACACAAACAGTGTATCAATTCCAAGGCTGTTTCTGGCACGGACACAACTGCCGTTTAAACACAGAGAAAAATGGAGATCCCGTTACTTTCAACAATATCAGGCAGAAGAATATGCAAGAAGTTTTTGAAGATGACCAGAACACATCCAAATATATTTGTGATCTTGGCTACAACCTTGTAGAGCTCTGAGAGTGTGAATTTGAGGAAATGAAGAAAACCAACCAAGACCTGAAAACCTTTCTGATAGAACAACCAAAACTTACTGGTCCATTAAATGTAACTGCCATCAAGGAGAAGATTTTAACAGAAGAACGTTTTGGTTTGGTACTTTGTGATGCCCATGTGCCAGGTGATCTGAAAGACTACTTTGTCGAAATGTCACCAATTTTCAGGAATGCTACCATTTCTAGAGAGGATGTTGGAGATTACATGAAGAAGTATGCTGAAGAAAACCATGTTCTGTCACAACCTCCCAGATCTCTGATCGGCAGTTACCCTGGCACAAGAATTTTGTTGGCTACACCATTGTTAAAATGGTATTTACAACACGGGATTCAACTTACAAGAGTCTATGAAATTATCCAATACCAGCCTAAAGCTTGTTTTAGACAATTTGGACAACAAGTGTCACAAGCTCGAAGAGACGGGGATCAAGACCCAAATAAAGCTATTGTCGCTGATACTATGAAGTTGCTGGACAACAGAGGTCATGGCAAGACAGTAACGAACAAGGACAAATTCAAGATCGTCCATTACTGTGATCAACATGAAGTGTATGATGCCATCAATAACTTGTCTTTCCGCACTTTAAATGCACTCAGCGACTCTTTGTACAAAGTAGAATCAAACAGAAAAGGCATCAAATTGGACCTTCCCTTGCATAAAGGATTTTGTTATTACCAATATGCCAAACTGAAAATGTTGGAGTTCTACTATGACTTTGTTGATCATTTTGTTGATCGTTGTAATTTTGAAGTTTGTGAGATGGATACAGATTCGTTATATCTTGCTTTGTCCAGTCAAAGCATCGAAGAAGTGGTGCGACCAGAGATGAAAGAAGAATTTTACTATCATTGGAATCAGTGGTTCCCTGCAGAATCTTGTAACAACCATCAAAGTGAATTTGTAAAAAAATAAATTAGAAGGGAAGGAATGGCTATCACCTACATGTTGCAAAGCACAGAAGGCCTTTGGTAAGAGAACATCTGGTCTCTTTAAAGTTGAATGGCAAGGTGAAGGGATTGTAGCATTGTGCAGTAAAACATACTACTGTTTTGGATCTATGTATAAAATTAGCTGCCACAGAATCAACAAACATCAAAACAACTTGACTAAGCAGGGATACAATGATGTGCTAAAAACACAACAACCCGGAACTGCAACAAACAAAGGCTTTGTTGTCAAAGACAACAACATTTTCATTATAACCCAAGAAGAGATGGTTTGTCATACTTGTATCCCAAAAGAAAGATACAATCAGATGTTGTTTTGACCAAACCATTGGATATTTAAGCAGCAAAGAAGAAAAAAAATTCGGTGAGTGACATATTTTCTACAACCAGAAAAGTCCAGCTTTTGCCTACAAAAAAATTTGGTTAGACCAAAAAAATTTCTAAAGCCATAATGGCAGTTTTTCTTTGAAGTCCTAAATGGCAAGTCCTCAAAAAGGCCTAAATGGCAGTCTCTTTCTCTAATTCAAAAGTCCTATTTGACAATTCCTCATAAAGTCCATTATGGCAAGTTCTCATAAAGTCCTATACAGGGCTGTCGCGACTATCATTTTTTGTAATCGACTAATCGTGACCAGTAATCGACGGTTAGTCGATTAATAGTCGCTTCCCATGATTTTTTAGCAAATCATTCTTCTGTTCGTATAACTCAGAAAATGACAATGGCACCAGTGTGTTCAGACGAAGTGGGGTTGTGGGAACAACAAATCGGTCCCGACTGAAGCTACATGTAGTCCAATCTTGGACCCACAGTCCGTAATATAATTTTTGGGGTTGGTACGTCCTGTAAAAATAATATTACTGACTGCGGGTCCAAGTTTGAACTAGACTGAAGCCGATGAATTAAAATGAATTTACCAAAGAACGTTCCTGCATATGTTTCCTTTCTGCAATAAGTTTCCCGAAATTTTGAACATTGAGATCTATGCATTCCCTCGTCAGTTGTTAAAATTGGATCTTAGTCTGAAGTTCCGAACTTTGAGAAGTGATCTGACGTTCTGACTTTCGTCATAATTTTGTCACTTCTGCGCTTTGGGTTTTCCAATGGGTGCATTCGTGTGTACAAGACTGGAGAAATTCAGAAGAATCTAATCTTCTCGAGTAACTGTGAGTGTTCTTTCTTACACAGTCAGTGACAGTCGTACAGTCTTCCGGATATGAATGTTAACTATGGTTAGATATTTAAAGTTATTCACCTTCATTGATCATTCACCTCACAAAACAATGCAATTTAGCCCCGACGTGTAGTAGACGTGTACCACCTTGAAAATGAACGACGATCGACTAAAAATAAAAAACGTCGACTACTTCAATAGTCGACGGTTAGTCGACTAATCGAATAATCGCGACAGCCCTAGTCCTATATGGCAAGTCCTCAAAAACGTCCTTTGTGGCAGTTTCTATCTTTAATTAAAAAGTCCTATATGGTAATTCCTCATAAAGTCCTTTATGGCAAGTCCTCAGAAAGTCCTACATGGCAGTTTCTTTCTCTTATTCAAAAAAGTCCTTTATGGCAAGGCCTCATAAAGTCCTATATGGCAGTCTTTCTTTAAAGTCCTTTATGGCAAGTCCTCAGAAAGTCCTATATGGCAGTCTCTTTCTCTTATTCAAAAAAGTCCTTTATGGCAAGTCCCTATAAAGTCCAATATGGCAGTCTCTTTCTCTTTTAAAAAGTCCTTTATGGCAAGTCCCCAGAAAGTCCTATATGGCAGTCTCTTTCTCTTATTCAAAAAAATCCTTTATGGCAAGTCTTCATAAAGTTTTATATGGCAGTCTCTCTTTAAAGTCCTTATGACAAGTCCTCAGAAAGTTCTATATGGCAGTCTCTTTCTCTATTAAAAAGTCCTTAATGGCAAGTCCTCATAAAGTCCTATATGTCTATCTCTTTCTCTTATTAAAAAGTCCTTTGTGGCAATTCCTCAAAAAGTCCTTTATGGCAGTTTTTAAAACAAAGTCTCACAAAGCAATATACTGAAATGGATTGAAAGTTTCTTTCTCAATTTTTATTTAATCTGATACCGAGAGTTTTTATCACCATCATCATCATCATGCTGTAATTCTCTGGTATACATACTTTAGGCTAACCCTACTGGAAACGAAGGATACTTCTTACTTTTATTTTCATTCCAAACTTTTTAGTTTCATTCATTATTTTTATAAAAAAGTTGATTTGTGGTATCTTTTAGGTTACCCCTATTGGAACCACATGATACACATCTTGTTTTTGTTCCAAACTTTTTAGTTCCATTCAAACCTTTTTATTTTCATTTAAAAAAAAGAAGTTGATTCCTGGTGTCTTTTAGGTTACCCCTATTGTATAACGAAAGAATAAATCATCATCATCATTAATGAGAAATTATCTGTTGTGAATATTTAAAAAATAAGAAATGAACAAAACGTCAGAATTGCGAAGTTGGACATGTTTTTTAATAAATAAAGATTTCACCAAACGCCTTTAGAAATTTATCGTAACTCAAACCACGAGCCAAGTAGTAGATTTGGGAAAACTGTGTTACTTTAACTACTTGAGAAACCTGCCTGACAACCGGTGGTGCAAATTGATGCTCGATACCATTTGGAATTCTAATATAGAAACGGGGTGGTCAAAACATGTGAGGGAACTAATGGACAATTACTCTATAGAGGTCACAAACATAGAAGTAGGAATGAAAGAAGGCAAAAGGTTTGTCAAAGAGAGAGTCATGGAAGATTGCAATCGAAACTGGCGAGCAGGGGTTAGCGTGAAAAGATCACTGCAGGGGTTACAATATAAAGAAAAGCCAGCTTTTGAGAAGTACCTAGATGGCACCTTTGGAGGTTCACTGCTGTTCAAATTGAGATCAAGATCACTGGAGCTTCGGGGAAAAATTGGGAGAGATGGGGAAAAGGGATGCCAAATGTGCCACTCTGGAGTAGTGGAGACCCTGGAACATTTTCTCTTGGAATGCCCACAGTATATACCTCATAGAATAAAATTTACTGGAAGAATAATGCAGAAGTGGGGTGAAGAAACAAAGGATAGATGGCTGAAGGCGGACACGAGGGATAGGGTAGGAATGCTTATTGAAGAAATTGAAAAAGAGGAAGTGAGGGACACTATTAAGCAGTTTATATCTGAATGCTGGGAGGAGAGGAGGGGAAGAGGGGGTGGGGTGCAGGGGGAATGATGGCCTTCTCTTATGAGGACCGCGACAAATCAGCGGCTGGCCAAAGAGTTATTATTACTTATATCTAGAAATTTAAAGTGGTCCTTCTTGATACACATAAAATTATTTGATTTCTTCACGACAAACTTTAAAGGGTTCTTCAGCTTCAGATACGCCATCAGTTCTCTTTTTACCACGTTGACATCATATCGACCACTGTTGAAACCAAGCAGGGATGTGCCGACAGGGTGTGTGTGTGGGGGGGGGGTCCCCCCCCCCCCCAGCTAGGAGTATTTTTTTCAATAGTTGGAAATTCCGAGGTCAAAAAATCAAATAGTTGGAAATTCAATAAATTAACATTGTTCATGAAAAATATTAAAATTCCAACTAATGATGAGAAATTTTGATCTTTTATTTCCAACTGGAAACTTGAGTTTCAAATTGCCTGCTCTAAAATTGACATGGCCTCAAAATTTCGACTCTGACATCAATCCGGTAAATTTTCTGACCCAGACACATTATAAATGATGCTTTTTCCGTTTCAGGACTAGTGAAAATTTTCAGAAGGGTTCATAACTCTTTACCCAACGCAGACAATTTCAAAATTCATTATTTTAAATATAATTTTTTAAATTTTTTTTTGAAAAATTTCAACAAAACTATATCATGTGACCCCTCTTTGGAACGAGCTCGACGAGCTCGTTCCAAAGAGAGTTCACATGATATGGCTTTGTTGAAATTTTTCGAAAAATAATATTTTTCTGCAGCTGTATTTGCATATTACGTGGGCGGATAGGGCGATTCGTTGGGTAAAGGGTTAAAAGATATCACCCAGCGCTGCAGTGCAATCACCTATCAAAACCACTCGCAGTTGGAATTTACACCGGTGGCACCCCCCAGCTGAAACCCTCTAGCCACATCTCTGAAACCAAGTACTGGAAGTTCCATCAAATATTCATTGAACTCTCTGTGTAATTTTAAGAGAGGGACAGCATCTGTAGGGTCCTCATCACTTTCTTTACTCTTGGCATTCTGGAGCATTTCCTCTGTGGCTTGTAAAGTGTTGACGTGGATTATCTGCATCTCAGCATAGGATTGATTGGCAATCTCGGATAGGTAATTCATGAATCGTTCTACTAAGTGCTGAGAATCACCACCAGTTGCAACGAATGAAGGATCAGTGTAGCCAGGAACGTTGCTGCATACACTCACACTTAATGGTTTATGTTGATGCTGTGCATCCCAGGAAACTTTATCAGTGTTGGCAGGTAAGTTAGTCTTATCAAAATAAGACTCAAAATCAAAGGTAGCCCGAAATGGATAGTACTTGTCGGTTTCAGGCACATCAATTCCTTCATCTTCCAACTTCTGAAAAATACTTTGCTATACATGGTAAACAATCAACATAGTCAAGATTTACTTCATTTGTACATGTCTTCTCATGGCGCCATAGAAACCGGGCAGATTTCCATACTATTCCACATTTTCTGCAAGCAAAGGAGTGAGAATATTTATCAAGGTTCTGTATATAACTGAAATGTTTTTTGTACTTGTTAATGCACATAGTGCTGTTAAAACGACATTGGGACCTATGTACCAGCTCAGCAATAACGTTTCCATCATCAGTTTTCTTTAATTCATAAACCATAATGTTGATGTTGAACAATTTCTCTATTTCTGGTAGTTGGTCAAGTTGTACACCTGGAAAATCTTGGTGAGTTCTAATAGAACTCCAGTTCTCCCGGAATAAGTTCAAAACCTTGTCTTCATCCTCATGATTAGCCAGTAATCCAGCATCAAAATATACCGGGTCAGGGTCGTAGCAGATAGGTACCGTGGTGGTAGTTCTTGGTTTCTTTGATGGCGTTGGTGTCGGGTCTCTTGTTCTTCTCTTCTCAGGTGCTGGCCGATGGGCGTAGTTCTTTTGGCCACATTCCATACAAGTGTACACTGATTTACAGGTCTTCAAGTGGTGGTCTAGCTTTTGCTTCAAAGCATAACTCTTGAGACAGTTGTTGCATCCATATCTCTTTGCCTCTTCACCGTGGTGGATACGCACATGGCGGTTCGGATTGCAGTGGTCCGTAAAGGTCTTTCCACAATGGTCGCATTCAAATCTCTCCATCTTCTTCAAGGTTTTTAGATAATTGCTTCAGATAATTCTTCAGCTAGTGTTCAGTTTGAATGACCAAAACAGAATGACGCGACATTACTGTTCTTTGGAATTTATCTATATGTGACGAACATTTTTGAAAACGTCACGACGTCTCAACGTTTTTTCATCGATATTTTCATTCTCGGTGGGCCTTTGTGTTTGTTTCCTATAGGATTATAGGTTAAAGTTGGGAAAGTTACAAAATTATTATAGAAGTCTATGGGAAAGAAACACAATGGGAATGTACTAATCTGATTTGTTCATTCGCATCGATCTGATTGGTTAGTGTATAAACATCTTGATCCTCATTAAATTTATTATTTAATATCATGTAGTTAGGGGGGCATTTAGATTACTAACAATTAGTTATGGAGTCAGTTAAGGATGTTTCTAAAAATAGTTGACTGGGCGTTGGAATTTATAAAAAAAATATAGTTCCATGTAAAAGGAATAGATAGAAACAGAGGATTCTGGGTAATGACTCTTATAAAAAGGAACGTGGCTTTCATTGGAGAAAAAACGCCAAGGAATAGCGATCCAAAAAGGATTCTGGGGGAATCTGAACAGGAAAAACTACTCTAGTTCAATCGAACATACCCGGGATCCCCTTGGTCCTATAGCACTATGTGTTGCTCTACTACAAAATAGTGAGTAATTCTATGAATTAAACGAGGATTCTGGGGCAATCCGTTCCAGAAAAAAAATACTCCTATTCAATCGAACTCACCCTGGTGCCCCCTCGGTACTATAGCACTATGTGCTACTTTTATAAGCCCCAAATGGAGTTTTATGTCAAATAAAAGTGGATTTTGGTGATTTGGAGGGATTATCGGGTTGTTTGTGGAAATTAGATTTACTCCTGTTGCTTTTTGGCAACCACGTGCTACTATAGAAACCAAGATGGCGGCCTTCAGTAGATATTTAGATAGATAGATATTTATTTGTTCAGTAGCATACAGGAAGTACAATGATTACAATCACACAGTCCAATTAACATAGCAGGCTGTGTACTACTGGGAGATGACATAGCCAGATTGGCTGTCTTCCTGTCATCTCCCTAAGGAATGTATTGCAACACTGTTTACGGGCCCAGACTGTCTATGTTCATATAAAAATCATCTCATCGGTAAAAGAGAATTTGCGATGTAAGGGTTGTGCTAGACTTGGCAGTTAAAGTGCTTTCTTGGGGATGACTTTCTGCTTGGGACCGTCCAACTGTGTGCTGCATATGAAGCGACCTTTATACAAATTTGCTTCGATCTTGAGTGTGGCCCACAGCAAGAAGACATCCCCAGGCGAGGTCATTTGACGGGGACAGGATGGATAGAGCAACTTTGGGACTGGATGTCTTTTCGTCTGGTCATTTAATTTGTTCATGCAGAGGCAAAGTAAAGTGGGAGGACGTGTTATGACAATGTCTAAATTAGCAACAGCACACACCCTCTCAATCCAGGGGAGGGAGTGAGAATAGGTCGTACTGCCACTGACGTGATCACCATCGTCACGATGTCTTATATAGTTCAATCTGGACAATAGGGATTGTTACATTAAACATTGTCTGAATAAAGTGCTAGAAGCCAAGACAACAACTTCTTTTTAAATACGTTTCTATTGTTCATCGTACGTAGGTCTCTATCTAGTGCATTCCAAATTCTGGGATACAGGTTAATGGGAAGGCGGTCCATGGCTTTTGTCCTTGTTCTGGTTATTTGGAGAAGATTACATTGTCTAGTGGTTCTGACAGGCATACTAGCTACTCTGAAGAAGTTATCAAATGACTGGGGTAGATTGTTATTTTTCCAATCAAAGAAGAGGAGAGATATATGGAGTTTTTACAGGTCGGTCACCTTGAGTATTTTGTCCCTTTTGAAGAGTGGTTCTGTGTGGGCATTATACTTTTTGTTATTAATTATGCATAGCACACGTTTTTGAAGAGTAAGAATTTTATTGATAGATCTCGAATTTCCCCCATGCTTGGATTCCATATACTAAATGACTATGTATCAGAGCGAAGTATAGTGTTCTCATAGCTTCGTGCGGAAGGATTGCCATTACCTTGTTAAGGGCAAAGTTTGCGCATGCAGTCTTGGTTAGTTGAGCTATGTGGGTGTTATATGATAGACAATTATCAATGGATATACCTAGAAATTTCAGTGATTTTTCAGCTTCATTTGGTCTAACCTTATTTATTATTTGGTTGCTGACGAAAATATTATTGTGAGAGAGCGCTTGCTTACGGGATGGATTAAACTCAATATGTTTAGTTTTACTTGCATTCACTGCCAATCTATTCACAGAACACCATTCGGAGATGTTTTCAAGCTCATTATTCACAATGATTCTCAGATTGTCAATGTTAGATCCTGACGTATGTACAATAGTATCTTCAGCAAAAGATAAAGGATTTAATGCTGTCGAATTGCAAAGGTCATTTATATATAATAAGAACAAAATAGGTCCTAATATTGAACCTTGTGGAACACCATGGGTTACTTCAGCTAAGTCAGATGTGCCTTTGCCATACGCAACAAATTGGTGTCTATTTGATAGGTAACTTTTGAACCAATTGTTGGAGATGCCCCTAATTCCATACCATTCCAGTTTCTTCAATATGATATCATGATTTATTGTGTTGAATACCTTAGATAAGTCCAAAAATACCGCCAATGTTATGTCTTTGCTTTGCCTGCTATTTGTATCGGCAATGCACTTCAGGAGATGTAGGACAGGGTAGATAGTTGAGTGATTTTTTTCTAAACCCATATTGACTGCAACACAGAATTTTGAAGCGATCAAGAAAGCTTATCAGCATAATTGATATGAGTTTTCTAGAACCTTTGAAAACGTGGGAAGGATATTGATAGGCCCATAATTAGTAAAATTAAGCACATCTTCAGATTTAAAAATAGGGATGACCTTTGCAATTTTCATTTTTTCTGGCACACTCCTTGGGCAGTTATTTATAATATGTGAGAGGGGTACTACAAATTGATTTCTTAATGAGAGTTGACATGATATCATTACTGTCTTTTCTTAATTTCGATTTCATTGATTGCACTACGTTTACAATTTCGACTGGGGTGGTTGGTGTCATGAAAAAGTCTTTTGAAAATCTCCATTCAGTAATCCCAGAAAGGCTTATTTGACCTAGGTAATGACTCACTTGTTTGTTTCCCAATGTTTGCAAAAAACTGTTGAATTCAGTGGCAATTTGGTTCGGATCAGTTATTTCGCTTTCACCTTGCTTAAAAAATGAGGGCAGTTTGGCTTTTCGTTTTGCATTGTTGATGCTATCATTTAAGATTTGCCATGTTTTACACATGTCATGTTTATTTTGAGCTAGATTGCTCTTATAATACATGGCCTTACATTGTTTCTTCACTCTATTGAATATTCTACAGTAAGTTCTGTAGTTTTGAATATTGCAGTCAGTTCAGTTTTTTCAGATAGAATTTTTGTTTATTTAATGACGAGATCAAGAGACCCTTCGACATCCGAGGTTGTCTTCTAATAGTATTTGTCTTTGCCCGTGTCTGGGATAGAGGAAAGGCAGTTTCAAAGACGTTTAGATAAATATCAATGAATGTATTATAAGCCAGGTTTTTGCAATCTAGTTCCATTACAGGGGAGAAGCCACACTGAGATTGAAGTAAGTCAAAGTGGGCAACACTTTCTTTGTTTATTTTCTGTTTGGACATAACAGATCGATGTGTACTTTCCTTGGTATCGGTTTCAATATAAAATGTGCCAACATGGTCAGATACATCAGTTACTGCTATTCCCATGTCTGAGTTTGTTGAGATATTATTTGAAAATACGTGATCGATAAGAGTGGCAAAATGGGGAGTTACTCTTGTGGGCTTAGTTATTAGAGGTAGGAATGTCCGACTAAACAATAAATCAATAAATTATCTAGTCTTATCATAGGAACTGAATTTTAACATGTTGATGTTCATGTCCCCTACAATGTAGGATGGATTGTTTTCGCGATTTAGTTTGTCAATTATTTCATTTAATTTTGATATAAAGAGGTCGATATCTGCTTTGGGTGGAGTATGTGTTCTGTATATCACTCCTATTATTTTCTTGGATTCCTTGGTATTGACTTCTATGAAGAGGGATTCAATCAAATGCGGAATAAAAATGGTCAGGTCTGGGCGAATTCTATAATTGACATGTTCCTTAATAAAGAACCCTACCCCGCCACAACCACCATCGTCATCTGGTCTATTGTTCATAAGGAGTCGATGGTAGCCATTAAATGTGTATGACATAGAGGGAGGAATTTTGAATATCTCTGTTAGTCCAATTATGTCAAAGAAACTATCCGGGTCATGTAGGTTGAGTAAAAGGTCATTTATGGTATCCCAGTGTGTGGTTAACCCTTTAAAATTTATGTGAAATACAGGAAAGGACTTATTCAGCAGGGTGCGACATGAAGCAAACTCTTCAGGGGAGTAGTAAGTGTAATCATTTTTAACATTTTGAAGGGGGATAAGTCATCATTGTGGCGTTACCTGTTAACCAAGGTGTTACAATATTGAGTTATGGATGAACAGCGAGTGTAAACATTTCAACACAATTTAATGGTCACAACCAAACTTAAAGTGTGCATCTCGCGCATGACATTTATAAACCCACTACACCTCCCTTACTTTCAAGTCTGATAGTTACTGCACAACAACCTAAACAGTTTAAGAAAATTGTCGGGCAACAGGCCATGTCTGTTATAGCCTAACATAGTCTTTTAACAAGACAGAGGGTCTGGCTATTCTACCAGAGAGTCTCAAACCAGACGACTGTGCACACAACTGGTCAGGCTGTGCAGTTGGAACAGGGGTGTCTTTTATTGGTGTATGAATGTCACTGGGGTTGATTGGGGATTGTTTTCACTCTGAGAATTAGGTTCATGTGAAGGTTGAATTTCCTCTTGTTCATAAGAATGTTCCTGTGGACTTAGTTTATTCAACATCTTCCTGTTCTTTCGGTACTGATCCCCATCGGGGGATTTAACTATGTATGATCGGGTATGTGGGCCAAACTCTTGAACAAGAGCAGTCTCTTTTCGATTTGTAATATATACTTCATCTCCTTCTGCTAAGGTAGATAGAGATTTGGCCCCATGGTGCTGATCAAAGTTTTTCTTCATACACATATGGTAGTGTGATTCACGAGAAAGCAGCTGACTGGGAAGAATAGGTATTGTACTGTTCAATCGTCTTCCCATCAGTAACTCAGCTAGACTATATCCATTCACGAGTGGTGCATTGTGATAATTGAGTATCGTGATGTAAGGATCGTCTGCATGTGAGAGAAGAGATTTCATGATCCCGACAGCCTGCTCAGCTTCACCATTTTCAGAAGGATGAAATGGGCTGCTAGTAATATGAATAAAGTTATATGTATTTGCAAAACTTTCAAAATCTTGACACGCACACTGGGGACCATTGTGAGAGATGAACACTTCCAGAACTCCAAGCTTTGAAAATATTGATTTCAAATGATTAATGACAACAGAAGAGGCAGTTTTGTCTAATTTCCGTATCTTAATCCACCGTGAATAATAATCAATAAGAAGTAAAAAATGGTTATTCTTAAAATCAAAAAGGTCAGATGCAACTTTCTGCCACGGTCGTAACAGAAATTCTGAAGGAATGAGAAGTTCCATTTTAATTGCCACTTCCTTGTTACACACTCAACAGTTAGCAACTAAATCTGAAACGTCTTTACTTATTCCAGTCCACCATACAGAGCATCTTGCAAGTTCCCTACATTTAGTAATGCCCTGGTGACCTTCGTGGAGTCGATCAAGAATTTCTGTTGCAAACTAAGAGGAATAACAATGTGTTTCCCAAACAACAATAGATAATCTGCTACTGACAGTTCTGCCTGATATGGCCAATAAAGTTTTGCTAGCCCCTTTATTCTAGTTTTATCTGGCCAGCCTTCCTGAATGTATCGGTAAAGTTCATGACAAAGAGAATCCTCAATCTGATGTCTTTTTATTTGCTCAAGGTGAGTATTGGTTGCAGGTAGCGAGTTAATGACACTGTTAACATACATACTGGTGTCATCATCTTTCTGAATGTCTTCTGCTGGTGATGCATTTGCTGCGGCACATGACAGCACATCTGCTGTAATCAAGTGTTTACCAGGGACATGTGAAATTAAATCACATTAATCTCATTCAGAATCTTTGAAGCCAAGGAGAGAGTTCATCCAAGTCTGTATTGCCAAATAAAGAAACCAATGGTTTGTGGTCGGTTTCCACACTGAAGTCTTTGCCAATCAGATAATCTCGAAACCGCTCACATGCCCAAGTTATGCAGATGGCTTCTCTTTCGATGGGAGAATATTTCTGTTCAGTTTTGGTTAGAGAATGAGATGCGAAGGCGATTGGTCTCCAATCATGCTACTGAACATTTGTATTGGGTAGCCTTTGCATTATGACAGTGCCTAACCCAAAGGATGAAGCGACAGATACTACTTTAGTATCAGCACTGCTATCATAAAATTGAAGAACGTCAGTTGAAGTAAGAGTTTGTTTCAGTGATAAAAATGAACTGTCCTGGGAGCTTCCCCAAAGCCAAGAATTTCTTCTGCTCAGAAGGTCTCATAGTGGTTTAGTTATGTTTGCTATTTCAGGTGTGAATTTGCTCAACTGATTCATCATCCCTAGAAACAGTCGAAGTTCAGTTTTATCAGTTGGAGTTGAGAAAACTTGAATAGCCTGCACTTTTGCTGGATCTGTTGATTTTCCCAGTCCACTAATCATTTGACCTACCCACTTGATACATGTTTTGTTGAACTCTCATTTATCTAAATTTAAGGTGGTGCCAGCAGCTTCTAGACAGGAAAGAGTTTCATGCAAATGACTGTCGTGTAGGTCCTGAGTTGCACCACTCACAATGATATCATCACTGATGCTTGCAACACCATCAATGTCGTCTACAAGTTCACATACCGGTTTCTGATAGTGCTCTGGAGCAGAAGTGATTCCGAAAGGAAGGCAATTAAAGCAAAATCCGCCAAAGAGAGTTATGAAAGTTGTTAGTTTCTTTGAATTTTCGGTCACTGGTATTTGGTGGAAACCAGAATTGGCATCACGTTTAGAAAACACTTTACCTTTCCCTAATCAAGCTGTGGTAGTCTATAGTCTATTGATTGCATCATGTTGCATTCACGCTTAACTGACTTATTCAGTTTTGTTAAATCAACACAAAGTCGTACGGACTCATTTGTTTTCGGCACAACAACGACTAGGGAACACCCCTATATAACGCCGATGTTCAAAAGACTGTCCAATTCACTTCTTAAGCTGGGTAACAAAGGAAGAGGAACATGTCTAGGTGTACATACATTATACGGCTCGGCCCCCATCCTTCAGCTGAATGTCATATGGTTGAGAAAATTTTCCCAGACCGCAAAACAATTTTAGAAACTCTACCTTTGCATTGACTTCATCTACAAATGGTGCAATGCCCAGTTTTTGAGAAGCTCAAAAGATTTGTAGCCATGTCTAAAACAAATATTTCCTCATGTCATTTTTTTCTCCGAACTTGAGTAAGGCAGTAAAACAACCCTTAGTGTTCATAACATTGTGGTCAACTCCACGAAGTATTTTCCTTGGTGGTGAAAGTGCAGGCGAAAAGAGTTCATTAACATATATTGAATAGTTTATAACAGAAACATCGTCCCCAGTATCAATACGGAACTCAATGTTTTTTTCCATTCACACTTATATTTGAAACATGTCGAGTGTCTTTTGATACAATGCTACCCAGAAAAACATCTTGTTGAGAATCACTGTATGAATTTATGCTATACATATCAGAAATGTTGTGAACTTCTTTCCCACAGGTTTCATTTACGCAAACTCTGGCAAAATGTCCTTTTTGTACCACATGATCTGCAGAACCCATTTCTTGTTGAGCATAAGTGTGGCTCAGGCCAATGATCTGTGCAACACCATTGGCTTACTCTGTTGTTGTTATTTCTGTGTTTTTTATTTCTTTTCGGAAATTGCATTTGTTTTTAATTTGGTTTGTGAAAGTATTATTAGCACTTCGCTTAGCATTGATAGTTAATGCTTCAGATATATTCAACCTATTAGTTTCAGAAGATCCCATCGTTTCTTTTGTTTGAAGTTTTATTTGAGCTAAATGTCTTACACGATCTGAAGCCTCTGCAAGAGTCAAGTTGCGAGTCATCTGAAGTTTTTCAGACAAACCTTTATCACGTGTACCAACTAAAATACGGTCTCTGATTAGTTCCTCTCGTAATATTCCATAGTTACAATGTTCTGATAAAGAGTGCAGATCAGTTATAAATGAGTCAATCAATTCATTTTTGCCCTGGAATCGGAGGTTAGAGTTTGCTCTTTCATATATAATAATATTATGGCACACAATAAAATAATTGTGAAACTTATTTTTTCATAGTGTCATACTCTTTTGATTCTTTGTGGGCTGGACTACCATCAGATCCATCAAATTTCAAAAAACTGAAAAATGTAAAAATGTCATCTGATTTTTCTCCCAAACTGTAGATTAATGTGTTAACTTGAGTCTCTTCAGGTTTATCTGCTATACCGGATGCAATACAAAATCTTTCGAATCTCTAAATCCATTTTATCCATGAATTTTGGTTGATTGAAATCAAATGGTTCGGGCAGAGTCACTTGGTACATGGCCATTTTTTTAGTGTGACAATTTTTTCTATATGCATGAAAATACAACAGTTCAACAAAAATTCAGCAATTGCAAAAGTTTCTTTCATTCACTTTGGATAGCCAAGTGAGTTTTACATTGCAAACTGAGTTTATATACTATCTCTGCCACCATGTGGCATTACCCGTTAACCAGGGTGTAACGATAATCAGTTATGGACGAACATCAAGTGTAAACATTTCAGCACAATTTAATGGTAACAACCGAACTTAAAGTGTGCATCTCGTGCATGGCATTCATAAACCCACTACAATCATCTTGTCCGTTATAGACTTTTTCCTTGTAATGTCTAATCAAGTCATATTCTGACCGCATTTAGATCTCACCCATCTCTATTCTAACTAATGTAACTGCCAAGTACTATAAGTGCACCACACCTAACATACAACAATATCAAATTTAGTAAAGAGGGATATACGGAATATGACAAGGTTTGAGTCAGTCTAAGGTTGACTGCACTGGACCTAATGCAAAGGGCAACAGTCTGGAGCAATATAAACATAATTATATCAATGACGGAAACTAAAAAGGTCAGGCTTGGCAATTTCAGGAGAGCGATTTTTTAGCTCTCCTTACTGCCCTCCTGAAAGAATTAAGGAGAGCGAAAAATTGCCCTCCTAAATATTTTGATCTGGGATGATTGAGATTACATGTATTATGCTCACATTAAATTTTTGTTGTAAAGCAAAAATGTAATTTAACTTCGAAGTCACATAACATCACGTAATTTCATTTTGAAAGTGGTTTAGTGGTAAAAGGTAATGGCTGCAACCATACCCAAACACAGTTGCAATCATTTGAAGCAAAATGGGTCACAGCAATATTTTTTTTTTCTGTCAGTTTCAAGTTCAACAACTGACATCACAGTTTGAGGGGTAATTATTCAAGGAATATTGACACTATAATATACTACCATTACTGGTATCCTGTTACTTGAAGTACTTGCACCAGGATGTGACTGTAGATTCAAGCAGACATGTTGTCCAAGAAAGTCATACGCCTACCACTACCACCTTCAACCCCCTTGGGGGTTGAAGGTGGTAGTGGTAAGCGTATGACTTTCTTGGACAACAGGTCTGTGTACACACACAGGTCTTGTCAAGTGTGTGCTCGGTTGTTGAGTGAGACATCTAGAAGTCTAAGAGATTTCGCTTTACCTTAGTAAATTTAATAAAATCACTGATGTAATAGTCTGTTGGTTTCAGTTTCAATGAGTTCGTTCAATTGGATACGTAAAATGCTGTGTAAAGCTAATTGCTCTCCTAAGCTGATTGAGGAGAGCGATTTTTTGCCCTCCTGCATTTTTCAGAATGCCAGGCCTGAAAGGTTAAAACAAAAGGAAAGACAGTGTTATAACAAATCAAGCTATGTACATAGAGAAACAGTTGATGCACATAGGTTCTTGAATAACTGGGTTTCTGATGGACTCTCACAATCCATACAATATTTTATTTTAGCAACATGGAGGCATTAATTAATAATCAGTCAGCTACTTGCTCATCCACCCACTCAGCCATCACTTAAATGATGAATGAATGAGTGAGCGAGTCAGGGTGAGGAAGCATCGAGTTTGCCAAGTAGGCATTTTGCGTACAGTCACTGAGTTGACATTGAGCTTTCACCTTTAGGTTGGGAGCTAGCCATCAATCACACTCACCCGTTCAACCAACCAACCATCCATCCTAATGAATGGTAGAATAAATAAACAAGTGAGTGGATGAATGAACAGACTTGGCTATTATTACTGTTGTAATGAGTAAATTTTCATTCATTCATTCATTCATTCATTCATTCATTCATTCAATCAATCACCCAACCATCCACTCGAATGAATGAATGAATGAATGAATGAATGAATGAATGAATGAATGAATGAATGAATTGGTTAATTAGAAAGGACGAAAGAGATAACTATCACAAGCTTAGATTCTGGAGTTTTCAGCTGACTGGTTCACATGCACAGGGAGCTTTACCTCTGTGATGATGAGTTAATTATCAGCCATACATGCATTCATTCACTCACACAACCATTCACTCAAATGAGTGAATGAATGAATGAATAAATAAATAAATAAATAAATAAATAAATAAATAAATAAATAAATAAATAAATGACTCGGTTAATAAGAAATGATGAACGAGCTATCACGAGCTTAGACTTAATTTCCAGTAACTCATTCATTCATTCAATCACCCAGCCATCCACTCGAATGAATGAACGAACGAACACGAACGAACGAACGAACTAGTCAACTATCCTGAACTTTGACTCTGGAGTAATGAGCTAACTAAATTGCTTTGCACCAAGATTATTTATGAGTGAATGGAGAAGAATAGAAGTATGCACCGTTCACAAGAGTATAAAATTTTGGGAGGTTGTGTCATGAACATTGGTTTAATTACGAAAATCGACAGCATATACATCATCGAATTGAATGAGTAAGTGGAGGAAAGAATGGTGGGACGGCAGGAAGGAATAAACGAATGAATGAACCTCGTTCCCAATTGCTTTGAAATAGCTTGAATCTACAGTTCTTTATTCACTGGGGCTTAACGACACTCTCAACAGCTAGGGCTGCCTCATGACGAGATATCTGGACTAATGAGTTAGCTTTTTCAGTCACACACGCCATCGCCTACCCATCCAATCATCCATTTAGATGAATAGATGACTGAATGAACAAAGGAAGGAAGAAAAAAAGGGACGAACTTGTCATCGAGTTTGCCAGGTGAGCATTTCGCGTACAGTCACTGAGTTGACATTGAGACAAGAAGCTTTCACATTTAGGTTGGGAACTAGTCATCAATCGCACTCAACCGTTCACTCACCCATCCCAATGAATGACTGAATGAATAAGCAAATGAGCGGATGAATGAGCGAACTTGGCTATTATTACTGTTGTAATGAGTTAATTTTCAGGCACTCATTCATAAATTCAATCACCCAACCATCCACTCGAATGATTGAATGAATGAATGACTTGGCTTATAAGAAATGACGAATGAGCTAACTATTACGAGCTTAGACTCTGGAATATTGAGCTGACTGGTTCATGTGAGTCAAAGTTCAGTCTACCTCTGTGGTGATAAGTTAATTATCAGTCATACATGCATTCATTCACTCATGCAATCATTCACTAGAATGCATGAATGAATGAATGAATGAATGAATGAATGAATGAATGAATGAATGAATGAATTAATTAATTAATTAATTAATTAATCAATTAACGAACGAACGAATGAATGAGTTAACTATCCTGAGCTTTGACTGTGGAGTAATGAGCTAACTGAGTTGATTTACACCAATATTATTTATGGTTTTACATGTTATCTGGAATGACAGAATGGCGAAGAAAAGGAGCACACACAGTTCACAAGAGTATAACATTTTGGGAGGCTGTGTCATGAACATTGGTTTAATTACGGAATTCGACAGCATATATTTAAGAATTGAATGCAATTTTTCCCTTTGGGATTCATACATAATTTGTATCCATTCCCACACGTTCACACTCCAATAAAGATTATAAAAATTGCATTCAATTCTTATAATTACATTCCGTAACTGTTTAAACTACTTTTTTCCCCCACGAATCGTCATTCGCCGTTCTTGAAAATCATACGGCTTTCAGTCAATGGAATCGAGAACTAGCGCAGACCTTTGTTCCGTCTAAATGATATCCCAAAGGCAAATAAGCTTTAATTTTCACAACTTTAGAAATGGAAACGAGTGTTTTTAAAACACTCGTTTCCATTTCTAAAGTTGTGAAAATTAAAGCTTACTTTTAGTAACGGGCTTTATGCCACAGTTGGGAAATGTCACCAAAGAAACAGCAGCGGAGTTGATCACTGCGGGAGGCGCTAAAAGTTAAAACCCCACCCAAACACCACCCGTATTACATTCTGTCAACTGCGCTCTTTATCATAAATACGGGTCAAAGTTCGACCAGATGTAGATGCAACAAACAGTAATGCTTACCACTTATAAGTATCAGACTTGCAAAATAGGAATTTCTAGAGCTGATTACGGCAAGGATGTCAAAGGGAATACCTCGATCATTTGGACATATGGGGTTTGTTCCAGTCAGACATCCTGTATGCATTATGAAGGGTCAGGACAATTGTTGATTATGAAGTTCAAACAGGCATCCTATCAACCACTTCAGACTGGGAAATAACAGACTTTATCTATTGATGAAAGTGAATTTTTTAATTTGATTGGTTGATAGATACGTGGTATGAGACCATATTCATTGATACCCACGATACGTCCGCCCAGCCACTGACAATTTCCCATACCCAGTGGAAGCCTCGTTCCGAAATCTGCAAATTGTCCGTACCCCGTAGAAGACGCATTCATCGAAATCAACTTATTATATTTATACAGAAACCTGTATGGCTCAACAATGGAAGATAAAAGATCTCATGCTGTGTGTGTTCACACATGAAATAGATTGTACTTCTAAAATGGAAAGTCAATAGATAAATTCGTTCGGCCGAATGGGATACGGCTGGCTTCGGGTAGGTAAAAACCCGTACCACGTGATAAGACACGGGGTAACTAATAATCTCGAAGAGTTTTGTACACTTAATCTTGATGATTAAGTCGTGCACTGTCAATTTCGGAGTTTGGATGTATGGCAAGGGGCTTTTGAGTGTAGATCTCTTAATTTGTTTGTTTATTGGGACAGCACTTTCAACAGCCAGGGTCGTATCGTGTCCAGTATACAAAATGGACGACGGAAACACGTATCACCTACAACACGAGCTGCGCATGCGCACTAACAACACGTATCACTATGGGGATGACGTCACAAAATGGCCGCTCACATGAGTTACCACGACAACACAACATGCCGCAACCAGGTCACGAGACATAACGTCACTTCCGAGGTCATCCTGATGAGGGTCGAAACGTGCGAGCTATACTACTCGCAGTGTAACAATTTACAAGTTGCAGTAAAGATGAGGGATTCGACAGGAAGCGTCAAGCTTAAGTGTATCGTCTCCCTAATGTTATCTGTGGGTAAAAGTTTAAAAAGTAAAGTAAAAAATATACTGTACTGTCTTTTTGTGATCAGAGTACTGCAATTATAGATTATTTCAGCAAGTCAAAATTTGTTATTTTAAATTTGTTTTATAATCAAGAAATATTGAAATGTGTCTATGGCTACGGTCCAATATTTTTAATAGAACCAATCTGTAAAGGAACAATTATTTATCTGATAGCTAGTATGAAATTCTAGAAGCATATTTTCAAGTCTACAAATACTGTATGAATCAAAATAAGTTATAGCATAACCGCAATAAACAAAGTAGCCCACTGCCATTACACCAATAACACAAGAATCTGACATCATTTCCGAAAAGCTCTCTATGAGAGCTTTCCATAAAATGGTGTCAGGTTCTTGTGTTATTGGTGTAGTTTAAGATGCATAGTTTATAGTGGTTATTCTACAACTTATTTTCGACTCGTACTGTAAGTACTTATTTCCACTCGGAGGTCCGCTGGCTGGAATTTAGCTTTTGCAAAACAACGCACATGGGCATCAACCACTGACTGTACATGGCAGCCAGTAAGAACTTGTGACTCACCAAGCAAATCTGCCGTTTAAGGACCACTGATTAGTTAGTTATCTGGTGGTTCAAAATTGCAGATTAGCTTGTTGATTCCCCAACTTTCTACAAGACTGGCAAGAATATATTGGAAATATGTATATCCACCTACTCAGGGGACAAGTACAAAATCACCCTGTTGTATTGTAATACAATATCCATGTGAACACATCTGTGTCATGGATCCAGGACCGGGGAGAGGGTGGGGGCCCAGTGTAGTAACCTCGGAGCCGGAACTTTGAGGGGGTAGGTTTGGCCCAAGAGTCAAGGATTCTTGGTTACGCCTGCCCACTCCCAACCCATAGTCCAAACATATCCCGAAAGAATGTATTTTCATTTGGGGGGGGGGGAGGGGGGGCGGGCTCAAAGAGCGTACCAAAACAAAAAAAATAAAATACGGGCTTTAGGGCCATGTTTGGCCAAGTCCCCTCCCCCAGGTTTCTGACTCCTCTGCCAACAGTTAAGAAGGTGGCTGTATCGTGAATGAAGCTGTGCACTTGACCAACGGCTGTAATTCTGGACTGCATGATTCTTGAAGTACAGTGGAACGCTGTTAATTGAATAGCCACTTTGCCAATGAAAATCATTCAATTAACATGAGTATTCAATTAACAGGGATTGTGTCACTTTCCTGTATTCTAGAGATAGACTTAGCATTTATTCTATTATATCTTGTTTGACAGAGCTCCATGCAATTAGATTAAATAAAGTTATAAATATAATAGATTAAATAACTGTATTGGATGTCCTCAGGCCAAATAGGTCTATAAACAAAGGAAAACTGGGGTGAGTCAGGGTAGTTTCTCGACATGTTACAAGATTTTTGATTCAATTAACAAGAGTTTACTCTATAACCTATATTCAATTAACAGGTCAAATTTGTAATGGAGGTATGGTAAATGGTTTTGTGTTGGGAAATTATATTCAATTAACAGGGTTATTCAGTTAAGAGATTTCTAGTTAAGTGGACTCCACTGTAATAACTTGATAACTTTATTAAATCAACTTGACGTAATACTTATCACTTCAAGAATTGTGCAGTCGATAGCTATAGCTCAACGTCATTGGATATTCACTGACGAACTTGGAAATTTGGAACATGCTGCTAAAATACGTCATTTTGACTGCCAAAAAATAACATGATTTTTTATCCCCCAAGCCGCCAGAAGACTCCATTTAATAAGTGATTTCAAAATTTCCTTGGGGAGACATCCCCGATCACCCCTCCCCCCCCCCCACCCACCCACCCCCTTTAACCACCCTATGGTCGATTGCGTTTTTGGCACTCGCTGCAGACGCCTTTATATATCATCTGTGCAATATCCCGACATTTTTTAACCCTTTGTATAACATGAAAAGCAGTCGACACCCTAATTTTTTTTATTTTTAGTCTCAAAAACATAGGTTATGACGCCTCATTGGAACTCATTGGGCTCAAAGAGACAAAACATGAAAAAAATAATGAAAATTAATTGGCGATTTTTGAGAATAACGCTGGCCGGTTTTGGTCGTTACGTTGAGTAAAGGGTTAACATTAAGGGGGGGGGGGGCGTCACACAGAATTAATATCGAGGCCAGAATTTCCTTTCCCCGGCCCTGCGTGGATCTTCCACTTTGTGGGAGTACTGTGTGACATGTAGAGTTGAAGGAGAACATGGTCTAAAGAAGAATATATATATATTTGTATGTCCGACTCTTGTGTTATTAGTATAGGAAACATTATATCCATAGTTTATACCGGTAGTGCATGGTTATTCTTGAACTCATTTTGACTTGTACTGTATATGGAAAAAACTTTTATTAGACACGCAACACTGCTACCAACAGACAATTTTCATCTTTTAGGGATCCCCCCCCCCCCCCCCCCCCCCCCAATCTCTTCCAGCTGGAACGGTGCAGGTCATTTCAGCACCGAGTTGTTTCGGCACCAGTGTTCAGGTCGTTTCGGCACCTGGGAAAAGTCGTTTCGGCACCTGGAGTAGGTTGTTTCGACACCCGCAGTAAGTAGTTTCGGCACCTGATTAATTTTTTTCGGCACTTTACTGTGTCATGTATTTTAGTTGTTCAATAGCGTATTTTCAGTATAGTATGCTACACACATATATCGCGAATTGAGGGAAAATATTCACGCAAGATGTATCATAACAAAAATGGTTTAAAAAGTACTTCTGATGCGGAAATACGTAATTTGAAATCTTGAGTCATAGCACTGCGGACAACGGAGGTTAATTATGTCGCAGAACACACCAAGGTGATTTTTGGCGTACTTGTCGAGTTATTGTTTCAAATGGACTGTACTTCTTCTGAATCCTGCATTTTGAAGGGGCGCGTCGTTTTACCCAAATGAAACCAAATGAAAACAAATGAAAGTAATTAAATCACAAAACCAACCAAATGATACTATATAATGTTCCTCTATTCAATTTAAAACCACGAACCAAAAAGAAATCGATTGCAATTGTCCGTTGCGAAATAAATTGAGTTTTATAAAACATTGCACACTGATACGACTGATGTGATTGGGCTTTATACAAAATTACTTCCGGTCTTTTGCTGTAAATCAAATCGGATAGGCTAGTACAAGAAAACAGAATACTGCACGACAAACCAGGCCACGTGTCTGCCTTTTTATCAAGGCAGAACACGGTGACGAAAGGGTGTAGCACAAAGTAATTTTTTCCACAAAATATGCATGTATGTAAATCTATTTGTAACCGGTCAGCGTAATTGTATCTTTCGCGTTCCGTTTATAACATACTTGAATGCCGAAGATAATTTTACACACAACCACAGAGGTTCAATTCTCTTCGCACCTGCTGTCAATTAAAGCCCCTATAACTTTTTGTTAAGTCTGTTTTAGGGCAATTCGTTTTGTATATCGGTTTTAATGTTTAAGAAGAATATTATATAGTTTCATTTGGTTGATTTTGTGCTTTAATTACTTTCATTTGCCTTCATTTGGTTTCATTTGGGTAAAACGACGTGCCGCTTTGAAGAGAGAGAGAACCATGACTTGCTAAAAGAAATCAACCCCCAAGTGACACCGCGTTTCCTTGGTTACAATACAGTGTTTTTTTCCATTGACGACAGTACTAATCTTTTCTCCTCTCCCCATCTTATCAAGCTGATTTGGACAAAAACAACCATCCATCCATTGGGTTTATCATCTCATGAAAACAATATACTGAAAAAAATATAGGTCGCCATATGAATTTTGCCTTTAAATTTGGAGCTTCCTGTACTCCCGTCCCGTTTCGCACTGAATGAAATAGACATAATTATTTTTACCTACCCCACCCAATTTTAATCTTCTCTCACACATTTCAGAAGACAATAGTCACCAATATTTTATATCATTTCCAAAACATGCACTTTAAAAATTTTATTCACATTTACAAGCTCGGTTCATTTTCCACCAATCGGATAATTCCAGGAACTTTTATCCTCCATTAAAGGTTTGCACGAAAACACTGTATTGTAACCTCCTTCTGAAAATGTCTATGGGATTTCTGGACGGAATGTATACCACATATGCATGGTTGCAAAATATTGAAATTGGCCTACACCATAAAATCTGAAATGTTTATGCCAGCTTATAATGCTTGCGCAATATAGAAAAAAGTTTGTGTAAATGGATATAATATTTAAAATGAAAACGAGAAGTAAATAGAGGATATGGAATGAGTGTTTTTCTCATATAATATTTATGAAACGAGTCTAAGAACTTTCCGTTTTGGCGAGCCCAAACGGAAAATTTGGTCGACTTTGAACTTTCATAAATATTATATGAGAAAAACACTCATTTCATATTCTATTTATCATATGACACACACACGCACAAATTAACCACTTAATATGACTTTTTAACCCATCACCTAACTTGCAGACGGCACTTGGAAAAAACATCCTCGTATAACTAAAAATTTTCATTTTTTGCTTCCAAAACATAGGTTATGACCCCTCATTGGAACGAGCTCGTTCCAATGAGGGGTCATAACCTACGTTTCGGAAGCAAAAAGTGAAAATATAAAAAAAATGAATGGCGTTTTTCTTGTAGGTAAAAGATTAATACAATATAACCCATCCTAAGGAGGACAGATAACGTAAATTCTCCCTACTGAAATTATGCAAATGTGACCCAGTGGTATTTTGTTTAGCCAATCAGATTGTCCAGTTTTGAAATTGACCAATGAAAGCTCTCAACTCTAATTATGCAAATTATGAAAATGTGGCCCATTTGTATTTTGTTCAGCCAATCATATTGTCTAGTTTTACAATTGACCAATGAAATTGGCGGAAGGCTTTATTTATCACTGATTAATATGAAAACAAAATATCAACTGTTTTAAAGTGAACAAAACCGACGAGTCATATGGTAATAACGAATTCCACACATAAGTGGACCCTGAATATTTATACGGTTCTATTTTGGCGGTTTTCCAAGCCAGTTGAATCGACCTGAGAATTCAATACTGCATGATCTGGGGCATATATCGTCGCAATATTGTCTCAATAAGATGTGTTTTATTTACTGTGGAATATGGTAGTGTAACAGTACACTCCGGCTTTACATTATTCTTGAACTGAAAGTTGATTCTCGCAGCGGGATCATCATCAAAACCGATTCTTGCTAATTGCAGGGGCGCCGGAGCTGCCCCGACCACCCCGACCAATGTAGCGGCAAAAAATGTGCCGATCAGGATATTTTTGTGATCGACCTTCAGCCGAACGTCATTCACATCAAATAACTAGGCTATGATTTTTTAATTTTGTTCTGGCGGATACCTGAAAATAGTGCGCGCATAGATCGTCTTGTTTCTTTAATATTGGGCAGACATTGGCGGCTATTAATGACGAGTTAACGTAAGATGAGGAGATTTTGGGGGCTACTTCTTTAGTATTCCAACCGCTTCGGAAGCAGTTGGAATACTAAAAGAAGTAGCCCCAAAATGGGGCTGAGAGATGTCATTTTTCAAACAGTTTCTGGGGCAGGGCCGGATTTACGAATAGGCAGACTGGGCGGACGCCCAGGGCCCCCACATTTGTGGGGGCTCCCACATCAAAGTTCGTCTTTCGAGGAACAAAATATGACAAAATTCCCTGCCAAATTGCCATAGGCAAAAACGAACTGCATGCACTTCATTTTTTTTTCTCCTCCACAAAATCGATGGCAACAATTCGAAAAAACAGGGATCTGGGTGTTATGGTCGGGCCAATGTTTGGGCCGTTCCGGCGCCCCTGAATTGGGACGCATTTTAAGGCCTAGCGCCCACTAGAGTCATTATTTATTTATTTATCTACTGGTGTTTAAGGGCACAAATTTATACACATCGGCTAACCGTGACCGGGATAAATTACAGGTGCAGGAAGCCGGAGTACCTGGAGAGAACCACCGAGCATCGACGAGCAACTGTCCGCTCCTCAGCACTCTAACTCTGTTCAAGCTCCGCTCAAGCAGGGCTACAACGTTGAAGACATGTGCACCATCGACGAGCTGTACGCCTTAGTACACGACGTCATCGTGCCCCCATGTAGGCAACCGGGATAAAGTGCTTTGCCCAAGGACGCAACCATACTCTGCTGCCGTTCTGTATTACCAGGCATTGACCCCTCCCCAGAATACCGCTCAATAATATGAAGCATCTGGTGGATCTGTAGTACCAAGGGCCAGCAAGAGACCTACAAGGATATGTACAGCCTATGCTATACTACCGTTCTAAACTACCAAGCATTACTCCCACCCCCACAAAATCACAAGGTCTGCCATAACGTACTACATATACCAGCCATATAATAAAACAAAGCAATCGGTTGGTTAATAGTACCAAGCACTAACAGGGGCTTATAGGTGTATATACCGCCATACTATAGTACCGTTCTAAACTACCAGGCAGTACCCCTACCCCAATACCCCTATGCCTAGCATTGCATACTACCTATACCAGTCATAGGATAACATAAAGCATCAGGTGGATTAATAGTACTAAGGGCCAGCAAGAGACCTAAATGGATATGTACAGCCTATATAGTATCCTCAGATAAGTATCCCATAAAAGGTATCCTCGATAGGTATCCTCGAATAATACAATACCAGGCCATGGGTATCCTCAAATACCGAGATGAGGCTAAGAGTCGTAGTAAATTATGCCTCATTGAGGGATTTTTAATGGTCCTCATAACCTCAAAATTCAATGAGGCTTTGAGGGATAATAAATGAGGACTCATTGAGGGCTTTTGCATAGCCCTCGTGGCCTCATACGACAAAAAAGGGATTCCACAGTCACAGGCGTTTTCCAAAATGGGATTCCATAGGATATACCTGTTAAATACTGAAATGGGGCTAAGAGTCGTAGAAAATTATACCTCATTGAGGGATTTTTCAAGGTCCTCATAACCTCAAAATTCAATGAGACTATGAGGGATAATAAATGAGGACTCATTGAGGGCTTTTACATAGCCCTCATGGCCTCATACGACAGAAAAAGGGATTCCATAACCACAGGTGTTTTGCAAAATTATGGGATTCCATGGGATATGGCGATTGGATATAGTCTTTTGTTATACACAAGGGAGATAACCCTGCATACAGATTATGAGAAATCAAGCAATCTGATTGGTTAGTTATATAAATGAAACAACAAGAGTACTTAGAATAGGTTCAGAACTAACAAGAATAGACCAAATAGCTAAATATAGTAATAATAAGGTAAACTGTTCCAGTTGATAGGCTCTTCTACGCTCTGGAGTATACTCTAGAATAAAGGAACATGCCTAGGTAGACGTAAACTATTGCATAAATAGATAGAAGCAGAAAATTCTGGAAGAATTCGAAATAATACAAGTTGTCGGGTTGTTTGTGGTAATTATCCAGGGGAGTCGTTCCAGAAAATACTCCGATTCAATCGAACATACCCTCCGTACATACCCCTGTCCTATTGTAGGCCTTAGGTAACATAGCAATCACGTGCTACCATAGAAACCAAGATGGCGGCCTCCAGTATACAAAATGGACGACGGAAACACGTATCACCCTAACAACACGCGCTGCGCATGCGCACTCACACCACATATCACTATGGAGATGACGTCACAAGATGGCCGCTCACGCGGGTTACCATAACAACACAACATGGCGCCACTGGGCCACGTGACTATGACGTCACATGAGATCCTGCAATGAGATCCTGCCAATGAGGACTGTCCGGGTACATGACATACTACTCTCGCATTCTAGGGGCAATTTTGTGGGCTGTGGTCAAATTTCTATTTTCAAAAACGGTTGGCCACTTGATTTATGCCGGAGATCTGTTTTCACGCTCCATGAGAACCTTATGAGCTAAAAAAATGAAGAAAAATTCAAATGCCCATATTGCACAAATTGCAAGAAACTGAGAATTGTACAAACTGCAAGAAACAGAGAATTGTTATTTGTATGAAGCATCTCATTAGGACCAGTAGAATCGAATGGGTAAAAAGAAATTAAAATCCTTTGCTTCATGATGTAAGATAGTGCATTGTGACTACCTATCCCAGCTCAGGTCCGTGCCCGCTTCTTCTGGGATTTGAGAAAACAATAATGGCCATGGAAAATAAATTCAATAAACAAAATACTCGACAGGACCCTTGCCTTATAGTTCAGTGCCCAGTGTCTCATTAAACAAAACAACTTTGGTAGAGTAACTAATACGATTTGTCAAGACTAAGGGGAGCGGGCGGGGTGAGTAGGTAGAGATGCAGGCTGCATGCCGAGATGTCGTCGGTTCGAATCCCACCAGCGACAACCGCGTTGTGTCCCTGAGCAAGACACTTAATCCAAATTGCCCATACTGAGGCGCACTGCTCGTCGATGGTGCACTTGTCTTTAACCAATGCTAACCCTTCTTGTGTGTAGTTAGTATGTTGAGGAGTCTGGCAGTGCTCGCCGTTGCTCGGTGGTTCCCTCGTAAAGCTGTCCTACGCGAGGTAACCCTGACTGTCGAAAGTGTCATTAAATCCCAATAAATAAATAAATAAAATAAATAAATAAATAAATAAATAAATAAGACTAGAGGGAAGTTTCCCCCTCATAAAGTACTGTGTCCGTATTCCTAACTTGCACAAAACGAACAGATAAATTTATAAAATAGCCGTTATTGGTGTTTGGCGAAGGCAAAAAGGCGCAGCCATTCTTGCTATTCTCAGTTCTCAGCAAAATAAATGGTCCCTTGAGGGATTCCAAATAAGCCGAACATTACTGGTTCAGCAACAGTCCTACGGATATATCCATAACGGTAAATTGGCCGGGACTCGATGCGTTTTGAGAACGTTTATGAAAAAGGGGCGGGGTGGACACATGGCCCAATACTCGCATCCCCAGAGGTCGGTCACTACCTCAAAGGTGGAGTGAAGACGAGAAGATCCACAGCAGTTACAATACTTCCATAACAGTTAGAAAAAAATAGAATGGTCGGGGGTTCTGTCGTGTTTTCGGGTATGCAAGTGTGTATGGCATGCTGCTTATGGTCTGCCGTTTGTATGAGCCGTCAAGAGCAAGTATAGACTGCCTCGGGCTCTTCTGTTTGTTCTTTCTGTTGATCAGGTTGCTAGCATGGTTATCGAAGCTTGTTCGTTGTTGATCAGTGGTTCAGTCGGGTCTTCCGGCACGTGCGTCTGCCTTTGAGTCTTATGTCGTCCAGGGCTATCCTTGGTATCGTCTGTTATTCTGTATGTCTGTTAAATTGTCTGAAAGATGAGAAAATGAAGGCGTGTTACCCCCACCCCCAAGTCTAGCCTCTTCATTCTCATCTTGATGTATTTATGCGATATAGACCAGTGAGACATCTCGTCGGATTCCGGCTACAAAATCGGCATCTGAAGTAGCGGTGGAGACGCTAGTAGCACAGCTCGCACGTTTCAGGTCAGTTCTGGATGATCTCATGTGACGTGATAGTCGTGTGACCCTGTGGCGTCATGTTGTGTTGTCATGGTAACCCGCGTGAGCGGTCATGTTGTGGCGTCATCCCCATAGTGATACGTGGTGTTAGTGTGCATGCGCAGCGCGTGTTGTTAGGGCGATACGTGTTTCCGTCGTCCATTTTGTATACTGGGGACCGCCATCTTGGTTTCTATGGTAGCACATGGTTACTATGTAACCCAAAGGCCTACAACAAGACAGGGGTATGTTCGGAGGGTGTGTTCGATTGAATATGAGTAAATTACCGGTTCGTTGAATTACCTCAAACAACCCGACAAGTTGTACTATTTCGAATTCTTTCAGAATTCTCCGCTTCTATCTATCTGTGCAATAGGTTTTGTCTACCCGACCATGTTCGTTTGTCCTGGAGTATACTCCAGTAGAGTAGAAAAGCCTATCAGATGGAACAGCATTGCTTATTATTATCTAAATTTAGCTTTTCTGGTCTGTTCTTGTTAGTTCTGACCCTGTTCCGAGTACTCTTGTTTCATTTATCTAGATCACCCAATCAGTTCACTTTAGTGGCGCTAACTAACCAATCAGATTGCTTGATTTCCCATAACCTGCATGCAGAGTTATCTCTGAAAAGTCATTGCTCGAACGACTCGAAGCCCTCGAGCGAATGTGCTATCGAGCATTTGCTCGTTCGAGTGACTCGCACATACGACTCTTAGCCTCATTTCAGAAAAAGGGGTGCCTAAGACCTGGTATTGTATTATTTGAGGATACCTTCTGGAGAATCCTTTTTTGTCATATGTACTTATGTGAAAAGGCACACTGTTACACATTGTGCACTAGCTAGGTTTACTAGGTAAATTACCCCTATTCAACCGAACACACCCTCCGAACATACCCCTGGCTTGGTGTAGTCCTTTGGGTAACATAGTAATCGCATGCGCACATAACACCACATATCACTATGTGGATGACGTCACAACATGGCCGCTCACTCGGGTTACCATGTCAATACAATATTGCGCCACTGGGTCACGTGACTATGACGTCACATGAGATCATCCATGAGATCATCCAGAATTGACCTGAAACGTGCGAGCTATAGATACTACTGACGTTGTTGGGTGGTACCACCCTTTCGACCGTGTCATCCTCGATTGAAAAAAAATCACCGAGATCAATGGTTTCGCGCGCAGAAGGCTCGTAGGGATGGCCGGTGTGTGTGTGTGGGGGGGGGGGGGGGGCACCATTCGACCTTCTCTAAGCCTAAGATTTTTTCTGTTCCTGTCCAGGCCTTTAGATTACCCCAATTTCACACCCTAAACGGGTGTGCCCAAATTAGAAAATGTGTGAAGACATCAAGAAAAATTCTCTGTGCCACTTCCACGTTTGAGAATAACTTCCATCATAATATGACCATAGAAACACAAAGAAAGGCATGCATGCTAATAAAAAATAACAGGATAAGACTGTTATTTCTGGTTTTAGTGTGCCCAAGTTAGACCAAAACGGTGTGCCCAAAATAAATGAATTTAAAGGCCTGTTCCTGTCTTGTCTGGGTGTAGCAAGTGGAGATGGTCGGGGTGGTGGTGTCCTTGTCATTGTGTGGTTTCTTTTTTATTTTCTTTTGTTTGGCCTTTGTGATGGTTGGTGTGGAGCATTGTTGTTGTTTTCGGATGGTTCGTGGAAGTTTCTCTGTTTTCGCGTTGTTCATTAAATTCTTCGGATAACAGTCTGGCATTCTCTTTAGCTTCTGCCAATTCAGCATGCACCTGCATGTGGTATTTTTTGTCTCACAAGCATTGACTTGGTGCTTGGTAGTGCCGCTCTATCATCCAAAGAGAGCGGCGATCGAGTGAGGATCGGGAAGCGGGGATAAAGCAACTTCCATTTCCACCTCAGTCTCCACAGGACGCTCCACATCTGTCGACTCCGGTGATGGAGCTGGTAATTGGATGAGCTGAAGTGTGGGCCTCCCCCGGGGAAAAATATTGAAAGCCGAGAAAAAAACCCGCAATTTCCTTGACTCTAAGTCCTTTTGTGTCCTCAATTTATAAGTTGTTAAAGGCTTCAATAATATGGAGGGTGGGGGTGGGGCATGTGCCCCCTGGATACGCCATTGAGATATGCCCATTTCCACATATGGATAGGCACTGGTCAGTTTGGTTGCTGCGTTACCCAGACTAAATTCACCTTGTAGGCCTATATCTTTCATAAATGCTTTCAAAATTCTGACAAAACTCGCCTCCTGGGCCCAAGGCGTTAAGCTTTTCCCCATCAGACTTCTTTGGCCGCTGTGATTAACTCTGGGTGGGAAGGCAAAATTACAATACAATCGGGAAGATGGATTTTTCTTCAATCTTTCGGACAGAAACGGGGATGGAATGAAAATTCAAAGAATAGTTCTAGCTGGTATTGGTAACAGAAATGGGAATATTATTAACAGTCTTAACGTCATTTACAACTACTTCCAGTTAGATTTTATGACATATAATTCTAACCGATTACTCGGCCGTCAATTGTTGCAATTTGGATTAGCTTGCATCACACCAACATCAAAACCCCTGTCAAACCTGTAATGTAATCAGATTTAACATAATCGTCCAGACTTGAATGAACCTGTTGCAATTTGTTATTAACTGCGGATGACTACAACATTGATTTTACAGAGCGACGAACTTTTTTAAACTTGGCGGCGGAAGCCATCTTGAATATTGTTGCGATAATAACATTCACCAATCCGCTGGAATCAGTAAAATAGTTTGCCATCAGATATGGCGGATCGTGACGATATTGTTTATAAATCCAAATTGTCTGAACAAGCTGAAAGATATGATGGTAAATAGTCTGTTATTTCAAATTTTTCGCTTGTTGAAGTGTACTCCCCATTTGTTTGAGCACTCATTATGTCTTTCTAGTAGATTCCTTGTTGCCGTCGATTATGGAAGACGTTTCCATATATCGGAATGACAGTGTTCATTGAGGGTTTTTCTGGCTGTCTTTTGTGCACTTAGTTCCATATATTCCATTTAAACCTATAGATAACATGCTAATCTCCTTTCGTAAATTCATCTGTTTTGCTGCATTCACTGAGTGACCATGGAAATCAAATATGCAAATCGCCATGTTGTGTGAGTCAGCTAACGGAGTGTTGCGAAAAACACCCCGATTCACGTCTTGTGTGAAATGTGCAGTATAGAATAGATAAATTATGAACAGCTAATTGAACGTTTTGTAGTTTGTTTTTCTTCTAAGATCCACGTTCCCGGAAACGACTTGCAACATGAGGGTTCATCTGGCCATTTTGATAGGAGTGTTTGGCCAAGCCACACCTAAGACTAAAAGATTCTCGAGTTGTGCTCAACCGATTATCGGAACCGGCAACCACAATCGACCGTTTGTGGGCAATTGGGTGGCAACGGTCCCTGGAACATCGGTTCAACCTTTTGTTGCCAAGCATTTTGGGATGCTTCACAAACAGCATTTTATTATCTTCTGCAATTGTTAATGTACAATGATGTCAGTGATACCATTCATTAAAGTTGAAAAACCACCACAAGATATATTCTTACATGGTACAGACTATACATACAAATCAGGAAACATAAAAACACCCAGCACTATTTGTGTCGTCGTAAAAGATCCTTATAGCTCGCCTGAAATTTTGTTGAGTGCACGTAACTGCCCTCCTGAATACTGACAATAGCCTGTTTCTAATGATTTTGGTAGGTACCAGCCCGTCTGGATTGTAGAGTTGTGCGATTAAGAAATTTCAGGTTTGGAATCGGTATTTTTCGGGTAAATACATGTTTTGGTACTGTATTCGGTATATGCATAGAACACTGAAAATAGTCGCAAACTGACCCAATTTCCCAATATTGAATCATTCAGTAACTGGACGGGTTCATTGCTGACATCTCATGAACTTGACAAGTTACTGTGATAACTGATTAGTCTAGCAACTTATTTAATGGATCACTCCATTCCGGTTCGACGATTTACCCATAGAACCCCATAGAGCATGACAGGTACCCCATAGATACAGTTAAAACTAGAAGTCCTGTCACGAATAGTGCTCTTATCTAGGCTTACATGTAATTGCGTGTTGGAATTGAGCGCAATTGCCATATCGCATGGCATCCAAAGCACGACAGGTTCTCCTGGTTACTTTTAGCAAACACATGCAATGTTTCTGCCAATGGACCTCCGTGTTACCCGGAGGTCCATTGGCTGAAACATTGCTTGTGCACAGGCCATATGTACAGAATTTAATAGCTTTACTTGGGCCATAACACGCATATCAACGTGCTATTTGTGCGCTTTTCATGGCAGGACTTCTAGTTTTAACTGTACCCCATAGAAGAGTACTGGACCTAACTCCCTTTTACCCAATACGTTTACCCCTCTCCCTGTTGCATGCTTTTCGGACAACTCCCCCACAGAGAACACCCGACCTTGAATCTGAGTAATTTTTTATTTTTATATTTTAACCATTGACCCCAAGATACGTCCCTTTTCTTTCCGTGATGGCATTGTCGACAGCTGCAGGGGTCTCGAGGTGTAGACGATCTATCTGTTGCTGGCGACGGGTCACGGTTATGCTACCATATTTTTCAAAGTATCGTCTCGATTTTCTTATTGTCCTGTTTTGTCTCGGTGTTTCATTGTTAAAAAAGCACGCTTCGTGTACAGCTGATCAGAGCTGTTGAATTTAGTCTTAATAATTAGTGAATAAACATTGTATATATGTTGTGTACTCCAATCCGTATATTCAGTTTGCTCTTTTTCTCATTTGTTTTTGTTATATTCTATTTATTTAGTGGTGCGATTTCAAAAGGCGTACAGGTACCTGTAGGCAACTTTCGGTGATCCTCGTATAGTTTTTGAACAGTTTGTTTTTTCAAGAAACTGCTCGAAAACTTTCACGTTACGTCGAAGATCACAATTTCGTACACGTACTCATAGGGATAAGCGTTTTGAAACCGCTACCTTCCTATATATTGTTATTCATCTTGCATCGGCTACATTTTTCGTGATTCATTCAAGTAACACATTGTTCAAAACTAAATTATTATAACCAAGACCAATCGTCTATGCAGGTTAGAATATTCCGCTAGTGGAGAGGGGGGTGGGGGGGCCTAATTCCAATAGGGCGAGGATATGTCAGGAGAATATCCTTGGGCCTGAGACAGGGAAGGGTGTTGGAGGGAGAGCCCCTTTCAAAATAATCTAAAGATTACTTGAGTGGTCCCCATGTGCTCGTAACATCCCCTTCTCCCCCACCCCCCCCCCCCCCCCCCCCCCCACACCCTCCTTCACACACTCATGCAGGAATGTCGGGAGCATGGTCAAAATGATATGTCTTGATGTTTTTGGAATAAAATTGAAAATATTTGGTAATTTAGTTGTGGATAGTTTAGTTGTGCCCCCCACCCCCCTTCGACCCACCCATCAGGCTTATTCTTTGATAAGTAACATGCCACGAGCGCTGCCCCTACCCCCGCATCAAACCACAAGAGGGGTGTACACAGACCTCCTTTTTATGCCTAATTACAGCCCTTGAAATTAGGAATATTTTACCACGGCAATCAATTGCTGTGGTAAATTCCATTTCCCACGGCATTGCCACAGCAATCACAGACACGAAAATCAATTCTGTATACATTATGTGGAGACGATGAGTTGTAAGCCTCAGGCTTTATGTCTAATCCACAGCCTTGTTTGTATAGTTTAAGATTTGTTCACTTGGCTTCTTGGAAATAAATGTGGTTTGAACTAAAGAACATCACAAATCAAGTACTAGGAGTGCATTTAGCCTTTTCTAACTCAAGTATTGAGTATCAGGACTGGCAGATAACTGCCAGTCCGGATATTCAGTACTTGAGTTATATAATGAGTGTTGCACAAGGGTATTTTGGGTGGGACTTTCCCCCTAATTTCTAATACACATTATTGAAATATTATAAATTGAGCATCTGGGGAAAATGTTACTACAGCATTAATGTGCCATGGTAAAACTAATTTACAACAGCATTCACCATGGCTGTGCTGATTGCTGTGGCCAATTTTCGAGGGCTGCTAACTATACATGCATGTCTCCAAAGTTTGGCAGAGGTTTGTTCAAGAACTAGAACCAGCCAAAACAGTCTCGTATAGTTTTTTTTCAAGTCTCTTTATCTGTTGATCTTTGAAGTTGTTAATCTTGTTTTTTCTTCATTTTGTTTCCGCATTTCCTTCTACTGCATGAGCATAAATAAACCAATAAACACCATAAGCATGTTTTTGTTATTTGTTTACACTCCGTTTCATTTTGCCACCCTGTTCAACCACTGGCGTCTGACTCTTAATGAAAAACAATCGCCCAAAATCCAATATATAAGACCACTATCAAATATTACACTTCGGCCTAAAAACATTATACGTTAGTTTCCGCTAACCTTACCGAACCTGTTTCAAACCGCCTAGTCTAAGCATTTTATTGAAATTGCAAAAAAGTGAAAAAAACGATGGCATTTTTGCCACTTTCTAAGTCACGCCACACATATTGATGGTCAAAAATTTAAGATTTTATAAAAAAGAAGCTGTATTTTATATAAAAGCCTATCGAGCCACGGAACCTCTTCAAAATATAATATTCAGCTGTCCTCCTATTCTGAATTGTGCATTCGCATGCCTCACTTTATGACGACATGAGGTCAAGAAGTGTTAAAATTAGCACACCTCAGCACTTGAAATAAATTGCCTTTTTAAGTGATGGTGGTAATGGACTGGTTAAGTAACATCGTATTTGTCTTGGCTAAGAAGGCACAACAGACTTGCTTTTGTTTATTTGAGACAATAAAGTTCCCTGCTTTGGTCTTGTATGAAACACTTTTCAGCACACCATTTTGAAGGCTTGATGCTATCGTGACGTCAGTGTGTGCAAATAGCCAATCACTTTAAAGTGCAAGTGTAAATTTACAGGGAATCCCTTGGTATTTCACAAGGAAAATTTCCAGGTTTTAAATAGCAGGCATGCCATTGGTCCAAATGTATAATGTGATTAACTACATAAGTACACATGCTTACTGGAATACAGTCCATGTGTTTGTTTCAAATTAGATGTAAACAATATTCAATCACTTGCGTAATAATGGTCACTGTTACGGTGTGGAATTATTAATGATATTGGTAACAGAAAGAAATCTGAGAATCAGCAACAAAACTATGAATTTAACTATTCTGAAATTTAATTAAAAAAAATTAATATATAAAAAAAAATGATACAAAGATCTTTTACACTAATTGGCTTACAGAAAATAAAAAAATACAATGGTACTTATCAATTATAGAATTAGTCCAAAGTACAGTTTGACAGAATCCAGTAATCCAGTGGCGAAGTATCTTCTGAAGAAAGTTACCAGCTGGTAGATGTAGTACTAAATCCAAGAATGTCTCTCAGAAACAGTATCCCGTAGATTCGTAATAAAATTTTCACTTTGAAATTTCAGCAGTCTCCAATAAAATATAATAAAATGCTCTGTAAAATTCAAATGGAGTAAAAATCCAACAAGTATTGGCGCCACAGGTAATTTCCAAATAATCCAGTAGAATCCTGGCTTTTCACAAAATAATATTATTCTGTTTCACAGAAAGTATAAATTCTCTTTTCCAAGACGAATAGATTCTCTTCAAAATTCTCTTTTGGAATCAATCTCCAAATTCACAAAGAAGCACTGCTTCTATAATAAATGCACTGTTCTGAAACAATAATATTCTCCAATGGAAATAACTGAAGTGAGTCTTTTTGAAAGGCTTTCTAAGAATGAGTTTTTGAATTCTGTTGACAAACCTTTATATAGTAACCAGATAGAATGTCCCAGAAGAGGAAGTTTCTGCAATGTTCTATTAGTTTCTGGGGGATTCTGTTAAAGTTCAAGTAAACAAGGTTATTGACCTATTTAAACAATTAAACAATCAACAGCTATATGTACAATATATCAGTGTAACAAAGATGTAAACAAGGTCACTGAGTGCAAAAGAGTTAGACCAGTCAGAAAATTCAGCAATAAAAAAAAATATCTTTCTCATATAATTATCTACTAAGGATATATCAATCTCAATATAATATGGGGGCTATAACACACCCCGCCTTAAAAGAAAAAGTTTGAAGGTACTGAAAACTTTTTACATAATTTTAGCAGACTCTGACTGGTTTACAATACACACACACCATAATCTTCACAATTTTTTTTTTTTTTAATAAACATATATACACTTGAAGTGAATAGGGACCGATCATATCATTTTAAATTAGGATATTCTGGAAAGAGCATCAGCTACAACATTATCTCTTCCCGAAATATGCCTAATCTCTAAATTATATTCTTGAAAGGCTAAACTCCACCGCAATAATCTTTGATTCTTGTTTTTCATTTTATTGATAAATGTTAAGGGGTTATGATCGGTGTAAACTGTAATTGGACATTGGGTGGTTCCTAGATACACATCAAAATGGGTTAATGCCAAAATTAGAGCCAAAGTTTCTTTTTCTACTGTAGAGTAATTCTTTTGATGTTTGAGAAATTTTCTGGAAAAATAACATACAGGGTGATCAATACCTTGGGAATCTTCCTGGGCAATATACCCACCTGCTCCATTGTCATTTGCATCTATGAATAATTTGAAGGGCTTTTCATAATTGGGACTGGCCAGGACAGGGGAATTATTTAATAAAGTTTTTATTCTGTTAAAGGATTTCTGGCATTCCTCAGTCCAAACAAACTTAACCCTTTTTGCTCAATAAACTGGTCAAAGGGGAGACAACATCTGAAAAATTTAAACAAAATTTTCTATAATATCCAGCCATGCCTAAGAATCTCATGAGCTCTTTTTTAGAGTTTGGTACTGGAAAATTTACAATGGCATCAACTTTAGCCGCAATCGGCCTCACCTGCCCCTGCCCAACAACATGACCTAAATAATTTACAGTTGCTTTGCCAAATTCTGATTTTACCAAGTTAATAGTTAGGTTGGCTTGGGTCACTTTGTCAAAAAATTCTTGAATATGTTTTAGATGATCAGCCCAATTTGTATCTGTGTGTATAATAACATCATCAATATAAGCTTCACTGTGATCTAGGTCTGCAATTAAGTGGTTAACCATGCGCTGGAACGTTGCCGGAGAGTTTTTCATGCCAAAAGGGGTAACTTTATATTGATACAATCCAAATGGTGTAACAAAAGCAGATATTTCTTTTGCTTTTTCTGTTAAAGGGACTTGCCAATAACCCTTTAACAAGTCAAATTTTGTCACAAATTTAGCATGGCCAAGTTTGTCAATGCAGTCATCAATTCTAGGAATTGGATAATTGTCTGTTTTGGTGAGGCTGTTCACCTTTCGGTAATCTGTACAAAATCGGTAACTGCCATCAGGTTTTGGAACGAGTATACAGGGCGAACTCCAGTTGCTATGGCTAGGTTCTATGATATCATTGTCCAGCATATACTGTATTTCCTTTCGCATGATCTCAGCTTTGAAAGGGTTCAATCTATATGGATGCTGTTTGATGGGATTTGCCTCTCCTACATCAACATCATGAAAAATAACAGATGTCCTACTAGGCACATCAGGAAATAAGTGTTGATATTTGAAAATTAAATCAACTAAATCTTTTCTTTGGTCAGGCAGTAAATAATCTGTTTTATTTTGTAGATCTCTCAGGACATCTGAGTTCTGTAACTTCAGAGGTACATTTTCGCCGCCTTCATAAATATCCTCTACAGGATTTTCCAGCTCATCCATGTGGGTGACTGTTGAGACTGGTAAAGAGTTTGGTTCTCTCTCATAATAAGTTTTCAACATATTTATATGGCACAGCTGAGTATTTTTGAGTCTATCGGGAGTCTCAACAACATAATCAGTATCACTGATCTTGTGCTTAACAATATAAGGGCCTGAATATCTTGCTTGTAAAGCATTGCCCTTTAAAGGGAATAATACTAACACCTTGTCCCCAGGTTTAAAGGTGCGAAATTTTGCCTTTTTATCATACCAGGTCTTCATATGACTCTGGGCTTTCTGTAAATGTTTATTTGCCATTTCTCTGGCCTGGTGCAGTTTTTCCTTAAAAGTGGACACATAGTCCAGAAGAGAAATTTCAGGTGGCTCTTCCCCGAGCCATTTCTCCTTCAAAGCAGTGAGTGGACCCCTCACTGAGTGTCCAAACGCTAATTCAAAAGGGCTGAATCCCAGAGATTCCTGTACAGTCTCACGGTCTGCAAATAAGAGGAGATGTACTCCTTCATCCCAGTCCTTCTCATTATCCTCCCCATAGGCCTTTATCATGGTCTTCAGTGTTTGATGAAAGCGTTCTAGAGCTCCTTGACTTTCGGGATGATAGGCACTTGATGTGTACTGCTTAATTTTGAGCTCATACATCACCTGCTGAAAAATGTTTGACATAAAATTTGAGCCTTGGTCCGATTGTACTGACCTGGGTAGACCGAAAGTCGTGAAAAATTTTATCAAGGCCTTAACTATAGTCTTAGTTTTAATATTTCTTAGAGGAATAGCCTCAGGAAATCGTGTAGAAGCACACATGATGGTAAGAAGATATTCATTTCCAGATCTTGTTCTAGGCAATGGGCCAACACAATCAATAATAATTCTACTAAATGGCTCCTCAAAAGCGGGGATTGGTTGAAGGGGAGCAGGAGGAATCTTCTGGTTGGGTTTTCCTACAATTTGACAGGTGTGGCAGGTTTTACAAAATTCGACAACATCCTGTCGAAGCTTGGGCCAGTAAAAACATTGTTGAATACGAGAGTAGGTTTTCTCAACTCCCAAATGTCCAGCCATTGGATTTTCATGAGCCAGGCTTATTATTTCATTCCGGTATCTAGTGGGGACAACTATTTGATAAATAACCTCCCAATCACTATTGGAGGGTACTTCTGGTGGTCGCCATTTCCTCATAAGTACACCAGATTTTCTGAAATAACAGACAGGGGAGTTTTGGGCTTCAGCCTGTGTTAGAGCCTTTTCACGTGGCTCTGCAAGGTCAGGATCACTTTCCTGTTCCTGAATTAAAGAAGTCCGGGAAATGACATTCAAGGAGGTCCCCCTATCACTCTCAGGTGTAGTGGCCTCTTTACAATTTTTGGAGGAGTCATCACACTGACTCAGAAATGTCTGAGACAAATCAATGTCTTCAGAATCCGTAATTCTGTGACTGTTCTTATCCTCTGCTTTGCTGTTTAAATCAACACAATTGAGGTTGTTATCAACCTCAGCTTTCTTTGCCATGGACCGAGTCACAGCACATGCTGGAAAAGCAAAAGGAAAACATTCCTTCAAATTAATAATACTTTCATCTGTGCTCGGCTTATCCACCACTTGAGGTTCTACAGTGACTTTGTCACCAGCTAAGTCATTTCCCAATAATAAAGAAATACCTTTTACAGGTAGAGTAGGTCTGATTCCTACTGTCACAGTCCCATTTACTAAGCTACTTCTTAAATTTATTTTATGAAGTGGGACCTTTAAAGAGTTTGACTCAATACCTGATATTAGAACTTGTGCCCCTGTAGCACTTTCTTCAGAAAATGGCAAAATGCCTTCTAACATTAATGACTGAGTAGCCCCTGTGTCTCTCAGTATTTTTATTGGTAAGGAACAGTGCTTATCCCCCTCAAGGGAAACAAAGCCTTCAGAAATAAATGGCTTATAATTTTCTAAAGCATCTTGCTTTATTACATAATTTTCAGGGCATGGAGCACATGCTAGTGCATTCTGTGAAGTAGAGGACTCATTTTTCCTTTTTAACAGCCAGCAATCAGATATTAAATGACCTGCTTTCTTACAATAATTACAAGTTTTAGTTGAACTGTTGGGTCGTAATGGTGTAGGGCTGGCATTGGATGACTTATTCTCATTAGGCTTCCGATTAAATTTAGGTGGTGAAAAGTTTGTAGGATGGGAAGGATGATTGGAAGGATGAGTTTTATCTGAAGCTGGTCTAGGTCCACTTTGGAAAGAATTCTTGTTGGGCCAAAAATTTGTGGCGTTACGACTCATTTTATGAGTTAAGGCATAGTCATCTGCTAGTACTGCTGCTCTGTTCAAAGTGTCAACTTTTTGTTCATCCAGGTGGGCCTTTATATCTGAATGTATCTTTCCTTTGAACTCTTCAATTAGCATCATTTCTTTTAATTTAGAGAAATCTTTCCCTATTTCTTTTGAATGGCACCACCTGTCAAATAAATTTTGCTTTTCTCTGGCAAATTCCACATGAGTTTGATTTTCGTTTTTATAATAATTTCTGAATTTCTGCCTATAGGCCTCTGGAACAAGTTCATATGCCTTAAGTATAGCCTCTTTAACAGTGTCATAATTATTGCTTTGCTCAGAAGATAGAGCGGAATAGATTTCTTGGGCCTTCCCTTTTAAAACACTTTGCAATAGCAAAGTCCAGACATCCCTTGGCCATTCTAAACTTGTTGCCACTTTTTCAAAATGTAAAAAATATTTATCAATTTCTTTTTCTTGAAAGGGGGGAACTAGCCTAACATGTTTAGTTGCATCAAATCTACTTGGGGAAATTACATCTGAGCCTTGACGCTGTGATTCTAATTCTTTTATTTTTATTTCCTTTTGAATTTCTAATTCTTTTAAGTGCATTTCTTTTTGAGTTTCTATTTCCCTTAATTTTAATTCCCTATCCTCCTTTTCTTTTTGAGCCTGAATTTGTATTTGTTCCCTTTCTTTTTGAGCCTGAATTTGTTCCCTTTCTTTTTGAGCCTGAATTTGTTCCCTTTCTTTTTGAGCTTCTAATTCTTTTAATTTAATTTAATTTTCTCTTTCTTCTTTTTCTTTTTGGGCCTCTAATTCTTTTAATTTCATTTCATTTTCCTGCCTTTTCATTTCTTGTTGCATTTCTAATCTCTTTAGTTCTAATTCTAACTTTTTGAGTTCAAGGGCATCAGTAGGTTGTGGTTCAGAGACAGGTGACCCAGACTGAGGCAAAAGACCCTCCTCAATATAATGATTAACAATGAGCTGTTTAAGTTTATGCTTGTTCAGACCAGGGGTGGCAGGTAATTTTAGACACTGAGCAAGTTGAAATAAATCCTCCTTCTTAAGAGATTCTAAAAGGGCCAAACTAGGAGATCTTTCAAATTCAGAAAAAAATTCTGTCACAATAAATACCATGATGAAAAGGTTTGCTGGTTCTCAGATTATATAACTGAAAGTTTCTAAGAAAGTTTAAATGTTTTGAAAGTGAGCCAAAATAATAATTGAAATATGCAAATAAAGCTTTCTCGTTATCTTATATTCAATCTCGGCAACGAGCCCCCAATTTCTGTTACGGTGTGGAATTATTAATGATATTGGTAACAGAAAGAAATCTGAGAATCAGCAACAAAACTATGAATTTAACTATTCTGAAATTTAATTGAAAAAAATTAATATATAAAAAAAAATGATACAAAGATCTTTTACACTAATTGGCTTACAGAAAATAAAAAAATACAATGGTACTTATCAATTATAGAATTAGTCCAAAGTACAGTTTGACAGAATCCAGTAATCCAGTGGCGAAGTATCTTCTGAAGAAAGTTACCAGCTGGTAGATGTAGTATTAAATCCAAGAATGTCTCTCAGAAACAGTATCCCGTAGATTCGTAATAAAATTTTCACTTTGAAATTTCAGCAGTCTCCAATAAAATATAATAAAATGCTCTGCAAAATTCAAATGGAGTAAAAATCCAAGAAGTATTGGCGCCACAGGTAATTTCCAAATAATCCAGTAGAATCCTGGCTTTTCACAAAATAATATTCTGTTTCACAGAAAGTATAAATTCTCTTTTCCAAGACGAATAGATTCTCTTCAAAATTCTCTTTTGGAATCAATCTCCAAATTCACAAAGAAGCTCTGCTTCTATAATAAATGCACTGTTCGGAAACAATAATATTCTCCAATGGAAATAACTGAAGTGAGTCTTTTTGAAAGGCTTTCTAAGAATGAGTTTTTGAATTCTGTTGACAAACCTTTATATAGTAACCAGATAGAATGTCCCAGAAGAGGAAGTTTCTGCAATGTTCTATTAGTTTCTGGGGGATTCTGTTAAAGTTCAAGTAAACAAGGTTATTGACCTATTTAAACAATTAAACAATCAACAGCTATATGTACAATATATCAGTGTAACAAAGATGTAAACAAGGTCACTGAGTGCAAAAGAGTTAGACCAGTCAGAAAATTCAGCAATAAAAAAAAATATCTTTCTCATATAATTATCTACTAAGGATATATCAATCTCAATATAATATGGGGGCTATAACAGTCACTGTTGAGACAAAACACTTGAACAGTTGATGAAGAAAAGTAATACATATGAACAGATGCCTTGCATCAGGTTTTGTGATTTTGGGTGAACTTTTATTGAGTGTTGAAGTCAAGGGAAAACTTCGAAAGTTTTATCTACATGTACATCTTAATTCTAACACACAGGCATTCACACCAGTTTAACATATGCCTTATGGGAATCCTGTCAGGAGAGCTCACCGTGACTGAATACAGACTCTCTGACTAATCGCTAACTGGCACTTGACCAGAAATTGACCGATAGGTAACCCCTCATTATCTCAAAAGTATACAACTTTCTAATTTCAGCCCTGTTCACATTAGGCTAATTTACATACGGAAATTAATGCGAAACTGAAACAAAGTAACAGCTAATTATAGCTTCTCTGTCGAAGTCGATAATTTGGCGCCCCTCTCTCGGCACTTTCCGACTTACCAGTTTAATATATTAGCCAATAGAAACACTAGATTACCTCACCGAAAGGTCAACACTAAAAGTCTCTCTGGAAATCACTTCCACTTCATCTGGAACCAGAAAGGATGGAAGTTGGGAAATTTCTCTGAAACCCACCTCTCCCATCCCGATTAGTTTCTCATTCCTTGACTTCACTCATTGGGCTTTTATTCAAACCAAGTTCGTGTCATCACTCCACTCATGGTGGCATTTGGTTCGCCACCTTTGATGTGAGATGAATTTTGGCCATATATGGATTTAGTATTGTCACATTTCACATGTATGTATGCAGGGCTTAGGCCAAAAAAAAAAAAAGGAATTGATTCTCAGGCACCGCCGCGTTGAAAAAAATGGCCCGCGTTGGGCCTTTTTATTTGGACCGTCATTGCACGAAAATAGAAAACAGGGAAATTGAAAAGGGACTATTGGTTTTAAGGCCCAAAACCAACGAATAAACAGGTAAATATACACAGGCGTGTGTTAAGTGTGAGAGGGGAAAGGTTTTCGCCATATTTTCAGGAGATTGGGCGCACACGGCAGGGGAATTCAAACGCAAACTTGACTCGGTCGATGTTGGGCGAGTTGTCCAACACAGGCATAACCCACCTTGTCGAATACTAAACGTTAAATTTGCCAGGTACTGGCGTCAAGTAAACCTTTTTTGCTGTGAAAACACGAATGAGAAATAGTGAGAATAATCGGTACAGGTAAGTATATTTTCGGGGTGGGGAATTATCACTTACTAAAGAAATACAAAAGTCCAAATTCTGCTGACGTGTCATGAACATAACGGGAAAGAATGGGCAAACACTGAATGGAATCTGAAATTCAGATTTTTCCAGAGCAGTTGTGCATCTAAGGAGATTACTCAAAACACACCTGCGTTTCCCAATACGAATGACGTCTTCATTCAAAGTAAACAAAGTCTTTACGGGCCGACACGTCCAGCTTATTTTGTGTATTGAGTTGGGCCTATCCATTTATTAATTTCACCCACGGGAGATCGGATAGTGATATGAATGAAAGGGCTTCGCCACAGTGGAAAAATAAAGTGATGTTTCCCTTTTTTAAATATCAAACTTGATCGCTTGGATGTATACGGGTTCAAACTATTTTTAATAGGCGTGGTCTTTGGGAGGGGCTCTTTGACAGACGGCTGATGACGTTACAAGTGCTGTGTAAGTTCCATGCCGAGTTGACACCGGAAGCTTGCTTCCATTCTGGTTTGTTTTTGTTTCCCTTCTAAAATTTCTATCGTAAAAATGTTAATTTCTATCAAAATAACTCACAATGATTAGTGCTGGGCGGTATTTCGGTATACCGATTATAATCGGTATAATTTTCAATACCGTTACCGATACCGTCAAATAAAATCATAATCGGTATACCGAAAAGTCTGTTTTACCGCGGTGTGCAGACCACAGTTTGCTCGTCTCAATTTTCAGGAAGTAATTTTCCATCACTGGGACGGATTATCATTGGATTTATTTCGGTGTTTTCCCTACCCATCGCCATGACTGCCCTCACACACCTGGGAACATTTCCTTTTAAACTGCTCTAGTGGTTTGTCTTAACAGTCACCACAAAAAGAAGTGTGAATAAATATTTATTTACATCGATTCTGAAACAAATTCACTTTTGAAGTGAGAGGACACATTTGTTATACAGGAAGCATGCGTACCAGGTCACGTTGAACATTTTGACCAATGCCATTACTGGGATTTCTATCCATGAAGTTTTGATTGGGTAACCCAAGGATTCCCTATATTTTAATACGTGTACTGGAAAGTGATTGGCTATTTTCACACACTGACATCATAACAGCATGCTGCCCTAAAAATAGTGAGACAAAATGTTTTGTGTTTCAACATCAACGCAAGGAACTTTATTGATTTAATTTCATCAAATAAATGAAAGTAATCTGTTTATGCGTCCATTGTCAAGACAAATACGATGGCACTTGACCATTCTGCTATCACTATTACTTGAAAGGCATTTTATTTTAGGTGTTTAGGCGTGTTAATTTTAGCACTCACTGATGACGTGATTAATTTAAGGAGGGATGCTTTCGCATATGGTTTTCAGAATCTCAGCTCGGGCTACTGTGATTAGAAGACCCCTCCCCCCACACACTCCCTTCCCCATCCATGGATATTGTTTCTATGTCACAAATTCTACCAAACGCCTCCAAAATCAATCTTGATCAATATGACCCGCAGCTGGTTTGGGTGAAATCCCAGCAGATGTTTCAGCCCTTATCATGCAGTGTTTCCGCTATGCCGGCAGGTGAGGGGGGGGGGGGGGGGGGGGGGGGTCCAGGTCAACTTGCCCTCGGGAAAAACTTTTTTGAAGATTTTTTTTGGTGGGGGGGGGGGGTTGCTTTGTTAAATCACGCATTATAAACTGAAAAATGAAAATTGATATCAAAATAACTGAAGTACTTAGCATAAATTTTGAGTTAACCCGAGGGCGAGTTGACCCGTTCCCGCAGGGGGACCCTTCAACGGCTGCATTCCCCTATCTAATATTCCCCTGTTGAAAATACACACAGGTTATTCCTAACGTGTGAGAAGTCAAACAGAACAGGCTAACGGAGCTGAATTGTGAAATGATACCCACATGATAGCAGGCATTTTCCCTGACGTCAAATAAATCGGAGAACTCCAATAACTGATTGGGCAAACCAGTGATGGTACAAGTCTCAATATCCCCACATGGTGACGTATTCACATAGATTATCACAATGAAGAATGCCTGTTTCTGTATCCCCACTTTATCTGTGTATTTAAAAATAACCTTTTCAATTTTAACCAATGAGAAAAGAGAAAGCACCCGATTTGTGTGCGGTATTACAACATGGCTGCGTCCATGTACACAGTGATAGTGCCATAATATATTTGACGCACTGGGCAAGCTGGATTGTTAAATTAATGACACAGTTGTAATAAAGGTTTTCATATTTCATTCTGAGCACTACACATTTTTACCTGTCGGAATTCAAACCGGAGGAAAAAAATTGCAGACGCATATGCGTTTTTGCCGATGCAAATTCAGTGCTGGACCCACAGCAATTGTTTTGTTTTGTTTTGCTAAGGCTAATTTTACGAATTTCTAGGGGTGGTGTTCATAAATTTCCCCTATGACCAAAACGGCCTCGTTTTTTTTACCCTAGCTGAAACACTGCCTTATGACACATCTTTGACGGCTGTTTCGTCCCATACTAGGCGATACGCTGATTGGCGCATCACAGTTGAAAATAATCGGTATAACGGTATACCGCGGTATTTTTTTGTGAATACCGTGATATTTTTTTTTCCCAATACCGCCCAGCACTAACAATGATACCAAAATAATACGAGGGTGGTCAATAATATCTATGGAAGACGACAGTACTTTGGGGGAGTTGGTTAAAAAACTGTTCGCCGGTGAGTTTGATATTTGTATATCATTTTACAATATGCACTTTCCATGCTTTTCAGGTAAAAACAGACATCAGAAAGTGACTTTTGCCTCTCAATCCTTTCTCACCATCTGGAAGAAATAAAAATAAAAAATAAAAATAAAATCCTCCCTCCCTCATTGATTTGAAAAAAAAAAATTGCCTGAGAATCAATTGATTTTTTTTTTTTGGCCTTCTATTTTATTTAAATTTGGGATAATCCATTTGGATTTTCTCGAAAATTATAGCGAGAATCCATACCTGCTATGAGTGTCCTAGGATCCCATGAGGCCACCATGGTTGGACCTCTGGTGTATATGGATAATACATATTAACCCTTTACCCAACACAGCTTTTTAATTTTTAAATCATAAACTGAATTTCATAATTAAAAAAAAAAACACAATATTTACCAATAAAACCTTCCAAATATGGATGTCATTGGAACCAGCTCACAGAGCCGGTTCCAATGACAGCCATATTTGTACAATTTTAGTGACCAGGTGTCAGGATATTTCACGAAAGCCTTGTATTGGCCAATTTGCTGCGCTATGTTAAAGGGATAAATTGACTTTCATGCGAATCCGAGCAGTGGTGCACAAGAATCAACATGGATTCGCGCCAGTTTTGTTGAATTGATTCTCAGATTCTCGCCGAAATGTAAGCCCTGGTATGTTAACAATTAGCAGAATAAATCTATGTATGGTCCTTACAGCAATCACTTGTTAGTCGTCTTTTCATCAAACTGAGCTCCGCCAATGCTGCCTGGAGCAACCGGCCCATGTTCGTCTAAAAGGTGACCCAAGAGCACAAAAACATTTCATGGTCTGACAGGGCAGTAAAAAGGGAAAAGCCCCAAATTAAAACCAACATTAATCCACACTAGAGAAGTAAAATCACTTCTTGTAAGCCGTGACATTAATTTAAAGCAAGTTGAAATTTGTATACCGCCTCACCGGGATAAAACCAACTTTTTCAGACACCGAGTATGATTTAATTAGCCAGTAACGGTGACGGTTTGTGACGGTAATGCAGGGTTTCCGCTAGGGGAAAATTTGTGGGTCCGGTAGTTTATATAGAGGGGGCTGGGGGGGGGGGAATTTAGATTTTTAAGTGCTCTCTGGGGGCATTCTGGTCGCTAAAATGTTGATTAATTGAAGTGGAAATTGTGTATTTTTTCCTCCTACAATTCTCTAAATTCCCACGGGACACACAATACTACATCTGGTCGGAGGTTTCATAAAAATACAAACCCAAAACAACACAAAATCCACAAATCCTGACAGTGACTGTGATGCTTGACCTCAATTTTTAGCTGCGACTAGCAGCTCTATAAGTGGCAATGTCGGTCGGTCGGTTTGTCTGTGACCAACGAGTTTCAAAACTCAATAACTTTTAAAATACTTTATGGAATGACAGCCACTGTTCAATGCATGTGTTGTTTAAAATACTTTTCTTGGAGTTATGGCCCTTGATGAACTTAGGATTTTGTGAGATTGCACCACCTGTCGCAGCCACGGTGTCGATGTTGCAATTTTTTTCATACAACCCGATAAGTGCTGACGTAAATAATTGGAAATGCAGAGAGAACGAAATATTCGAAAAGAACCATGATGTGGACAGGGCTGGGTGGTTTTGAAATTTGCATTTTGGTTTGGGTTCGGTTTTGTACAAAAACTCGGTTTTTGGTTTTTCAAAATATATTGTAGAAATCCACATTTTAGAGGGTAATGTACACATAAAATCTGTCTGTATTTGTCATCCAAGTCATGAGGCTCATATAGCGTGTTGAGTCATTCGGGTTAATCAGTGTTCACCACTCTTCTCAGCTAATGGACATATTGTGTACAGTGTTGGGCTACTGTAGTGGGCAACAGTAGTGGAGCGGTGGAGCCATGAGGTATCTAGGGAGACCAGCCCCCCCCCCCCCCCCCCCCACCCCACTACACTCAAAATCCCACTTGCTTCTCCCAACCCCAAATTTGAAAAGATTCTTTTTGATTCCCTGCCCTCAGTACAAGTACAGTACCCTCAGTCCTGAGACCCTCCCCCCCCCCCCCCCCCCCCAAAGAAAAAAAAACAAAAAAAAAAAAATTTTCACCAGCATGGTCCACAGGATTTCAAACCATGGCTCCAGTGGGCAACAGTGGTGGAGCGGTGGAGCCATGAGGTATCTAGGGAGACCAGCCCCCCCCCCCCCCCCACCCTCCACTCAAAATCCCACTTGCTTCTCCCATCCCCAAATTTGAAAAAATTATTTTTGATTTCCTGCCTTCAGTACAAGTACAGTACCCTCAGTCCTGAGATTCCCCCCCCCCCCCCCCCACCAAAAAAAAAAAATCTCCACTAGCATGGTCCACAGGATTTCAAACCATGGCTCCACCACTGGTGGGAGCTGCCTTGTTCTGTCAGTGAGATTTGGGGCCTTGTCAAGACAAGATGCAGAAATTCACAAGAAAAGCTACATTTTAGCAAAAATCAGTATTTCCTTATTTTTTATGGAGTCGCTAAGCTCTCACCCTGGTTTTGGTGGCTAATGTGCAATTGTTGTGCTTATTTTGGTAATTATCACATCACTTGAAAATAGACGTGCCCCGTATTTCTTGATGGTTTCTGCTTCAAATGACGGTGGAATAAGAGGAACACAAATCATATTTCTTCTGATTTTGATAACTATTGTTGAAGTCGTGATATACGAATCACTTTTATTGGTAACTCACTCCAATGCTGTCACAATATCTCACCTAATTTCGACTGTAGAGGTTCGTTTTTTACTTTGATTCTGCCCAAACATAGAAATTGGACGAAATGAGCGGTGCCAAGGCGAAGATATTACCAATTTTACTTTGCCCTCTTGGCTGATCCCTTCGTTGATTTTATTTCAGTCAAGACAGGCGATTGATATTTTTGAAGGGAGACTGCTGCATAATGGGATTTGAAAGAAAGTTTGCAATGTTGCATCTTGGGATTTGTTGTGTTTACAAAATACACATGGTCATGACACGTGTTGATTATAACATCTTCATATTGGGAATGCAGGGACCGATCAGGACTATTTAAAATACACTCTAGCCTCGGAGCCTATTTTTTCAATTCATGCGCCAGATTTCAATTTACGGAGTCACACTGCTGTTTGTAACACACACTGCAAGTATGTAATAGCTCACATCATTTTCATTTAGTACACTATAGCAAACATTAATCTTCACTGTGGTTTCTGATCAAGTCTTGGCTGCCTATTTAGGCAGCCAAGACTTGATCAGAAACCACAGTGAAGATTAATGCTTGGTAATTAAGACTTGAAGTATTAACTTAAGCACTCTACAACAATGATAAATGATAATCATATATACAATACATGTAAGAGTGTCTCTCTCGATTATCCATCGAAAGAATATCAAAATATGATCTGAGAAGTTACGCGCCAACTGAGAAGCCTATTTCTGGGATTTAAGAGCCAGGTCCTGATGTTTCAGAACCAAATACGCACTGGCGCATGCCCGGGTCGGTCCCTGGAAGGCAGCGTGTGTACCTGACAGACCTGCAGTACTGCACGATTCTTTAAAGTAAGTTCAGGGCTTGCCTTGAGTCGGGGCTGATCAGCCCAGGCCCCGAGATCAGCCCCGAGGAGCACTTGCTGGGGGCTTTTTTCAAGCCCCAACATTTTCCACAAAAAAGCACTAACAATAATGGACAAAATGGAAAATCAGCCCCGAAAAGGCCCCGACCTCAATATGTGGGGCACTTTTTTAGGCTCCAACCATTTTACTCAAGACGAGCCCTGAAGTTCAGATATTATACAAACAATTCCCAATAAGTTTAAAAAAAAACTTTCAATAGTTACCTGCCATCCATTTAATAGGATGTGTTCTATTTTAATTTAACCATTTTATTGTTGACAAAAAACATGACTGCCAAGGCGCAGCGCTATCTATGAGCATGTGACTTCAGAGAACGTGCCAGTAGTCGGTTAATTAACATAATTTACTCATCATTTTTCCCATCTGAACTTTGAGGTTTTAAAACTCAATAAATTTTATGTTTACCTCCAATCTAATTTACAACGTGCCGTACGCAGATGATTTTGGGTCAAAGGTAATTTATAATACTTTTACACCATATATTGTCAGGTAACTTGCATTACCTCGTTGGTCGAATATGCCCGGTTCATTAAATTTACTTAACGATTCTTGAATTGCATGTGTGGATTTTTACGTAAGACTTTTTAATTTTTCATATTCCATCTGCTGGTGGTTCTGTAGATATTGTTTAAGATACAAGAAATTTGCTACCACTATTTGTGGGGGGAGGGGGGATTTGTTGTCACTCCTCTCGAAGTAAGCATAAATGGCACAGCATTTACCTTTGCCTGACATTTAAGCCTTTGGCGTACGGATGAGTGGTCATAAAACTTAACCAATTCTGGGACATTTGTTGAAACCGAAAGTCGCGTTTTTTTGTTAAGGCGGCAGTTCGGTTTCGGTTTAAAAAAAAACAGAAGCGAACCGAAAAACCGATAAACCGCCCAGCCCTAGATGTGGACGTGTGATGTCATGCACGTGCAATTACGTCATTTATCGCTCGAAATAAAAGCCAGTGATTTCAGACCAAACACAACAATTTTAGTCCGAAATGTTATAGGCGACATTTAGGATTTGAACTTGGTTTCCCCTCTCGTCTGGGGGAGGGGGGGGGGGGGGGGGGGGGGGGGGTTATAAAGTATCAGGTTGTCGCCAGTAATAGTAGGCAAAGTATACAACATAATTATGCCTATATTACATGGAAACAAAGGATCCTGAGTGTTGTTACGATACAGCTTTGTACTCGACATTTTAACCACCAGCTTTTCTGACTGATCATAGTATGATCGGCGGGGGGAATGGGTCCGGTCGACGGACCTGCAGCCGGTCTAGCGGAAACCCTGGGTATTGACAATTTTACTGATTATAGTCGATATACCGTAAAGCCGCACAGCACGACACAGAGGCCTATTTATGTTGAAAAAGTTACAAATTGAGGTGAGGGAACTGCATTATGAAAAAAAAAAAAAAATAAATAAAAAGTTTTTCCGACCTACTGGCCCTATTTTTTTTTGTTCCTGTTAGCGGAAACAAACGTATAATTTTTTAGGCCTTACAATCGTAAAATATTTATTATATGATTATAAGTGTAATATTTGATAATGATTTTATGTATTGGTTTTTTGGCGATTAATTTTCATTATCCAAGAGTCAGATGCATTTGGTTCTGAGAACTCGACCAAGTGAAATAACTTCTGTCAACAAATGAGTAACTGACACTTGAAGGGTGTGATAATGCTTGTTTATCACTCCATGATGTTCTTTGAGGTATCTTTGGGGAACGCCTCATGATCTATGGGGTACATCGTCGAACCCCTCCATTCATTGTAAATCAATACGCTGCATTAGATTCAATAAATAATTTGCCAAGCTGATCAGTTGGCCTCTCTGTCCTTCGTATATGAACATGCCCCTCCCTCATTGAATTGGGCTTTTCAGTAAGTTTTCACTGGCAGTAATGCCCTTGGTCTGCCAACCCCCCCCCCCCCCCCCCCCCCCCTTCCCCCATTCCTATCTTTCAAAGTGGCAACAAGATTAATGTTAGTGAATCCAGTGTTCAATATCTACACAAATATGCAAGTAAATTGAAGTAATTCAACATTAATTAATTAGAGCTGTAGGTTTTTAAATTTCTTGTTCGGTTTCGGTTTTGGTTTTTCAGGTGGAGAAAAACCTCGGTTCAGTTCGGTTTTCGGTTTGTTCATGAGGCCAAGTAAAATTCAATAAAACTCATTCTTATGTCCGGAGTCATAACTGAATGGTAGTGAAAATGAGTGAAATTCAATGAATGCCTGAAATAAGCTATAATACATGAAGAATCAGGAAGGCCAATATAATAATTACCTAAATATACAGAACTTTTATTGTGCTTGGCCATTTTTCGCAGTCTGACACCTACACGCAACTTGAGGAAAGCTGCAAACACAACTAAACTGAAATGTCGGAAATTCACAGAATGTAGCCTTCCCAGAGTAGTGAGAGTACCCAGACACTGCCATTGGGAGTGTCTGGGTACTCTCACTACTCTGGGATGGCTACATTCTGTGAATTTCTGCAGCAAGAGAGTGTTTAATAAAAAATGAAAAACCTTAGATTACGGGATGTCGACGGTTTCTGTTTCGGTTTTTTAAAAAAACTAAAAACCTCGGTTCGGTTTCGGTTAACCTACAGCTCTATAATTAATCTCTGTGGTAATCCCAGTCGTGAAAACATTGTGCAATCTTTGCCAGTCATAAAATGTGTCAATGATTTGGTTTTATCCAGCTTTTAGAGATGGGTGGTTTTCAAATTTACTTTTCAGTTTCGTTTTTTATGTAAAAAAAACCTTGGTTCGGTTTTTTGGTTTTCTTTTCAAACCATGGAATAAGCAATGATACTGGCAACCAGCAAGGGACTGAAGGGAGTTGGGATATTCATTGTGGGAAATTTTGGCCAAGAGCCAAAGACGATTTATTTTTGGTACTTTAGGTCATACATTTTTTCACAATGGCTAATCATGACTGCAACTGTGTAACAGATATAAACTCATTTTAATCGATCATTTATACCCATGTGACCCCCCCTTTAGCCTTTTAGAGGACTTCTACGCAAAGCATTGGCCATTGGTTACTGGGGTCTGGGACCAATTTTACAAGTAAAACACTGCTAGTTCAGTGAGTGTTGTTTGCCACAGTAAACAAGCACTGCTTCGCTTCCAAGGATCACCAGGAGGATTACTGGAGTAGGCCGGGACTGTTTGTCACATCATGGGCAAAGTCAGGTGGAGGGGGTGGGGGGCTAAATTGTATTCATGTGGAAATATTGGACCTGTTTCAGTAAATCTTGGAAAAACGGCTGAGTTGAGAAAAGACAACAGTCACAACACTCTTTACAAGACTGTTGACTAAACACGACATGGCTATTAAAAATAACAAAATAAAAAGAGAATTGATCTACTTTGTCAATTTGATTTGGTATTTTACTTGCTCCTGGGGAACCGTTTTCAGTCTGAACCCCAAACTAGTGCATGTTGGTTTTTAGCTTAACTTGACAAAGTCAAGATAATCTATTGCCATCACGCATACGGAAGTCTGTTAGTCTGTTCACATTTTCCTTTAGCACGGGCTACACCCCTCAGTTCTTGTCGGATCATAACAAAATTTCATATGCAGGTTTGGGGTCATGTCTAGATGAGAACATCCCCTTTTGGTCGCGATCGGTCAACCGGTATGGCTGCCCGAGCCCAAAACCTGAAAACCATTAGCACAGTCTACAGGTTGTATTTATGAAGGGATTTCATTGTAACTTGGTAGGATGCCTCTGTATAATGTCTACAGTGGTGTGATCACAAAAGTGGAAGAAATTTCGTTTCTGCGTTTATTAAAACGAAGCGCAATGGAAACCGCAATCACGATTCAATTGATAATGCATCAAGTAAATTGAGCCGAAATTGCACAAACTGCGATTTCATTGATTAAAATGACGGGATCGCGATTTGCACAGGGCTTATATTTCGTCTAAATTTGTGAGAATCCATTCGGATTCTCGTGAAAATGGTTGCGAGAATCCATACCTACTATGAGTGTCCCAGGATCCCATGACGCCACCAAGGTTGAACCACTGTTGTATACTGATAACACATGTTAACCTTTTACCCAACACACGTTTAATTTTTTAAAACTAAGTTGCTAATTTTTAAACAATAAATAATAAATAAATGATAAAATAATTAAATGAACAATATTTACCAATAAAATCTTACAAATATGGCTGTCGTTGGAACCGGCTCACTGAGCCGGTTCCAGTGACAGCCATATTTGTAAGGTTTTATTGACAAAGTTTATGGATATTTCAGGTCACGTTAGCCTTCTATTGGTTAATTTGTTGCCGCTGTGTTAGTTAAAGGGTTGAATTGACTCAATTTTTTCACGCGAATCCTAGCAGAGGTGCAGCGAGAATCGACATGGATTCTCGCCGGTTTTATTGTGCGAATCGATTCTCGTTGAAATATAAGCCCTGTTTGCATGAAATTTTTGGTCGGCTCACTGTACACGACCGTTCTTGCGAAAATTTCAGCTACAGGTATAATGAAGTTAAACGATAGTGATACTCGCGCAGTCCTGTAAACGTGGATTTTTTCATGGCGTTATGGAAAAAATGAACAATTAAATGTTGCTAAAAATCATTTTCGTATTCCCAACGAACTTATAAAGTTGTTTGTGAAGCCTATATTTCTTTCCGATTCAATTCCACGGATTACCAAGCGAAATATATCTTGGAACAATTTGAATTTTAATATATTATATTTCCTAAGTCCATTGCAAAATGTGACGTCGTCCCCTCAGCTGACCCCACCTTGCAGTTTGGACCTCGACTAATTCGGAGCCAGACTAATTTGGACCCAAAAAGCACAAACTCGGCCACATTATCAGTTCATGAACCATACTGGGTACAACCAGTAATTTAATTTAACCTTCAAATAACGAAACCCCGCTCATTATTGGGTTAAAAAGCGAAACACAAGTTTCACCTAATATGCAACTGAACGTAATCCTGTTTAAAGCCCAGCAGGTGAACCATGTCTGGTGTTCAAAATGAAATAATAAACGTTAAGCGTGAAGGTGGTGTTTGAGCCTCTTTCTCCTAAACCACTGGCCATATTTTAATTAAATTACATGTAAGTAGTGGTTATATAGGGGCATTTTGATTTTTTATGCAAATTAGGTTTCAGCTCATATTGAGCAGAGGGGTGGGGATATTTTTTGAAAATCATCTTCCACTGAACCACCAGTAGCTGAGACTTGATATGTGGTATACAGAGTCCTTTTGAGGTTTAGAAGCAAGTTTGTTCAAGAGAAGTTTGTCGGGCATTATTTGCCTTCGTTATGGGATGGGCAAAAATTTTGGCCACACCTAAAATTCCTATTTTCAGAACCGTGAGGTTGATTTGAACCAAATTTGATATGAGATGATAATGGGTCATAAGTAGTTGATTGATGCAAACATTTTTTTTTCTCATTGCCCCGTGGGAACCTCGGGAGCTAAAAATAGGAAAAACCTTAAAACTGCCATATCTCCAAAACTACACGGCACAGAGAATTCTTATTTTGTATGAAGCTTACTTTTATCCAGTAGAATAGAATGGTTAAAAAAAATCCGTATCGGTTTGATCACAAGGTACTTTTTTCAGGACTTTGAAACGACTTTTAACGCTGTAGGCAATGGGAAAAACATTAAAAAATCTTCTCCAGATCCAGCAGGCAGAATCTTGATATTTGGTATGCAACATTGTAGGGTGGATCTGATTCAAGTTTGTTCAAATCGGCCTCCTGGGTTCATATTTGGGCTCAGTATAGGAGTCCGATTTCGAACTTAGTGCATTTCAGGCAAATTTCTTCAAAATCTTCTCCAGATCCAGCAGGCAGAATCTTTTGATATTTGGTATGCAACATAGGGCTGGGCGGTTTTGAAATTTGCATTTCGGTTCGGTTTCGGTTTTGTACAAAAACTCGGTTTTCGGTTCGGTTTTCGGTTTTTCATAATATATTGTAGAAATCCACATTTTAGAGGGTAATGTACACATAAAATCTGTCTGTATTTGTCATCGAAGTCATGAGGCTCATATAGCGAGTTGAGTCATTCGGGTTAATCAGTGTTCACCACTCTTCTCAGCAAATGGACATAATGTGTTGGGCTGCTGTAGTGGGCAACAGTGGTGGAGCGGTGGAGCCATGAGGTATCTAGGGAGACCAGCCCCCCCCCCCCCCCCCCCACCCTCCACTCAAAATCCCACTTGCTTCTCCCATCCCCAAATTTGAAAAAATTATTTTTGATTTCCTGCCTTCAGTACAAGTACAGTACCCTCAGTCCTGAGATTCCCCCCCCCCCCCCCCCCCCCCCCACCAAAAAAAAAAAAATCTCCACTAGCATGGTCCACAGGATTTCAAACCATGGCTCCACCACTGGTGGGAGCTGCCTTGTTCTGTCAGTGAGATTTGGGACCTTGTCAAGACAAGATGCAGAAATTCACAAGAAAAGCTACATTTTAGCAAAAATCAACATTTCCTTATTTTTTTTATGGAGTCGCAATGCTCTCATCCTGGTTTTGGTGGATAATGTGCAATTGTTGTGCTTATTTCAGTAATTATCACATCGCTTGAAAATAGACGTGCCCCGTGTTTCTTGATGGTTCCTGCTTCAAATGACAGTGGAATAAGAGGAACACAAATCATATTTTTTCTGATTTTGATAACTATTGTTGAAGTAAGTCGTGATATACGAATCACCTTTATTGGTAACTCACTCCAATGCTTTCACAATATCTCTCTTAATTTCGACTGTAGATGTTCGTTTTTTACTTTGATTCTGCCCAAACATAGAAATTGGGCGAAATGGGCGGTGCCAAGGCAAAGATATTACCAACTTTACTTTGCCCTCTTGGCTTATCCCTGCGTTGATTTCATCTTATTCAAGACAGGCGATTGATGATTTTGAAGGGAGGGGAGACTGCTGCATAATGGGGGTTGAAAGAAAGTTTGCAATATTGCATCTTGGGATTTGTTGTGTTTACAAAATACACATGGTCATGACACGTGCTGATTATAACATCGTATTGGGAATGCAGCGTGTGTACCTGACAGACCTGCAGTACTGCGCGATTCCTTAAAGTAAGTTCAAATAGTATACAAACAATTCCCAATAAGTTTTAAAAAAACTTTCAATAGTTACCTGCCATCCATTTAATTCGATGTGTTCTATTTTAATTTAACCATTTTATTGTTGACAAAAAACATAACTGCCAATGCGCAGCGTTATCTCTGAGCATGTGACTTCAGAGAACGTGCCAGTGGTCGGTTAATTAACATAATTTACTCGTCATTTTTCCCATGTGAACTTTGAGGTTTTAAAACTCAATAAATTTTATGTTTACCACCAATCTAATTTACAACGTGCTGTACGCAGATGATTTTAGGTCAAAGGTAATTTATAATACTTTTACACCACATATTGTCAGGTAACTTGCAATACCTCTTTGGTCGAATATGCCCGGTTCAGTAAATTTACTTAACAATTCTTGAATTGCATGTGTGGATTTTTACGTACGACTTTTTAATTTTTCATATTCCATCTGCTGGTGGTTCTGTAGATATTGTTTAAGATACAAGAAATTTGCTACCACTATTTGTGGGGGGGAGGGTGGGGGGGGGGGGGGGGGGGGATTTGTTGTCAGTCCTCTCGAAGTAAGCACAAATGGCAAAGCATTTACCTTTGCCTGACATTTAAGCCTTTGGCGTGCGGAAAGCAAGTGATTGAGTGGTCATAAACTTAACCAATTCTGGGAAATTTGTTGAAACCGAAAGTCTCGGTTTTTTGTTAAGGCGGCGGTTCGGTTTCGGTTTAAAAAAAAAAAACCGAACTGAACCGAAAAACCGATAAACCGCCCAGCCCTAATGCAACATTGTGGGGGTGGATCTGATTCAAGTTTGTTCAAATCGGCTCCCTAGATTCATATTTGGGCTCACTGTAGAAGCTTGAATTCAAACTTAGTGCATTTCAGGCAAATTTCTTCAAAAATCTTCTCCAGATCCAGCCAGGGGTCAGCCTGGCAGCTGATTTTAGGGAGAAGTGACTTCTCCCTTCAGAGACTTTAGGGAGAAGTCAGGACCCAGGAGGGAGAAGTCAGTGGACATGAAGGAGAAATCAGAAAAAAACATAAAACGTATATGACATCGCGACAAAATAAATGAACATAGAGGACACAATTGTGGAGAAAAAAAATAAAAGTTATACAAACATACATACACACACAAAACTAAGTCAGATGGTGTACAACAGAATGTAGGTTAAAATCCCACCTCCACCCCACAAAAAACTGTGCTGTTCATGGTTTCTGAATACCCCCTAACTCTTTGCCTAACAGTGATGACTAAGGTTACCATGCAGTTGATTTTGTATTTGCCTCAACTCAGTGAATTTGAAATTTAGTATGACCCATGGTGAGAGAGTTCTTCTCTGTAATAGAAGGTATATTCTTTTTAAAAAAGTATTTAAAGTGTTTAAAATAAATTTCAAGTTCATATAAGAAGCTGGGTCATTCATGGTTTGTGAATGCCCTGAGTTGAAAAGCTTAGTTAAAAAAGTTTTCGATATCCTTCGTAAATTAAGCGTTATTAACAATTTGAGTTAATTTATTTCTCAGGTAAATGACAAAATATTTCAGTTGTCTCCCTTCCCGGCTGCGCTGGGTAATAATACACTGTTCAGAAAACTGGCAATTTCTGCCAACCATCTTACACTGACACGTGCGATTGGTGCTTTGAAGGTCTGCCATTCTTATCCATCCAAATACCTGTGATTTCTATTGTTGCCTTATTACATTTAACCCCCTTCCAACACAACTTCACAAGTTTTCAAAGAAAAACATTCAATGCAAATTGCGGGGCGAATTTCAATGCAACCAATTTTTCAGTGGAACAGTGTAACCGCAAGCAATTTCGATATGGACGAACTGTCTCCAATACATTTTTTTTTGTTTTGAAACGGTGGTTAACTTTAATAAATTCTAATTAACTCGATGCGTGTCTTGTGTGATTCATTGTTTTGGCTGGCACTTTGTTTTTAAATAACCATTTTGTGCTGGTTGTTATCAGTTGGGGCGAATTGTTCGAACGACTACGCCATTACAATTCTCTTAAGAAATATAAAATTGGGCTAGTTTAGGCTATTTTCATAGCCGTGTGACGGACTTTAACGGCAGCCGTGTTTACTTTTTTTGCGAATGCGGAAGCGGGTGTTTTTAAAAAATAAAACATAAGAAAATACAGTAAACTGCCATGTCTACCAAGAAAGTTTTGGAGGGCGACTTGAATTTCGCCCCAAATGCAAGCCAAGGCGACTTGAATGACAAGGCGACTTCTTCACTCAAGTCGCCCACTCGGCTGACCCCTGGATCCAGCTGGCAGAATCTTTTTATATTTGGTATGCAACATTGTGGGGTGGATCTGATTCAAGTTTGTTCAAGTCGGCCCCTTGGATTCATATTTGGGCTCACTATAGAAGCCTGAATTCGAACTTAGTGCATTTCAGGCAAATTTCTTATAAAAAATCTTCTTCTCCAGATCCAGCAGGCAGAATCTTTTGATATTTGGAATGCAACATTGTGGGGTGGATCTGATTCATATTTGGGCTCACTGGTAGCCCGAATTATAACTTAGTTCAAAATGAGGAATTTTCTTTAAAAATTCTTCATATTCAGCAGACAGAATGTTTTGATATTTGGTATGCAGCATCCTTAGGGGGGTGAGATTCAAGTTTGTTCAAGCCATGTCCCTAGGTCCATATTTGGGCTCACTGTGGGAGCCCGAATGTAGAGCTGTAGGTTTTTTAATTTCTTGTACGGTTTCGGTTTTCGTTTTTCAAGTGGAGTAAAACCTCGGTTCGGTTTTCGGTTTGTTCATAAGGCCAGGTAAAATTCAATAAAACTCATTCTTGTGTCCGGAGTCATAACTGAATGGTAGTGAAATTGAATGAAAGTCAATGAATGCTCGATCGAAATCGGCTATAATACGTGTACATGAAGAATCAGGAAGGCCAATATAATAATTACCTAAATATACAGAACTTTTATTATTTTATGTAGCCTTCCCAGAGTAGTGAGAGTACCCAGACACTGCCATTGACAGTGTCTGGGTACTCCCACTACTCTGGAATGGTTGCATTCTGTAAATTTCTGCAGCAAGAGAGTGTTTAAAAAAAACCGGAAAAGCTTAGATTACAGGACGTTGACAGTTTCGTTCTTGGTTTTTTAAAAAACTAAAAACCTCGGTTCGGTTTCGGTTAACCTACAGCTCTACCCGAATGATAACTTAGTTCAAAATGAGGAATTTTCTTTAAAAATCTTCTTCAGATCCAGCATTCGGAATGTTTTGATATTTGGTGAGCAGCATCCTTAGGGGGGTGAGAAATAAAATTTGTTAAAGCCAAGTCCCTGGGTTCATATATGGGCTCCCTGTGGGAACCCGAATTATAACTTAGTTCAGTATGAGGAATATTCTTTAAAAATCTTTTTTTTTTATAGTACGTACAGAGTATACCATATGGAACACTGGACGTGGTGTTTACGTTTCATAAAAACAGAGTTATCCGGTGAAACTCTGTGTTAGAGCAGAGATAACTAACACTGGGTTGATCGGTGATTGTGTGAAAGAGATTAGTGTTGTTGAGAGGCAATAAACACGGTCTCACATAAATTGCTACCGTATTCATTCCAGTATTTTGTGTCAATGTATTGAGATCACGATGTAATTTTTTTTTTTTTTTACGAGCCACAGAAAATGGCGAGGCAACAAAAGACTTAAAAAAATTGCGGGGAACGATCATTTCGTTCCCATGCCGTTCCCGCAAAATGTTTCTAGCGGGACCGATTTACCGTTCTCGTCATTTTGGGGGGGGGGGGGGGGGGGGCACACAGCAATATACTCATAAAATGCAATGCAATATGCTTTGAAAAATTGCCAGCTCGCCTTTTCAGAAGAAAATCGGAGTTCTCCAAAAATGGCGAAATACGCAAGTTCGCAACACTGTCCGTGTACATTTACTTACAAATTTGATCTGGCTGCACGACGTGGAAACGACATAGCACATAAATCCTTAAATTAATAACAATGAGAGGTGGGCAGTTTGTTCCGAGACATCACCGTCTACTGGCCCAGCAAAGTTGAATGTTATTTAACTCGACGTGCAGATAAATGTTCCCTGGAATCAAAATATACTTGATCCATTTGACATGCAGAGCGCATTCTGGAAATTCACAAGCACAAATAGAATGCTGGCAACTGCGCATGTGTCTTGCTCGAATAGTCCCTAGAGGGATATGAATTAAGAAACCAATGCCATTGACAGGGAATTGGCCCGCTTTCACGCCCCATGTTTTCCCGTTTCGAATATTCAGACAAAGTGCCAAAAATACCCATTTAATGAAATATATATTCTTCGAATACCAGATAGTTTATTTTTTCAAAGTGAGTCACGAAATGGTGATTTGATTCCGATTCACGTATTTCGTATTTTTGATGGAAATAATTATTCACTGACCCAAATTGCTTGTGAATGCAACGTGAAGTATGGAAACCAACACTTGACATCCGACATTATATAGCATTAATCAAGTTCCATTTACCAACTGACAGGGACCAGCCTAGGGGGGAATTTTAGGGAGACTTCAAGTCTCCCTCCAGAACAAATAGGGAGACTGCAGTGTCATGTAGGGAGACTTCAAAGGCAAGTGGGGAAAATTAAGAATATTCATGTACCACCCCTGCCGCCCCTTCATATTTTCAATTTGTGGTCCTCCATTAACGTCCGAATAATCCAGGTCCAGTTGTCTATGATGTGTCTGTACCAGGTTAAAAAATCACAAAGTAATTATTGACTGAAAATCCCCCACTGCTACCCTCTCCTTCATGACCCCTCCCCTCTTCTTCGTGCCAATCCCCAGCACCCTCTACGAAGCTAATAATTTCCTAAGTCTGAAAGTGTGAACAGGACCAGATGTAAGAAGGTTGCTTGGGAGGTACTTTGTTAGTTAATAAACAAAATAAATTCTGGGGTTGAGTATTTTGTAAAAGAAATGTCATTCCACATCATTTTTATGGCATTCCGGTGTCATTCTGCGTCATTTTGTATCATTCCGGTGTTTAGGAGGACCCTTTTTTAAGATCGTCCACATGCACACTTGTTTCCTGTACAGAGCTTTTCTTGTCATCACTAAAGCTTTTTTTCATGTGTTTCAATTCCATTCGTGTTTTTCTGGGAATAGACAGCCCAACAGTTAACAGTCGTCAGAAAAACAAAATGAAAATACTGTGTTATAAAATACGTCCGTTGTGTATCCATTTTCGGCATCCTAAGCGATGTAACCTACTTTCAAACTGGGTTATTTTGTTGAGTCGTGTAAGTCACCTATTTTCGTTTCGACACTTGAAGCTCCTACTGAAACGCAACAAAATAGAAATAAAAAAATCCGCCAAAAGCGACAATGGACAATTGATTTAGTGTTGAAACGATTAGTGATTTTCAGGAATCGACTAGTCACCAGCAGTAATCGATTACTAATCGACTAGTCGAAGCCCCCATGTTATTGTTATCAAACACGTGTACCGCCGTTCTTTCCTGGTTAAAACTAACAGTAATACTTGCAATGAAACAATGACAAGTGAAGCTTTCAAAGTCCTCAAAACCTCTTTCAGTTTCGAGAGAGAATTAATGTTGGTAGCTTCTGTTTAAAATCATTTTTTCTCAATATAGTCACTGATATTTTAATAAAATAAATCATTATTCAGGTTTTTTTTATATTATTCGTTCCATCCCATTGAATGTTAACAAAAGGAAGTGCTCTTTACGCATGCATGATGTACATCCCCTGTCGAAAATTAAGCACAGTTAACGCCCACAGCAGTCATCAGCCTGTCAACAATTGTACACTGAACACTCCCACACAACTTCTCGTATAATGACTTAACCTCTTATCTGTCCATAATTATGCATACATCGAACACGCCTACTAATTTCCATATTGTCTGCTTTGAAAATCATCACCTGACCTGATTGGGTTTCCTCTTAACTCAGTTGCAGTTCGAGGAAAATCTAGTTTCACTTTCAATTTCCCGGAAACTCGCAGATTTCCAGGAATTTGTCTGCATGTATTTACAAAATGAAAATAAAAAGCACCTGGATTTTGTAATTGGTTCTTTAGTGATAACAAATTGTTCCAAATAAGAACTGGTATGTGTTCTTCCATAATTTCTCTTTGATGTTTCTGGAAGACATTTCGAACTTACCAGTACCTGGTGAACAAATTGATGTCCGTAGGTGGCCTAATTTCATGTCAACTTTGGGTCCTAATTTTCCTGCAGGCTGCTCCCTCGAGAATAAGCTCACCCATATATTTTTCCCTGTTTACTTCACGCACCCCTGGTCTTATTCAATCTCTGGTCAGTTGGCCAACTAGGGTTATTATTCATCAATCATGCAGTCGGAAACATCAAACGCGTTATTTCCGTGGGTTGTTTTTTGATTTCGGGAGTTTACTTGTGACGTTCGCAACAATGTTGGGTGAATTTAAGGGGATGGTGTATGGTTGGGGCAGATGTTCCGACTAATCGACTAGCAGATTTAGGGATCGACTAATTTAATAATCGCGTCGACATCGATTAGTCGGCTAATCGTTTCAACACTAAATTGATTGTCGTGTGATTTCAAATAAATGGACGTTTAGTTGATGAATTAAAATGCACATTTATCACACTCGAGCACATTCGATTTATGAAAATAATCGTTTTCATGTAAACCTCGCATCACTCAGTTCAGCCTTTCCTCATTTTGGCCAATTTTTAGAGGGCGACTTGTAATCGACTATTTTTCTAGGTGACTTAGGGCTTAGAAGGGCGACATAATCGCCCTAGTCGCCCTCACGGCTGGTCCCTGCCAACTGATCGGGATCAATGGAGTCTTTAAAAAAAAAGTTTTGAATGTGAACACGTTTGTTGGAATCAATTGAAACGTGTTTGAAGATGGCGAATTACCACAACTGTTGAAACACGACACAATTTTAGTATGTCAACATTACGATTGTCCTTTTAAATTTTACTATGGTATAGTTAAAACTAGAAGTCCTGTCACATCTAGTGCAGAAAACGCTCGTTAGTTAATGCACTATCTAGTGCAGAATAGTCCAGTAAACCTCGTTAAACATGCGATAACTTCTGCGCTATGTAACGCATTATGTAGTGCATTATTAACGAGGTTGTTAGCTTTGATCTCCGACACATATAATTTGGATGAGGAATGTGTTGTTACTGGACTAGAACATCCTTCAATATCATTTCGAATCAGGTTCGTCTGGTAAATTAGTGGTGACAATGAAAGAAAATACGCCAAAAAATGTAGAAATGCCCAGTTTTAATTTTCATAAGAATCGCGGACAGTGAAATCAAAGTCGCTGCCTAATCTGATAATCGTCTTTTAAATGATTTATTCTGTCTATTGTTGAACACGGGGGGCGAAACTTGTGTGAGATGTTAAAAAAAGTTTTGTCACCAACATTTTATCAATTAATATCTGTGACCTCGACGACTTGAAAAACATGGATAAATTTGTTTGTAAAATCGCCACAAAAAATCCAAATACCGATAATACCGCTTAGTCTCCAACTGACTTTTTAACAAGCAAATCGCACTAAATTTTCAAGATATTTTCAAGATCATTTAAAACCGTCTCATTCCTTTTTGAGGCTCTTGTTCATATTACTAGCAGCTACGTCCAATTATTTACTAACAGTGGGGCCACGACTTGCTATTCAGTACGATGGCAATCGCCCAGAGCATCTCCTGGCCAAATCGCCCCCCATCGTTTTGATCTGAATCGTCTCCGCTGTTTGACCCAAACCGACCTTCAGCGCCATGCTGTAAGGCTGGCGAACGATTTCACCCCACATATCCCCAAGCCAAACCGTCCCCTGAATATTTTGCCCCCCCCCACCCCCCACCCGTCACAATCACAGCTGAGTGGTCACAAGTTTGGTTTTTGAGGGGGGGGGGGGGGGTGTGTCTTGTTTTGGCAAATGGCGCGCGTGTTCGTATTAAATAAATATAATTTTTTAATGCTGATTGACCTCCCCCTCCCCCCCTGTGCAGAGTGGTTAAAAATAGGCCATATAGACGTGGCTTTAAAAAAAAACGCCCCTCCTTCCCAATTTCGATCACCGGGCCTACTGCTTGTATTTTCAGGTGATCTGTTCATAAGAGTACTGTCAGACATTTTGGGATAAATTCTTCTGAAGCTAAGTGAGTTTTCGTAATTCTGATTTGTTTAACTTTGTTTGCTCTTCAACTTTTTTGTGAAAATTCCCTTACATTCAAAATAAATTTGAAAATCAGGGTTTTTTTTTTAAATTTAAGAACACAGAGTGAAGTAGAAATACTTAATTTCTATAAAATTTCACTATTGGGGCATGAATTCGCTGAAAAATCCCGTCCCTGTAAACAAATAAAGCAGTCGGGAAAAAATGAGTTGTTTTTTTTACTTTTATTTTTTATCCCAAACTGATTTTTCTCCAGATCAGGTCTTTTCAATCACTCTTCATCATTAATACTTAATCACTGATGATAAAAGAACATGAGACCTTTGGAAATATAAATTTTACACCTAATTGTTGTTAAGTAACCCATTTCCTAATTGGGGTCATAAAACGTGAGCTTTGTATATTGACAGGACTGTTTTCGAAGCTTATTCTCACCTTCCACTGTCCAAAAAAGCACAAATGGTGATTGCCAACATTACTGATGGCTACCTGAAAAACTGCCGCAAATGGAGAAAAATATTCTCTTTTCAGGCAGGATTATACTGCTCCTAGTATGTTGCATCGAGGATAGCGATCATCATCCATATTTATTGGTACTTTACGCCACACGTGGCCGTTTCCACAATATAGCCCAAGTTTCTGACATAGCCTTCAGCATCAATAAATAATAATCATATTTGTTCCATAAATGAGGAGCAAGAAAGTTGAATATTCAGTTGATCAACAGACTGGTGACAATTTATAAAAATTAACGCCTGGCAAGCCCTCCCTCCCAGAAGTGAAAGTACAATATGTTGATCTTACGTGTTGGCCTACATCCACAGTTCGTTGAAGAAAAAAAGTATGTACGACAAGGACAAATGGACATGGAAAAACACAGGAGTCGATTTGAGAACGACTTGTGGACTAAAACGTCTTTGCATAAACTTTCAAGTGTGTGGGTTAAAAACGTCACGGCGCCGTTGATTTAATGGCAGCCCTCTCTAAACGAACTGTATGCCTATATTCGAGATATGAATGGATCCTATGTAGAATGGGTCTATAGAATTTCCATCCTCACCCACCGTTTGGGACATCCGACTGAAAGTCTTACAAATTTCAGCTCAAGGAAACTCCACTTGCAGTCATCGACTCACCCAATGAGGAGAATTATTCTTCAAAGAACTTCCTATCATATAATTGGGGGCGTCTGCAAATCACTCCAGGGGTGGAATATCCACCCCAATGATACTCATTTCTTCTGTGACAAAGCAAGCACACAGTATGGTTCAGTGGCTTGGGCTTTTTAGATTGGTTCGTTGCTCACTTGAAGCTGAGAATGTTTCTTTCACATACAGGCTTGTAAAAATTGCACGAACGATCGTTTCGTTCGTGCAATGGTTAAGCAAAGCATGTCTGGCTTAACCGATTTTCCGTTCAAGCAAAATATTTTACCTTAAGTTGTCCTTAATGACAGTGAATGATGAAATCGTGGAATACACGGTTCGGAACGTCGGCTGTTTTCCAATAGCCCGCATGCATTTTGTTTCCGATAACGTAACGCGACATAGGCTGTAAAATTAATGTTGAGCATTTGAAAAGGTTATTCGGTGTAAGTCTGTAGCGTTGTCAGCCCAATTTAGTATTGAAGCGTGTTCTCAAATATTTAACAAGTGAGTTGTTAGTCGAAAACAACAATGTCACATAACCCATAAGCTGCCAGCATTCTTAGTCAGCATCGTGTATGTAAACTGGAATGCTCCTGTTTCTACGACTGATAGTTTGAAGCAACATGACTGAAAGCGTTTCTGTAAAAACTTTCAAAAAATGGCCTTTTGCACAGCAGTTCGACGTTCAAGTGAATGAAGAGGGGAGAACTTAAATGTAAAATTTGTAGCGAAAAATGGGATGCCATTCAGAAAGAAGCAACAGTACGGAAACTCCGCGGGGCAATTCTCACAAACGTCAAAATGTATATAGATGGAGTTAGTTATATACACAGAGCCAATATTGAGCGCCATCTGAAACCAGGGTCGCTTCATGATTTTGCACTGCAGCTTATCAGAAAGGAAAAAAATTCCAATCTCAAGCCAGGTGTGCAAGGTGGTGGTGATATGGATCATTCAAAAACCGCTGCTGGGACATCACAGTCGCTGAGCAGCATTTTCATTACATCAAGCAGAGAATCCTACTCAAAAATGTTGAGAACTGCTCTGTTCATAGCTGAGGAAGAAATGACTTTCACGAAGTGCCCCTCCCTCATAGAGTTGCAGAGAAACAATGGAGTTGAGATTTTTCATGGAAAGAACTCGCGATTTGTTTGTACTGATCTCATAAACACAATTGCTACCACAATGAGGGGGGATATCAAAGATTTAGTTGCAAAAGCGCATTTCCTTTCTGGTCTCTGTGATGGAAGCGAAGCTCGGAAGACGAAGGAAGAAAAGGAGCTTGTTTACGTAAAGCTTGTGGTGGATGGAAGACCGGTGATTTTATATTTGGCATGCCAAAAGATGAAAGACATTGGTGGAACTGATGCTCCTTCCGTTAACAGAGCCTTTCTTGACGCATTTTCCAAGTATGACGTTGATGTAGTGGGAGGTGATAGACTGTGCTTGATTTCAGTTTGTGCTGATGGTGCATCAGTTAATATGTGAAGCAAAAGTGGTGCTATGACAGTACTTAAAAATGGGAATAACTCGCTATTGGTGATTCACTGCTCTCTACACAAGCTTGAGTTGGCAGTTAAGGACTCTTTTAAATCATCAAAGGAGTTTGATGCCATGGACGAATTTATGAAATCCATGTTCTATTTGTTTAAGAAAACGGCAAGAACTGGCGCCTCATGCAGCTTATAGCTGAGAAACTGCAAGTAGGTTTACGAAAGCATCCAAAAATCCATGGCACTAGGTTTCAGAGCCACAAAGGACGCGGATTACGAGTGTTGCTATACAATTACTGTGTGCTTCTTTTGTTAGCTGAGAACGCTTTGGAAACAAGTGGACTTTTAACGTCGCCGATGCAAGCAAAGGTTAGAGGTTACTATGAGAAGCTGCTTAGTTTTGAGTTTGTCGGATGTGCATCATTATATATGGAAGTTCTTAAAGAGACAGCCCATGTAATTTTACAGTTGGAGTCCAAAAGTACTCTAATTAGTGACATTTTTGATGCGCTTGAGGAATGTGCACAGAATCTGGAGGAAATCGGTGATCGTCCAGCTGACAATCTCCCGTTTGTAAAAGGGTGTTTCCAGTGTCGCAAGATTGACTCACCTAATGATGACAGAGCTGGAGGAAAGGTTTTCATGGTAGCGTCAAGTACATCATTGCCTTCAACATTGTCGATGAAGTCAATGTTGACAGACAAACAGAAAATTAATTTGGAGAAAAAACTGAAAAAAGTGAAAGTCAACCAAGAATTTGAACTAAAAAATGTAACACTGGGAGAACAAAAAGTAAAGACGGTCTGTAAGAAGCTAGTGAAAAGTGTGAAGGACTGTATTGAGTCAAGGTTTTCTTCCCTGAAAAGTCAGCCTGTAATTAAGGCTATGTTGATTGTGGATCATACGAGATGGGACCCGGAAGGTAGCGACTGTGGACAATCTGAAATTGAAACTATAAGTGTTCACTTTCAAGAAGCCCTCGATGCAAATGAATACGATGCCAGAGAAGCTTTCTGTGAATTTAAAAAACTGAAGAGTCTGCACGTAAAAAAATATCCAAAAATAAAAGACAAACTTGTGTTCTGGGAGAAAATCTTCCTCTATCATTATGACACTTTTAAGAACATTTTGTTAATTTTCGAGATCTGTCTGGCTACTGCATGGGCTCAAGGCTCGGTAGAAAGTGGTTTTAGTACCCTTAGAAGAATTCTTGCAGATCATCGATCAAAACTAGGAAATGAAATCATACAAGATCTTTTACTTCTTCGGCTGAACATGAAGACTTTATCATCTCTTCACGCAGAGGGCGAGTACACAAACTCTTTAATAGATCGTTCTGTAGAATCGTACATGTCTGCAACCAAATGGCGATGGAATCTCAAGCCTCAAAATAATGAAGCATCACCAAAACATGCACCAGGGAATTCTTTCACGGCCTGTGAATCACAGCCCAAGCGCAGAAAATTTGAGAGCGACGATGGAAACACAGTGGATATAATTCCTCATCAGAAGGTGATTGTGGCAGCGATAGTGAGGGGGATGATCTTCCTAGCCTTCCATTTGTAGTCTCCGACTAAATTTTTGTGCTTGTCATGACAGTGCTGATTAATTTTCCAAAGTTCAAACGTTTATATACTTACCAGTTACTTTAGTATCTAAGCAAAAACAGATGCGAACCTACTGGATGCGTTCACTTTTTCTCATTTGTGTTGCAGTTTCGTGAAAATACAGCCAGAGTTGTCTTGAGATGATTTTTCTCCTTTTCTCCCTTTTCAATTTGTGTCATTCTCGTCAACAAAGCGCACATGTTGGCCCTACCTTATCTTGGATATCGTAACCATCAAATTCCTTGAATACTATTACACTCAGATGTTGAGAACCCCAATGAAAAAGTATCTTGATAACTATGGTATGATCCTAAATACCCTGGTATTGCAATGGTAATATCGGGGTAGTCTGGAACGCACCATGATACTGTTATATTGAGGAACTAACAGGTCATAACATACACTTGAGAAAAATAAAAATGTGTTCATTTCTTCACCTTACACAACGTATATTAAAAACAAAATAAATTAATCCCCCCCTCCCCAAATATAAGGCCAAGGGCCGATCCAGAGGGGGCGCTCCCAGCGCGCGCCCCTCTATTTTTAGCCGGAGTTCTGTTAAAACACCCATTCGATCACTTAAATTTAAGGCCGTGATAAAAAAAACACATTAATTAAAACCCACCAGCATGGGGAGATGGTCACAGCAGCCCTAGAATCGCATACAGCACAAGTTTTGGTTCCCAGTTTTTTAAAAGTTTTTCAGGGAGTCCACACCAGCGACAGGGGAGTACCCCTCTCATACTCTCTTCCAAATGGCCGCTGCAATCCTCTGGTCAAGCTGTGCACCACACTGTGAGGTAGTTTTAACTTGGACCCAAAGTCTGCAAAATATTTTTTTGGTTTGGTACGTCCTATTCACGTACCATACCGAAAAATTATATTGCGGACTTTGGGTACAAGTTTGGACTAATTGTAAGGATAGTGAGCGCCCCCTCTTTCACAAAATCCTGGATCCGCCACTGAAGGCCGGGCGCACATTTGTTTTCAATAAAAACATACAAATGTGTGTATTATCAGAGCCGGACGGATGAGCCGGTTCTGAGAATGTTCATATTTGTATAGTTTTATTGAGAAAAATCTTCGATATTTGTAGTTGAGTGTAGCTTGATTTGATATTCTCGCTGAAGATGTTTTACACTATGTTGGGTAAAGGGTTAGAGAGCCCAAGATGGAGAAATGTCTTAGAGGTGGATAAACCTGGCAAACAGGAGATTCGTAGTATGAAAAATGTACACTGTATATTTTAGCTCTGTACCACTGAGTAAGCCACTCACTGATTTCGGATCTGAACATTAGTTCGAATTGGATTGGAAGCTCCCAATGATCAACAATCCGCAAATCATTCCGTGTTTTTGTAGCTGGGTAAGAGGATGAGTCAGTGACGTCACACAATTTTCATCACGTTTCATCAACATTGGAAATATTTGAATTTTAAACACAGGCTGTTTTTTCGGAATACTAGAGTGGAATGGAATTTTCTGGAATGAAAACGGCCACTTAAAAACGCCCCTGCACCCACTATCCAAACCAAACTCAAGGTATCAAGGTACGACAATGTTTTTTTAATGAGATTTTTTGTTGCAGTTCGCGTCAACGTAGACCCAATTTCGTGGCAAGAATAAATTTTGGTTAGCGATCAGAGCGTAGCGGTCAGATCTTATCGAGGCTCCGGCCACTATGTTCTGATTGCTGAACAAAATGAAATTTGCTTGGATTTTGCCAGCCACTGTCAGCCAATGAGTCCAGAGTTGCCCGGCACCGTGCATAATCAAAGCTCAACGTTATTGAATGAAGGGCTCAGAAAACTGGTTCAAATGTACAGTACAGAACCTGCCAATGTACTCTTCCACCTTAAATTTATGGAATTTCCTTTTACATTCCTCCCTAGCAGTTCAATGAACTGAACGTAGTAACACCTTCTGATAGCTGAACTATGTCCTTATACAATTTTGTGACGTGTTTCGAGCCCCCCAACCCCCCCCCGCCCCCCCCACCCACCCACACACACAGTGGGTTTCCTTCATTTAACCATTTTCCTTCATTTTCTCATTTTATGGGGGGTGAAATCATTCATTCCAAAAATCGGTTAAGTCAACTGAAAATGGTTAAGCAAAAAAAAATTGCTTAACCCTTTTTTGGGTTAAGCAAATTTTCAATTTTTACAAGCCTGCACATAACACAATCCAGTATGCGTGGAAATTCCACTTTGTTGGTGTTTCTGTACAAAAGCATCCACCATGTACCGTGGATGGATTTAGACAGGTTACAGAATATCCACAATCAAAAGTACAGTCATTCACGGTGTACGTCTGTACAAGAATGTAAAAATCACAAGAACAATGGGTCAAGTCGTCTGTGGTACGAAACTGAGAGAGGATGTGGGAATGTCTCAAGCCACGTGTCATGATGTGGACAAGAAAATTGTCCACAATGTTAATGCTCTCTAAGCTTTCTAAAACGTTCTTTCTGATATTTTTCATTAATAAATAGCTGTTACACGCTTTTGATTGTTCTCAGTCATTTGGAAATGCTCTCCCACGACATATTAACCTATCAAGCGCTGTGCGTCAGAATATCAATTCACCCCAAAAAGCCGTCCACAGACAGAAAATGATAAACTGATTTTAATTGATTTCTAGCATGAGCATGTGGACAATTTTTAGTTGCCTCTTCTTTTTCAACACTCTATTAAACATTGACAACGATTGTTTGAAAGGTTTCATGGATATCTTTGTACAAAAATAAAATACATGCATGTCAAGCCGAAGGGTTTAATATTCTATTGCCAGTATTTGAAATTTAAAATGCCGTACTGTGAATTATAGGCCAAATTTAACTGACCACATATGGAAGCGTAGGAATGTAGGTCCCAGAAAAAGTGTTGTGAAGGGTAGGCCCGCCCTTATCAATCATAAATTGTTAACACAGCACGCCCACCGAACCATGCAGCGACAGATACTTGTGTTGGAAGGGGGGGGGGGGGGGATTTTTTCCAGACATTATATTTTGCCCCCCCACCCCCATCACACAAACTCACACAAAATAATTACGCATCGACGTTCTTAATGCAACGTTCCTTTATAACTCATAATGTTAACCCTGCTTTAACTTCAATGATCGAAGGTGCACGTGGCAAAGGCCACCGGCAAAATTGGAGAATATTTTTTTTACCGTTTGCTTTAAAAAAAAACAAAAACAAGCTAGCTTGGGGAAGAAGAGTATGAGAAATTGGCAGTTTGCTACCCATGCTTCTCTCTTTGTAGGTATAAGGGTATTGGAGGACTTGACGGTTCTGCTGACAAAGGGGTGGGGGGGGGGGGGGGGTCATTTTTCTTTTTGTTGATCTGATTTTCAAAATTCTTGGTGAATAATTAATTTCTTTTTCAGCTTTCATCCAAATGCATATTTTGTTTTACAGAACACCAACTATCTCTTGAAAATGAAGCTTTCTTTATAAAGAGCTGAGCATTCCGATTTCTTAATTCGCTCGCAACACTTTCGATTCGCTGTCAGTTCGGTACTCTGGAGAGCGTTCTTTGTTTCCAGCCACGCTGGTCTTCTCATAGTTCCTCCATAAGAACGGCTGCAATTCATAGTAGGCTAAAAATTCTCGAAAATAAAACGCTGTTACTTCTGCCTTCTCAATGTTTAGCAGTGGTGAATCAACCTGCATGATTTTCTCATCAATCTTCGAAAACAAAAATCACGCAATACGCGTTTTTAAATACTTCTTGTATTGTCGCGAAATGAATTGATAATAATGGGGGGCGGGGGGGGGGGGGGGGGGGGGCAGATGACTGTACATCATCTCGTCCTCTGAGTATCTACATTCTAATATTTAATTGCCACCTTATATCAGTAGGAGGTGCGAATTAATTACTGTTGATAGCCTGTTTCTAGTACTGAATATCAATCAGCCGTCGCGCGTTATAATTCTGCAGAAATCGCGATACACTACCGTGCATCAAATGGGATTTTCTGATTTGCTGCGCTAACCTAACGCGCTATTATTTCAAATTAGTGCAGAATACGGGACAGGACTTCTAGTTTTAACTGTACATGAAGTAATAAAAACACGAACGTCAATGCACAAATGGGATATTTTTTTTTATTTCATGACTTCAATTAGTGCTGGGCGGTTTCCCGATTAAACGGCAGTACCCGGTTAAAAATTCTATATCGTCAGTAATATCATCTAAAAAAAAAAATCGTCATATCGTCAGTTATCAGCAGGCGTCAACTTGCCATCAAGTAATCATACTTCGCATGTGTGTGTCCGTGTGTGTGAATAAAAGTGATTCTAATTTAACGCAGCTTGAGTTTTCCAAATCTTAAATTAAAGTTAAAATGCCAACGTTATATCTGCTTACGCAATTTAATTTGTAAAACACACAGAGAAAGCGTCCGTATTGGAAATGAATCTGGGGAAATAAAATAAGGTGATCCTGTTGCTTGTCGGCATTGTATCAATTAAAAGAACAGCGATGCAAGGGAGCTAAGTGTTGTTCATTATTGCATTGTTTTTACTAAGGGCATTTTTCGTTTGTGGAATGTTTTTATTTGGACACAACAAAAGAAGAATTATTGCTAACTGAATGAGTTGTCCTTAATTATGTGAATTCCTCCCCTTATCATCCTGCCAATCCACGAAAGGAATGTGTGGAATACTTATCGGAAACGTCTTTTATTCATCAATGCTGACTTCTTATTTACATGCTTATTCCATTTAAATAAACAGCCAGCATGGTTTTGAGAATGGGTTTTTCCAAATAATTTTGAACATCATGTCACACATTTAGGACAGTGAGGTTCAGTTTGGATCACATTCTCTGCAAATATAACTGGTAAGATACGATTTACGTTTTTTTTTCAATGTCATTGACCAGTTGATAACTTGATGTCAGTTGAAGCCTGTCAATGTGACTGGCATGCCTTCAATGTATTTGTAATACAGGCGTCAATCGACGGTATTAGACCCTCCCCACACAGTTTCACAGTTCGTGACATCTTGTGTCTTGGGTTTCTGAAAAAAATAATACACGCAGGCACATAAACAATTAAAATTCTTTCAATTTTATTCCAAATACAAATCATATTATAAAACAAAGAACAACAGATGATACACAATACACAACATGTACAGTTTGCTGGTTGTGAGTTGGGTGTTAAAAACCGCGATAATATCGTTAACCGCGATGTCAGTACTCAATAATCGCGGTTTTTATTTTTTTCAATATCGCCCAGCACTAACTTCAATCTATAAGTCAAACATAAACTTTCTTGATAATGCACACTTTTTCATATGATGGCAACTCATTGAAGTGAATCCCTGATTCATAATTATTCAGATTTTGTGCCGAGCCTGGCCAGAATTACTCGCCCCTTCATAGATCCCGCTTATTTGTATACACCGGTTATTTGTATATTTTCTTCTGAGTGTCCAAAGCCATAATCAATTAAGCGGGATCCACTGTAGTAATAACAACAAGAAAACACTATTTCATTCTTAATACTTTACTGCATTCAATTTCAAACATCAAAATACATCCACTGACTGTAACAATATAATGCATGTAGTATTGTACATGTATTTGAGTAAATGTGAAAATGGATCCCACCAAAAAAAAGGGTCACGCAAAAAAAAATTAGCGGGACCCGTTTATGGGTCCTGCAAATTTTCAATTTTTTTTTAACCCTGAACAATTTTAAATTCTCAAAACAATTCCCCTATCCCTCAAAGCCAAACGCCACAGGCCAGAACAAGCCGTCCACTGTACATAAATTTCCGAAAATCAAAAACATATAATCTAAATTTCCCGACTTCCGCTCGAAATTTTGTTGCCATAGGTCTACGCACATAGAATGGCAACCAGACCCGACATACTCGCCCTTGCCCACCCCCATCAACTTTCCCAGTTTTCGACAGCTTGTCGAACGAATCGTGCGGACTACTTTATATATATTTGATAACATGGACGTAGAATATAGGCTTTCTGCGGATGGTGTAATGCCATGGCATATCTGTGGTCATATTGCCACCGTGGGCATGCTTATAGTCCCCCTCCCCCCCAAACCGAAACAAGTCGGATTTTACCGGCTGATTCAGCCTATGCATTTTAACAAAAAACAAGACTCAATCTGGACGTGTCAAATGATTTATTAATATTTACAAGATAACATCAATTCTACAAGCATGTGACAACTGAACTGAAAAACAGAAGGAAATTTTACAGCAGCATGGAAGTCAAAAACTGACTGAAAATTACAGCCTCGTGTTGTGTTATAGCTATTGGGAATAAATCTCGATTTACAGCGCACAGATAATTTCGGACCAGCCGAATATGTACACAGATTATTCTCAATGATATTGACACCTGTAGTTCTGGAGTGAAAATATCGCTGAATGTTATACATGTACATGCGCCCAACACTCTGATTGTACAACCTTCATTTCCAAACACGTGTACTTCTATTGTTTTCAATATTTCGTATGACAGCAGAAAAGGAGTTCTTTCTTGTTCATTATTTCTACAAATCAATAATTAATTGACCCAAACCGTTATTTTATTGCAGATTTCTAGAAATGATGCCTAGTATTTTGCAGAGAAAACCTCTGGTGTACGCAGAGGCTAGTCCCCCCCCCCCCCCCCCCCCCACCCCTAAATGAATGACTGTGCCCTTCCCCTCAAAATGGGAAAATGAAAGAAATTTACCCGACAAAGTTAATGCGGCTTACAAAATGAAAGTGTCGATGACATTACAGCTTAAGTGTGTAGTGTTTGATGAGAAGGATAAGCCAAGAAGCCTGATAATATAACAATGAGTTTGGAGGGCGTTACGGTTTATTAACGACCCGACAGGAATAAATCAGGACGCTCAGTGCCCAGTGCGGTATAAAATAAAATACCGAGGTATGCAGAGGTATGACTAAATACTGTGAGTGTCACCAGCATTACATTTTCGGGACAGCTGGACAGGGATACTTCAATCACAGGCGTCGGAAAACCTGACCTAAAGAGATATATCACACATACTTTGACATACCCTTTCTTATATAGATAATATACACGTGTATATTAAATATATAAGAGGGGGTATTTTGAAGTAGGGGTCATATACCTCTTTAGATCAAGTTTCCAGATGCCTGTGCTTCGATGAAGAACGAATGTTGGTTTTTCAAAGAGCATTTTACAGACAATGTATTTTTAGCTCACCTGACTAAAAGTCAGGGTGAGCTTTTCTTATCACTCTTCGTCTGTCTGTGTCAAGGTGGTGTTTGAGCCTCTTCTAAACCACTGGCCACATTTTAATTAAATTTCATGTAAGCAGTGCAGGGACCGATCAGGACTATTTAAAATACGCTCTAGCCTCGGAGCCTATTTTTTCAATTCATGCGCCAGATTTCAATTTACGGAGTCACACTGCTGTTTGTAACACACACTGCAAGTATGTAATAGCTCTCATCATTTTCATTTAGTACACTATAGCAAACATTAATCTTCACTGTGGTTTCTGATCAAGTCTTGGCTGCCTATTTAGGCAGCCAAGACTTGATCAGAAACCACAGTGAAGATTAATGCTTGGTAATTAAGACTTGAAGTATTAACTTAAGCACTCTACAACAATGATAAATGATAATCATATATACAATACATGTAAGAGTGTCTCTCTCGATTATCCATCGAAAGAATATCAAAATATGATCTGAGAAGTTACGCGCCAACTGAGAAGCCTATTTCTGAGATTTAATAGCCAGGTCCTGATGTTTCAGAACCAAATAGGCAATGGTGCCTGCCCAGGTCGGTCCCTGCAGTGGTTATATTGGGGCATTTTGATTTTTATGCAAATTAGGTTTTGTCTCATATTGAGCAGAGGTGTGGGGGATAAATGGTCAAATTTTTTGAAAATCTTCTAATGAACCACCAGTAGCAGAGACTTGATATGTGGTATACAGAGTCCTTTTGAGGTATAGAATCAAGTTTGTTCAAGTGAAGTTTGTCGGGCATTATTTGCCTTCGTTATGGGAGGGGCAAGAATTTTTGCCACTCCTAAATTTCTATTTTCCAAACTGAGAGACAGATTTGTACCAAATTTGATGTGAGGGCTTATTGGGTCATAAGTACTTAATTTATGCCCACATTTTTAGCTCAACTTGACAAAGTCAAGCTGAGCTATTGCCATCACTTCTTGTCCGTCGGCGTACATACTTACGTTAGTACGTACGTACGTCCGCAATTTCCTTTGGCACACCTCACAGGTCGCATTTATGATCAGATTACTTTGAAACTTGGCATGCTTGTTTGGGGTGACCTCTAGATGGGAGCTATCGATTTTCTTCAATTTCCATCAAAAAATGTTGCCGCGGCCAACGTTCTTAGAACTTAGTTTAGTCAAACCACAATATTTCCCTTTGGCACACCCTACAGGGCACATTTATGATTTGATTGCTTTGAAACCTGGTATGCTTATTTAGGGTGCCCTCTAGATGGGAGCTATCGATTTTCTTCAGTTTCCGGCAAAAAATGTTGCCACGGCCAACGTTGTAGAACTTAGTTTAGTCAGACCTCAATATTTCCCTTTGGCACACCCTACAGGGCACATTTATGATCAGATTGCTTTGAAACCTGGTATGCTTGTTTGGGGAGACCTCTAGATGGGTGCTATCGATTTTCTTCAATTTCCGTCAAAAAATGTTGCCGCGGCCAACGTTCTTAGAACTTAGTTTAGTCAGAAGACTCAATATTTCCTTTTGGCACACCGTACAGGGTACATTTATGATCGGATTGCTTTGAAACCTGGCATGCTTGTTTGGGGTGACCTCTAGATGGGAGCTATCGATTTTCTTCAATTTCCGTCAAAAAATGTTGCTGCGGCCAACGTTCTTAGAACTTAGTTTAGTCAAACCACGATATTTCCCTTTGGCACACCCTACAGGGCACATTTATGATTTGATTGCTTTGAAACCTGGTATGCTTATTTAGGGTGACCTCTAGATGGGAGCTATCAATTTTCTTCAATTTCCGGCAAAAAATGTTGCCACGGCCAGCGTTCGCAGAACTTAGTTTAGTCAGACCTCAATATTTCCCTTTGGCACACCCTACAGGGCACATTTATGATCAGATTGCTTTGAAACCTGGTATGCTTGTTTGGGGAGACCTCTAGATGGGAGCTATCGATTTTCTTCAATTTCTGTCAAAAAATGTTGCCGTGGCCAACGTTCTTAGAACTTAGTTTAGTCAGAAGACTCAATATTTCCCTTTAGCACACCCTACAGGGTACATTTGTGATCGGATTGCTTTGAAACCTGGCATGCTTGTTTGGGGTGACCTCTAGATGGGAGCTATCGATTTTCTTCAATTTCCATCAAAAAATGTTGCCGCAGCCAACATTCTTAGAGCTTAGTTTAGTCAGACCACAATATTTCCCTTTGGCACACCCTACAGGGCACATTTATGATTTGATTGCTTTGAAACCTGGTATGCTTATTTAGGGTGACATCTAGATGGGAGCTATCGATTTTCTTCAATTTCTGGCAAAAAATGTTGCCACGGCCAACGTTCGTAGAACTTAGTTTAGTCAGACCTCAATATTTTCCTTTGGCACACCCTACAGGGCCCATTTATGACCAGATTGCTTTGAAACCTGGTATGCTTGTTTGGGGAAACCTCTAGATGGGAGCTATCGATTTTCTGCAATTTCTGTCAAAAAATGTTGCCGCGGCCAACGTTCTTAGAACTTAGTTTAGTCAGAAGACTCAATATTTCCCTTTGGCACACCCTACGGGGTACATTTATGATCGGATTGCTTTGAAACCTGGCATGCATGTTTAGGGTGACCTCTAGATGGGAGCTATCGATTTTCTTCAATTTCCGTCAAAAAATGTTGCCGCAGTCAACATTCTTAGAACTTAGTTAATCAGACCACAATATTTCCCTTTGGCTCACCCTACAGGGCACATTTATGATTAGTTTGCTTTGAAACCTGGTTTGCTTATTTACGGTGACCTCTAGATGGGAGCTATCTATTTTCTTCCATTTCCGTCAAAAAATGTTGCCACGGCCAACGTTCTTAGAATTTAGTCCAGACAGACCACAATATTTCCCTTTTATACACCCTGCAGGGCACATTTATGATCGGATTGCTTTGAAACCTGGCATGCATGTTTGGGGAGACCTCTAGATGGGAGCTATCGATTTTTTTCAATTTCTGTAAAAAAATGTTGCCAGGGCCAACGTTCTTAGAACTTAGTTTAGTCTGAAAACTCAATATTTCCCTTTGGCACACCCTACAGGGCACATTTATGATCGGATTGCTTTGAAACCTTTCATGCTTGTTTGGGGTGACCTCTAAGATGGGAGCATTCGATTTTCTTCAATTTCCATCAAAAAATGTTGCCGCAGTCAACATTCTTAGAACTTAGTTAATCAGACCACAATATTTCCCTTTGGCTCACCCTACAGGGCACATATATGATTAGTTTGCTTTGAAACCTGGTTTGCTTATTTACGGTGACCTCTAGATGGGAGCTATCTATTTTCTTCCATTTCCGTCAAAAAATGTTGCCACGGCCAACGTTCTTAGAATTTAGTCCAGACAGACCACAATATTTCCCTTTTATACACCCTGCAGGGCACATTTATGATCGGATTGCTTTGAAACCTGGCATGCATGTTTGGGGAGGCCTCTAGATGGGAGCTATCGATTTTCTTCGGTTTCTGTCAAAAAATGTTGCCACTGGCAAAAAAAATGACATTGGTACCAATGATCTTCAATTTTGCCATTTCATTTATAACTTACCAAGTTCACGTTTGTCAAGTTGAGCTACAGTGTCATTGACACTTTCATTTTTCCCGTCGCCCCATGGGAACCGCAGGAGCTAAAAATAGAAAAAAATTAAAACGCCCATATCTCCAAAACTACACGGCACTGAGAATTCTTATTTGGTGTGAAGCTTCCTTAGGACCAACAGAATGGAATGGTAACAAAAAATTATCGGTTTTATCATGGGGTACTTTTTGGGGACTTTTGAAAAAGTGCTAAGTCAGCATTTTTTAACACTGTGGGTAATGGGAAAAACATGCAAGACTACTTTTCTCCCAAACCACTGCTCCAAAAGCTTTCAAATTTCACATATAACATCTTTGGAAGATTGTTTTACATGTTTATTGAAATCATTTCCCTGGGTGCATATTTGGGCTCTCTATGGGAGCCCAAATGTTTAAATTAGTGCAGAATGAGGAATATTCTTTAAAAATCTTCTTCAGATCTTCCAATAAGAATGAATCTTTTGATATTTGGTATGCAGCATCCTTAGGGGGGTAAGATTCAAGTTTGTTCAAGCCAAGTCCCTGGGTTCTTATTTAGGCTGAAAATTTGGGGCCCGTCCCCGACTTAGAAATTTTGGACCAAAATCCGGAAATTTTTTTTTTTGTTTTTTTATGCATTTCAGTCAATTTTAAGACAAATTTTTTTTTTTTTCACATGGAAAATTCCGGAAATTTTTTTTTGTTTATGTGTTTTGGTCAATTTTAAGACAAAAAATTTTTTTTTTTTTTACACTGAAAATTTGGGGTCCAGGTGGGACTTGGAAAATTTTGGACCAAAATCTGGAAATGAGTTTTTTGGTTTTTTATGCGTTGAAAAAAAAAATTTAGGCTGAAAATATTTTGTTTGGGAAAAAAATCTTGTTATGCGTTTATCTCAATTTTGGAACGGAAAAGTGCAGGAACTGAAAATAGAAGGAAAATCCTGTGTATTGTATGGGCACAATCGCTTCATCTAGTTGGTATATACTTTTCTTAGGAGGGGTGTATGCTGCTTGTTCAAGTGAAGTACCTGGTTTGATATTTAGACTACCATGTCAGGTGAGTGCCTCTCAGGCCCCTGGGGCCTCTTGTTTAACTGCTCGTCGAGTTTATACGGAATACATTGAGACACGTTGCACTCGAATAAAGAAGCATTAAATTTGTTGTTCTCTTAATTGTGCTGCAGGCAGTGGAACAGCATGTCTGATAAACATAACTTATTACTATTATTACCATGACCGGAAGCCGGCGGTGGGTTGTTAATGAATTTTGGTTTCATTAATGTCCGCGGCTCGCTTCTAGTTGCATGGCGTCATGAATTTCTGAGTCTTACCGCCCCACTAAACTCCGTTAATATACTAGAGAACACGCGCTAAAGTGGTAATAATATAACTGTAACACAAGTTTGGAGGGCACTACGGCTTTTTAACGGCCAGAGAGGAATGAATAACGGCCTGAGAGTTGATTACCGACCCGAGTCGAGGGCCATTCATAAGCCAGAGGGCTGTTACTCATTCCTTGAGGGCCGTTAATAAACCGGAATGCCCGACAAAATCATGTCATTTTTACAGTTGCATGACCCCATGAATTGCGGAGGTTTAGAGCCCTGCTGACCATAATAGGACACTAGTCATTTAAATTGTAACAAAGCATGCATATTGGAGAGGGATTGCCTGAGAATCAAAATTTTTTAGCCTTATATATGTCCATATAAATAAACAAATAGACAGTAATTTTTCTGCTGGAACAATTTGTACATTTTAAAACATTCAACCCCTAACGGGCCGCCTTAAACATTCATTAATCTTTGTTACAACAATGTTTTTCCAGTTTTCCACCGACTGTAGTTCTGGGTGGAAGTATAGTACGTGTTTCTCCAAATACGATTTCCTGATTTGACACACTTCTAATTTTCTTTTTAAGCCACCCCCATAATGCTCCTGCTGTTGTTGTTGTTGCTCGTGCTGCTGTTGTTGTTGTGGTTGTTGTTGCTCCTGCTGTTGTTGTGGTTGCTCATGCTGTTGCTGTGGTTGTTGCTCCTCTTGTGGTTGTGGTTGCTCATGCTGTTGCTGTGGTTCTTGCTCCTGCTGTTGCTCCTGCTATTGCTGTGGTTGCTCATGCTGTTGCCGTGGTTGTTGCTCCTCTTGTGTTTGTTGTTGCTCCTGCTGTTGCTGTGGTTCTTGCTCCTGCTGTGTTTGTTGTTGCTCATGCTGTTGCTGTGGTTCATGCTCCTGCTGTTGCTCCTGCTGTTGCTGTGGTTGCTCATGCTGTTGCTGTGGTTGTTGCTCCTCTTGTGTTTGTGGTTGCTCCTGCTGTTGTTATGGTTGTTGCTCCTCTTGTGTTTGTGTAAGTATAGTACGTATTTCTCCAAATACGATTTCCTAATTTGACACACTTCTAATTTTCTTTTTAAGCCCCCCCCATAATGCTCCTGCTGTTGTTGTTGCTCGTGCTGTTGTGGTTATTGTTGCTCCTGCTGCTGTTGTTCCTGTTGTTGCTCCTGCTGGTGTTGTTCCTGTTGTTGTTGTTGCTCCTGCTGTTGCTGTGGTTGTTGCTCCTCTTGTTTGTGGTTGCTCATGCTGTTGCTGTGGTTGTTGCTCCTCTTGTGTTTGTGGTTGCTCATGCTGTTGCTGTCTGCTTCTGCTGTTGCTGTGGTTGTTGCTCCTCTTGTTTGTGGTTGCTCATGCTGTTGCTGTGGTTGTTGCTCAGCTTGTGTTTGTGGTTGCTCCTGTTGTTGCTGTGGTTGTTGCTCCTCTTGTGTTTGTGGTTGCTCCTGCTGTTGTTGTTGCTCCTGCTGTTGCTGTGGTTGTTGCTCCTCTTGTGTTTGTGGTTGCTCATGCTGTTGCTGTGGTTGCTCATGCTGTTGCTGTGGTTGTTGCTCCTCTTGTGTTTGTTGTTGCTCCTGCTGTTGCTGTGGTTGCTCATACTGTTGCTGTGGTTGTTGCTCCTCTTGTGTTTGTGGTTGCTCCTGCTGTGGTTGTTGTTCCTCTTTGTGTTTGTGGTTGTTGCTCCTGTTGTTGTTCCGGCTGTTGTTATACCCCCACTTTCGAAGAGAACGGGGGTATACTGGATTACATGCGTCCGTCCGTCCGTCCGTCCGTCCGTCCGTCCGTCCGTCCGTCCGAGAATATTCATAACATTCATAATTTAATTATTTTCTATAATATTTGTTGGTCATAGGTATGCCCACACTAGTTATTTTTTTTTTTTTTTATTACTTGTTCATAAAGAAATTGTGTCCGTCTGAGCCAAATTTTATCTGTTTAGCCTGTATCTCGGGTATCGAAATGTTCTATTGCAATGAAATTTGCCGTGAACACTGCTTATGGTATAGGCTTTAAAAAAAGGATTCAACGATATTTCTCACATTCTCTTTTTTTAGAGTTATCCCCCTTTTTTGACTTAGAAATTGTAGGAAATAGACATTATTTGTCTCTTCAGCCTGTATCTCAGGTATGGGTCATCGGATTTCAGTGAAGTGTGGCATGCAGTTTGCCTGTGACAAAGGCTTCTGCCTCATTGCATAAAACTTCCAAACACCAAACAATTTACCATACCTTTTGACTTAAAAATTGTTAGGTATTGTTGAAAACTTTTCAAGAAAATGAGGGGGAGGAGTATACTGGATTGGGGTTATCTGATTTCAGTGAAATATGGCATGCAGTTTGCCTATGACAAAGGCTTCTGCCTCATTGCATAAAACTTTCAAACACCAAACAATTTACCATGCCTTTTGACTTAGAGGGGGCACGGTGGCTCAGTTGATAGAGGTGCAGGCTGCAAGCCGAGAGGTCCTCGGTTTGAATCCCACCTGCGGCAACCGTGTTGTGTCCTTGGGCAAGACACTTCACCCCGATTGCCTACATGGGGGCACGATGACGCTGTGTACTGAGGCATACTGCACGTCGATGGTGCGCATGTCTTCAACCAATCTAACCCTACCTGTGCTGCGGTGCAGAGTTCAGAGTTACGATGTTGGGGAGCTGACAGCTGCTCGTCGTTGCTCGGTGGTTCTCTCCGGGTACTCCGGCTTCCTCCACCCGTAAAACTGTCACGGTCACGATTAGCCATTGTGCATAAGTATGTGACCTTAAACACCAATAAATAAATAATAAATAATATTTTGACTTAAAAATTGTTGAAAACTTTTGAAGAAAATGGGGGGTGGGGGGGTATACTGGATTGTGTCCGTCCATCTGTTCATCTGCCCGTCAGTCCATACAAGAATATTCAAAAATAATATTTGCTTGTCATAGGTATGCTTACACTAGGCGGTACACCACGTGGGGGTATTCACCGGACGAAAGTCCAGCTCTTTTTGTTCCTGCCTCGGTTGTTCCACTAATGTGAGCACTTGTGCAGCCTGAAATATTTTTTTTTTAAAACATCAATGAACATGTACACTTTTTACTTTTTGTGGATGTATTTATTTCCCAGTGTCCTTAAATTTTTCATTTTATCGGAAGAACAACTCAAAATTAATTACAAGCATAGACATGTATTGTAAACCAAACATGCATTTCATCGATGACTTTGACACCAACTGTGCACATTAGAACATGTAATCGGTGGTGACCAAGTGAAACCTACATGTACACACCTAGGGGATTAAAATTAAAATGTTGTATTGTAGGTTTATATTACAATTTAGTGCTATACTCCAAACTACTATCTTAAATATATATATTATTATACCCCCCCCCCCCCCCCAAACAAAGTTTGGGGGGGGGGGGGGTATATAAGAATTGACCTGTCCATCCGTCCATCTGTCTGTACGTCCGTCTGTCCATCCTTATAAGTGCAACTCCTCCTAAACCGTTTGAAGAATTTTTATGAAACTTTACACAATGGAAGAACTCCATATGAAGATGTGCATGAAGCAATATAATTCCGCTATGACATTTCCAAGGGGAGATAATCTAACTTATACATTTTAATGTACCAAAAAGGCAACAACTGAGGCACGGGGGTATCCAAATGTTTTGATACTTCACATAGATGATGATTGGGACCACCTCTACCAACGTTCCTCATTTAATGTTGATCGGGTCGCAAACATGGCCACAATTGCAGCTTATAGTTAATATAGAAACCCTATGGGAAATCACATTTTCATCTTCTCCAGAACTACTGAGCCGACGTGAACCAAACCTGGCAGGGATGGTCTATGGGATGTCCTCTACAAACGATCCTCATTTTATTCTCGTGGGTTGAAAAACATGGCCGCCAGAGGCATTCTTTGATTCTGATAGGTGGCTTTTCAAAAATCTTCTCCTCTGAAACTGCCAGGCCAAATGTTTTGATACTTCACATAGGCAATGACTGGGAACCTCTCTACCAACGATCCTCATTTAATGTTGATCGGGTTGTAAACATGGCCACAATTGCGGCTTATAGTTACTATAGAAACCCTCTGGGAAATCACATTTTCATCATCTTCTCCGGAACTACTGAACCGACATGAGCCAAACTTCGCAGGAATGGTCTATGAGAGGATGGAAATATGTGGCCACCAGAGGCTATATTCTAATGCTTAACCCAATGCCTCTCCTGTCTGCAAGAAGATCGGTACTGTCAGTAAAATATTTGTTTTTTTGAGAATCTGGTAAGGGTTGGTTCCAGTTTTCTCCACCGAGAACTGGGGAAAAAAAAAACCCAAAATATTGTGTATACAGTACAAGTCAGAATAAGCTGTAGCTTAACTGCAATAAACTAAGTAAACTGCTGCTTCTGCCCTGACAAGATCAGAATCTGACATTTTCTGGAAATTTTTATCAGTGAGAGCTTTCCAGAAAATGATGATGGCTTCTTGTCTTATCAGTGTAGGAAGAGAAAAGATACATAGTTTATAGGATTATCCTACACAACTTATTTTGACTTGTACTGTAAAACAAGTGCAACTGTAGGTTGATGTCTTCAGCTGTAATCTAATTATGTTTGGAAAAACTAGGGAAGTTTTGTTTATTATCTTGCAATCATGTCAGCTCAGATGACAGTAATTGTTGTATTATCTTTTAAGATTCCTGTAACCCTTAACTTTATCCAAAACCTATTTTGAAAGAAAATACTGTCTGAAAAAATTGTTATTTTCAAAATATTTTAACCCTTTTTTACTCATTTTTTTTGTTTAAACAGAATTCATAAATGTGCGCATTTTCAAGAAAATCTTCTTGGAAACTACAAGGCCAAATGGTTTGAAAAAACTTAATGTGACTGATGACTGTAACCCCCCTCTACCAATGCAATTGTGGCTTATAGTTACTATAGAAACCCTATAGGAAATCACATTTTCATCTTCACTGAAAGTACTGAGCCAATGTGAATCAGACTTGGCAGGCATTGTCTATGAGAGGTTCTCTACAACTGTTACTCATTTTATTCCTGTTGGGTGAAAGAACGTGGCCGTCAGAAGCATTCTTTGATTCTGATTGGTCAATTTTGAAAACTCTTCTCAGAAACCACAGGGCCAAATGTTTTGAAACTTTGCATGGTTGATAATTGGGACACCCTCCACCAACGTTCCTCATTTCAATGTTGATCGTATTGCAAACATGGCCACAATTGCGGTGTACAGTTTCTATAGAAAGAACCTATAGGAAATCACATTTTCGTCTTCTCTCTGGAACTATTGAGCTGACGTGAACCAAAACTTAGTTAGTATGGTCTATAGGAGGCCCTCTACAAACGATCCTCTTTTTGTTCCCATTGGCTGGAAAATATGGCCACCAGAGACATTGTATGATTCTGTTTGATGGGTTCAGATGTTTTGAAACTTCACGTGATTGAAGGCTGGGGCACCTTCTGCCAGTGATCCTCATGTAATTTTGATGTAATGTTGCAAACATGGCCACAATTGCAGCTCATAGTGACCATGGACAGCCTAGGGAAATCACATTTTTAGCTTAACTTGACAAAGTCAAGATAAGCTATTGCAATCACGCTTGCGGAAGTCTGTTAGTCTGTGAGTCTGTTCACCTTTTCCTTTAGCACAGGCTACACCCCGTAGTTCTTGTCTGATCATCACGAAATTTCACATGCAGGTTTGGGGTCATGTCAAGATGAGAACGTCCCCTTTTGGCCATGATCGGTCAACCGGTATGGCTGCCCGAGCCCAAAACCCGAAAACCATTAGTACAGTCTACAGGTCGCATTTATGAAGGGATTTCATTTTAACTTGGTAGGATGCCTTTGTATAATGCCTAGATGAGAACGTCCCCTTTTAGTCATGATCTGTCAAACGTGATGGCTGCTCAAGCCCAAAACCCAAAAACTTTTAGCACAGTCTGCAGGTCATATTTAATATGGAGGGATTTCATTGTAACTTGGTAGGATGACTGTATGATGTCAAGATGAGAACTTCCCCATTTGATCGTGATCTGTCAACCGTGACGACTGGCTGAGCCCAAAACCCGAAAACCTTTAGCACCGTCTACAGGTCATATTTATGGAGGGATTTCATTGTAACCTGGTAGGTTGACTACATATAATATCTAGATGAGAACGTCCCCTTTTGGACATGATTGGGCAACTGTTACGGCTACAGGAGCCCGAAGCCCGAAAACCTTCAGCACAGTCTTCAGGTCAGATTTATGAAGGATTTTCATAACTTCGTAGGATCACTCCAGATGAGAATGTCCCCTTTTGGTTGCAATCATTCAACCATTATGGCTGCCCGAGCCCGAAGCCATAAAACCTTTAGCACAGTCTTCAGATCATATTTATGAAGGGATTTCATTGTAACCTGGTAGGTTGACTTCATATAATGTCTAGATGAGAACATCCCCTTTTGAATACGATTGGGAAATTGTGACGGCTACAGGGGCCTGAAGCCCAAAAACCTTTAGCACAATCTACGGGTCATATTTATGAAGGGATTTCATTGTACATTGGTAGGATGACTCCAAATAATGTCTAGATGAGAACATCCCCTTTTGGTCGCGATCATTCAGCCTTGATGGCTGCCCGAGCCCAAAAACCGTTAGCATGGTCTATAGGTCGTATTTATGGAAGGATTTCATTGTAACTTGTTAGGTTGACTCCATATAGTGCCTAGATGATGACATCCCCTTTTGGTTGGTCAATTGTGACAGCTACAGGGGCCCGGAGCCCAAAAACCTTGAGCACAGTCTACAGGTGATATTTATGAAGGGATTTCATTGTAACTTTGTAGGATCACTCCAGATGATGGCCAGATGAGAATTCCCCTTTTGGTTGCAATCATTCAACCTTGATGGCTGCCCGAGCCCAAAAACCTTTAGCACAGTCTATGGGTCATATTTATGAAGGGATTTCATTGTAACTTGGTTGGTTGACTTCATATAATATCTAGATGAGAACGTCCCGTTTTGGTTGCGGTCATTCAGCCTTGACGGCTGCCCAGGCCCTAAACCCTAAAACCTTAAGCATAGTCTATAGATCTTATTTTTTATGCAAGGATTTCATTGTAACTTGTTAGGTTGACTCCATATAATGCCTAGATGATGACCTCCTCTTTTGGTCTTGATTGGTCAACTGTGACGGCCCGAAAACCTTGAGCACAGTCTACAGGTCATATATATGAAGGGATTTTATTGTAACTTCGTAGGATCATTCCAGATTATGCCCAGATGACAACGCCCCCTTTTGGTTGTGATCATTTAACCATGATGGCTTCCCGAGCCCAAAACCCGAAAAACTTTAGTACAGACTACAGGTTGTATTTGCGAAAGGATTTCATTGTAACTTAGTAGAATGACTCAGTATAATGTCGAGATGAGGATGTCCCCTTTTAATTGCAATCGGTCTACTGTCATGGCTGCACAGGCCTGAAGCCTGAAAATATTTAGCACAGTCTACAGACCATATTTATGAAGGGTTTTCAATGTAACTTGATAGGATTACTCATTTTGGAATAATTTCACTGTAACTTGGTAACTTTTGTTGTCGTACGTTAACTGTGAGGGCCACATACATTAATGGTGAGGTCATATTAAGCCACCCCTCAGCACTTTAGTGCAGTGTACACCTCATATTATTTTTTATTAAAAACATAGCATACAGGGAACAGAAATGAACATATTCCCAATTCTCACAATTCTTGTCTTATTTCATAATCCTTTCACAAACATTGAACATTATCCTTTTCCTCAACACAACACACAAGTTAAGCTACAGTGTCATTGACACTTTCATTATATGTATTTCCAGGTGAGCGATTACAGGCTCTGTAGAGCCTCTAGTTTGGTGTACCTCTAATACCGAAACCATACATGTACCAAAAATTCGGTATATCGCACAGCACTTCTGGGTGGGCTTGTGCCCACCTGAAGGAGAGCCAGCAACTGCCCTCCTGTGATTTTCAAAAAGACAGGCTTGGTGAACAGATACACTGTTAGTGCTGAAATGAGTAGCCGGATAACTGGTTTGGAACTGGTTATCGACTTACAGTTAAAACTAGAAGTCTTGTCACAAATTGTGCGCTTATCTAGGCTTAATTGCGCATAGGAATTGCACATAATTGCCATATCGAATGGCATCCAAAGCATGGCAGGATCTCCTGGTTACTCACAGCAAACACAGGCAATGTTTCTGCCAATGGACCTCAGGGTTATCTGGAGGTCTATTGGCTGAAACATTGCTTGTGCACAGGCCATATGTACAGAATTTGACAGCCTTAATATGGGCATAACGCGTATATTAACGTGCAGATCGATGAGCTATGTGTGCGCATTTCATGACATGACTTATAGTTTTAACTGTAACTTTCTAGAAAAGTCATCAACCGGAAAAACGCTATATGTATAGTTGAAATGATAGCATCGTGAAACTAAATAGTATTTGTCCACAATATGTTAGAATTCTTTTGCTGACGCAAGTACAAGCTACCTGACATTTGTCGATGTAGAATGATGTGTACTCGACGTAACAGGCTTGTCATTATCAGAATTACAGGAGGGACATAATGGTCCACTTAAAACGGGTCCAAGAGGGCCATTTTTGGTCCACTTTAATTCACCAAAGAAGGGAGACTGGGGTTGGGCCTATTCTTCAGACACGAAGTTAGGTGAGCTTTGCCGATCCAGTGACAGTGATGTCCCACAAATATCAAACAGTTCACCTAGGGTACCAGCAAGAAATTTGACGAAAAAACTTCTAATTGCTGCCATTGAACTGGCATGGCAGATACCACCAGTGTTCAAAGGGTTAAATGTATAAGGAATTGCTGAATTATGACAGTAACTTGCCATTGACCACAGAGTGCTGCTTTCTCAAAACAGCACACATTTATATGCCCTCACAGTCACGGTATATTAGTGCGCCACAATATTTTTAAACAAGTGCATTTTTTTAGCTCCCGTAAAATAGAAAACACAGGTGCTGACAGGAGCAATTGCACTCCCATCCGTCTTATTTACAGACTGGTCATAGTTCCTTGGAGGTGAGGGATTTGTTTTACTCTATGATGCTGTTTTCTTATTTAATTTTCGTATTTAACCCTTCACCTAATGAACCGCCCGCATCTGCCTGCGTAATATGTAAATTGAGCATTTGAAAAAATTTAATTTTTCAAAATATTTCAACAAACCCATATCATGTGACCCCTCATTGGAACGAGCTTATTGAGCTCGTTCCAATGAGGGGTCACATGATATGTTTTTTAACTTTTTGAAAAATTAAAAAAAAATGATATTTTAAATAATAAATTTTGATATCGTCTGCGTTGGGTAAAGGGTTAATACCATTGTAAGTGTTTAAAAATTTCAAGAATTGCTTGTTGACCATCTCAGCATTTCCCAGAGTCTCTGAAAATATTAATTACTTAATATTGTTGTAGATATGGTGAAATATATGAAAGATGTTGCAAAAATGGATATTGAGTTGTCAGTTGAAGAGAGAAATCTGTTGTCGGTAGCCTACAAAAATGTCATTGGAGCAAGGCGAGCATCATGGAGGATATTGAGTAGTGTAGAACAGAAAGATCATGATTCTTGTGATGATGACAAAGCTAAAGAAGTGAAGAAGAAAATAATGAAAGAATACAAAACTGAAGTAATTACCTTTAGCCCTTAAAAACATTAAAAAATCTGTTTCTCAGGCCCTCCCTGCATGATTCTTTTATAACCAATGTAAACTTGAAAAAAAAAAAAAAAAAATAATTCAAATGGTTTATGTCAGATATTTTGCCCAAGTTAATAAATTTTATAAATTTGTCCCTTGAGTGCAAGAAAGCTTTGTAGTGCTTTAGCATTGCAAAGCCACCTTGCTTTCAAGGGATGAAATACACCACCACACATGCTGTTCCAGGGACCAATCAGGACTATTTAAAATACGCTCTAGCCTCGGAGCCTATTTTTTCAATTCAAGCGCCAGATTTCAATTTACGGAGTCACACTGCTGTTTGTAACACACACTGCAAGTATGTAATAGCTCTCATCATTTTCATTTAGTACACTATAGCAAACATTAATTTTCACTGTGGTTTCTGATCAAGTCTTGGCTGCCTATTTAGGCAGCCAAGACTTGATCAGAAACCACAGTGAAGATTAATGCTTGGTAATTAAGACTTGAAGTATTAACTTAAGTACTCTATAACAATGATAAATGATAATCATATATACTATACATGTAAGAGTGTCTCTCTCGATTATCCATCGAAAGAATATCAAAATATGATCTGAGAAGTTACGTGCCAACTGAGAAGCCTATTTCCAAGATTTAAGAGACAGGTCCTGATGTTTCAGAACCAAATACGCACTGGCGCATGCCCAGGTCGGTCGCTGTGTTCCGTAAATTATGAGGCCTAAAACATTAACCAAGAACATGAACTTTTGATGGCAAAGAAAATCAGAAATAAAAAATAAAAAAACAAGTCTCCCACATGCAATTTTACAAATAATGGCCTGAGAAACAGAAGAACCACTTTGTGTGGCTTCAGTTTAAACTTTTATTTCCAACTTTTGAAGATACTAGCAGGGTTGGGGCAAATACATTGCAAATGTACAGAGTTTGCATTAGGGCTGAAACGGTTGGCTCATTTTCACAACCGACTAATAGAGACCTATAACCGGTTAATATCAGGTTATCCGTAACCATTATTTCACCGAATCTGGGATCAAAACTTTTGGAATTGGAAAGCAGTATTCTCAGAAACTATACCATAGTGTGTATACAAACGAACGAATACTCGACAATGTTCATTCATATAAGGGCTGGGGGTATTTCAGTATACCGATTATATTCGGTAATATTTTCAATACCGTTACCAATACCGGCAAATAATTGTTTAATCGGTATATCGAAAACTCGGCTTTACCGCGATATGCAATTCTCAAATTGCCCATCGCTGTTGGCTGTGAGTAGTTTCACTTCAATCAGGCTCGATACACTTGGCTTAAATTTGGGTAATTATTGTATTCTATTTACTTTCTTGCTGTGTGAATCATAGTAAAGATACGTGTGTTTGCAAGTTTCTGCCAAGCCATTTATATTCTGTGGAGGCATTTAATGAATAGCTGACTGCTGGAACTGAAGCAATACTGTTTACCTCGAATTTGAAACAAGTTGAGGTGGAAGGCACGCACTAAGCATGCATAGTTAGTCACGTGGACACTTTCGGCCAATGACACTGCCATTGGTTGAAGTTAAATAAAAATAGGACATTTTCTTTGGGGGAAATACCAGGGGATTCCAAACGAAACTCGCAGTGATTGGCTGCTAGTACACGCATTACATCATTACTGCCTCGTGACTTCAGAAATGTGCTTGCAGGATTATTCAACACAAAAAGGACGAAAGTCTTGTCATTGTTTCAAATAAATAAAAAAGCCCAACTTAAGCACTTAAGCCCAACTCACTCACATTTTCTACCAAGCAGCATTTGCACCATACGTTGACCTTTTTATTTGAATGGTGATGTGTAATACTGTTATTAATTTTAATCAGGCATGAAAATTATTGCGATGAACTGTGGCAATCGCATGCCCTTCTGTTGCACAATTCACTTCTCAATCTCATGTCACTGGACGATTCTGATTTGAAGAATTATTATCTCCAGGTTTGATTTTATTTTGAATTTGCTTTGATAAACATCAAGTGTGTTATATACCCCAACTGAACTTTGTGCTTAACTAAAATCATTTGTGAGTAAATATTTGAAAAAGTTTTGCTTTTTGACGGCCGTCTTGTGCAAAGCTTCAGCCTCAAATTTTACAGTTTCGACACGTTGAAGTTGCGTTTTTTGTCATTGAGTAGACCCCTCCTTTGATTTTAATCGGTATTTCGGTATACTGCGGTATTTATTTTTCCCAATACCGCCCACCCCTAATTTATATACATACTGCGTAATAGTTTCTGCGGTTACTCAGTACTCACGGAAATTGCCGATCATTAACGAAGTCCTGAAGCCAAAGTCAATTATTTCTCAGTATATACAGCGCTGCTTCGAGGTGTAATCTATCCCAAAGGAGAAGCAGATTTACTGCATTTTAACCATGGAATGGCGATACTATCAATATTTTGGATAACTGGTTGGCATTTTCAAATCGGTTGAGTAGTTAACCGGTTTCAAACCGATTATTTGGTTAACCATTTCAGTTCTAGTTTGCATGTTCAAAATGGTTGGGGCCTGAAATAAGTCCCTGGGATTTGAGGATCGGGCCTGCGTGTGGCTGATTTTTAGCTCACCAAAGGTAGCTTATCACTTGCTGTCCGTCATCATCCGTTGTGAACTTTACATTATCAACTTCTTACAAACTAGTGGACCAAATTGAACCAAATTTGGTTTTCATGTTCCTTATATGTCAGTTCAGTTACAAATAAACTTGCCGCGCCCACAGGTGGCATCACAAGGGGCATAACTCAGATAGCACTCATAAATTTTTTCAAAAGTTCAAAAAAATCATCTTCAGATCCACCAGTCGGAATCTTTTCATATTTGTTGTACAACACCTCTAGGGAGGTCACATTCAAGTTTGTTTAAATCGTGTCCCTGGGTTAAGATTTGGGCTCTCTATTGGAGCCCGAATTTTAACTTGGTGCAATATGTAGAATATTCTTTAAAAATCTTCTTTGGATCCCCCAGTCAGAATCCTTTCAGATTTGGCATACATCTCTAGGGGGTCGGCAAGCAAATGGCAGTTGCAAGTACTTACTTTTTAATCACTACCAGTATCGATCTCTTGACACATCCTCCTATTTCCAATTCTGGGAAGTATGTTTGGGTCTTGTTCTTGGATATTGCTCATCAGTTCAAAACCATGCTGTTTGGATTAAATCTTACTTCGGGAAATGAAGAATGGCTACTTGACTGCTGTAGTGTCGACTTGAACAACAGCGACAAAAAGGGGGAAATTTTGGTAGATATGGGGAGTTTTAATTTTTGAGATAGGGATCATCATTTTTTGCTTTGATTTTAGGACCGAAATATACGTTTGTAGGTGTGTTTCAGCATTATGTGGTGAAGTTTTATTACAATCTTGAAGTGTCTTGCATTACAGGGGTTTTTTTTGACCGACGAGAGGGGCCGAATATCGGCCCCATTCCCAATCGAAAATAGTCACTTTTTTTCCCAATTTGCTCCCAAAAATTCCCAATTCACGGCAGTTAAGAATTCATTTCTGTGTGACCAGTCGATTATTTTTAAGTGACCAGCACCGAATAATATTTGCCAGTGGCCTTCGCAGTGTGAATTGTTCCAGTATGAAGGGTATTCACTTGTGTTGTTTTGAAACCATTTGACATTGTCAAGGAGCGTCCTTGACAGTGTGTTCCTAGAATCGCCACTTTAAATTAGCTCCCTTGATGTGCATAGAATCACAACTGAATGACGCGACTCGCAGTGCGTGAGTCAAAGTGACAAAATGCATCGCTGTCAACTATAACGGCTCACGTATGTACCTAAATTTTGTTACAGGCGAGTTCCGTGCTTCTTAAAGCACGGTACCTGTTTTTAGGTTCATCTCGCGTCTGAAATCCTGTCTGGTAACCTGTATTTTATTCAAACCGTTCCCCAGGTCTGATACTCCTGTTGACTGATGCCATGAAACCTAAATCGACTTTCGTCCCCAGAACGAACCGTCCACAATTATTTTACCCAAACCGTCCACCAGGCCAAGTACTCCTGCTGACTGAACTTGGCTTGCTTAGGTGGGGACTTATGTATATGTGTGATCATTAACCAATCCTTTTTCATCACTAGGATTGATTAATCACCAGTACAATTTAATAATTCCAAGCAGCCAGTGGGTAAATACAATTATACAACAGGTTTTCATTGATTAATAGACTGATTTCTCACAAGGATATGCTAGTAAGTTTATATATTTCTTGTTGATAATCGCTCAGATAAATTCCCAATTTTGGCCTCTGCGCCGCTAATTTTCCCAATTAGAAAGGCCCCTGGACCCTTCCCAAAAAGGGTAGAAAAATCCCTGCATTATTTCGAGGTACCAAATGCTTTTATCATCGGTCATAAATGGATTTTCTGGTCATGCTTGAGCACACAATCAGTGTCCATTGAACAGTGGACTCTAATTAACGCTTTGTCCAAGCAGGTCATCGCACTAAGCTATTGTTTTCTTTCCTGGCCAATACTACAGTCGTAAGCAAAATATACAAAAAATTGACAAAAAACATGGAGACAGGAGTAGTGAGAAGAAAAGGCAAAAAACTTAAGACAAAGCAAAAGCGCGTCATCTATTGCAAAGGATAGTACACAAGGTTCTGATAGAATGAAAAATCCTGAAAAAAAAACGTACCCTGGAGGAAAGTTTTGGGAGCAACATGTCGCTGCTTGATGAGAGCCTTTGTAAAGTAATAACTGATCAGATGACAAGCATAGATGAGAATATGAAAAAAAGAACCAGAAGGATATAGTGTACCAAATTCAAAAGTTTGAAGGAAACCATGAAAACATTAGCCATTAGAGCTGTAGGTTTTTAAATTTCTTGTTCGGTTTCGGTTTTGGTTTTTCAGGTGGAGTAAAACCTCGGTTTGGTTCGGTTTTCAGTTTGTTCATCAGGCCAAGTAAAATTCAATAAAACTCATTCTTATGTCCGGAGTTGTAACTGAATGGTAGTGAAATTGAGTGAAACTCAATGAATGCCCGAAATAAGCTATAATACATGAAGAATCAGGAAGGCCAATATAATAATTACCTAAATATACAGAACTTTTATTGTGCTTGGCCATTTTTCGAGGTCTGACACCTACACGCAACTTGAGGAAAGCTGCAAACACAACTAAACTGAAATGTGGGAAATTCACAGAATGTAGCCTTCCCAGAGTAGTGAGAATACCCAGACACTGCCAATGGCAGTGTCTGGGTACTCTCACTACTCTGGGATGGTTACATTCTGTGAATTTCTGCAGCAAGAGAGTATTTAATAAAAAACAAAAAGCCTTAGATTACGGGATGTCGACGGTTTCGGTTTTTTCAAAAAACTAAAAACCTCGGTTCAGTTTCGGTTAACCTACAGCTCTATTAGCCATCAAAGATGATGTCGATCAAGTTGTGGAAAAAGCAACAGATGAGAAATTTGAAGCTTGGAAATGCATTTTTGACAATGAGTTGAAGCATGAGATAGAAAAAATAGAAATGAGAGTCGAAAGTATAAAAACTGAAAATGAACATTTAAAAGAAGAAATAGATCATTACAGAACAGAAAATGAAAAACTAGTTGGAGAGGTTGACAAACTGAAAGAATGCACAAGTGAACTTAGAAAAGAAACTCACTCCCAGGAAACACACATCAAGAAGTTACGGAAAGAAGTAAACGACCTGGAGCAATATTCTCGGAAATACTGCCTCCGAATTCTGGACATGAAAGTTACTGAGAAGGACGAAAAATCTTTGAAGCAAAGATTTTGTGACATGGTCAATGAGTCACAGGAGGAAGTGAAAATCTACCCGAAAGATTTGTCGACAGCACACCGACTCCCAAAGGGTGAAAGAGTGAAGGAAAGTAGACTATCGCCTCCGTGTGTAGTAAAATTTGTGGAGGCAGACGTGAGAAATAAAGTGTTTGAAGTCAGAAAAATAATCAAAGAATCTCATCCTGATGGAATTCCGACACCTATCAAAATACGAGAGAAGATGACAAAACTTAACCTCGAATTGATGAATCACCTATTCAAGCACCAGGTTGTAGAGAGTTGCGGTTGTCATTTTTGCCCCTTCGGTTTCGGTTATTTTTGACTGAAAGGATTTGGTTCGGTTCGGTTGTTCGGTTGTTTTTTACTTTTTGTGTCTTACTTGCATTTTTCAGAATATCATGAACTATTATGACTAGATAATGCATTTGTATTATGTATAGTATATAAAGGTTGACTTACAAATTTTACATGTATAAGAACTCAGGGACGGGTTGTCCCACATAACTGTTGGGGCTGGTTGTCCCGGGGCGGGTTGTCCCAACTCGTTTGGGGCGGGTTGTCCCGGGGCGGGTCGTCCCACCTCGTTTGGGACGAGTTGCCTCTGGGGCGGGTTGTCCCGTTCCCGTCCTCGACTGCTGATCATGGGCACATTAAATTCGGGAAACGGGTCAATTAAAAGACAGTAACGAAAGTTGTTTGAGACGTCAAATTTACAGGCATCAAATGGAAAAACAGGTGACTTGTTGCAACACTGTACTTACCCCGGTAACAAATAGAACTGTAATATTGTATTATGTATATTTTTGGGAGTTGAGGTTTTTGTGTAATACATTATGTCTGTGTTCAGTGTAATAAGTCTTTATTAAAAAATTATATATCCCAATCAAAATTGACTTGTTTATTTTTTTTGTCGACCTCGTTTTGGAAGCTGTGACTTGTTTCAAATAAGTGTGCAGACTGCTGTCAATAGTTGTCTGAAACACGCCCATAACATATAGTTTTCACCGTGGTTGAACATCATCACAAAGATACTGATTGAACACTGCCACTTTCGAGTGGTGCACAACTCATTGTGAAAGAACACTGCCACTTTGAGCGTGCACACATCACTGTGAAAACGGGTGTTCAGAAATTAATGAGAAAGTGGTAATTAAAAATAAAAAATAATTACAACTCTGGTATTTGAGAATTATATAACAATATAACCAGGGATATAATTTATGACTTATTGGTTCAATAAAACATGCTCATTTATCATTTCATCATGCTCTGCAACATGTGAAGTTATGACTTTCAGTGTAAAATAAATTTTTTGAATTTTGACAAGGGAGGCAACTATTTTGTTATTCATATTCCGCTGTGTAAATTTTATCTGGTCTTCATATAATGATTTTTTTTTTTATTGCTTTTGTGTGAAGCTATATTTTGTTTATTCGTAATAAATGTACATATTTAAAAAAACAGCTATATTGAAACAGACTATGTTTGTCTGTTTTCAAGGGGGTGGTTTGCAGTGTTGATTGACATACTTAACTTGCGTCCATTTCAAGCTTCGAGAGTAACCTGTACAAAAAATGAAAACAACACCGCATGGTTTTCTATTTGTATTATTCATTAAATTGAGAATTAAAACCCGAAATTTGAAAATGAATCGTATGTACAAGATAATTATGAGAATTTTTAAAGCGAATTCTGATTAAATTAGTTTTACTTTCGGTTTCGTTTACTGGATGAATGGGGATGTATAATGACATGCGCAGTGAATAAAGGAAACTGGAAATGTTTCAGTTTTCACTGACGATATCGATTCGGACCGCTTGCGGAGCGGATGGTGATATGAAGGGGGGGGGGGGGGGGGGGGGGTGTGGGGGGGGCATATAACAGCAGTTTTAATTTTGTTTTTGTTTTACCATTAACCAATGGACAATAACAAAAAAGATGTCCATTCTGACTTGAAGCGTGGCAATGCTTGTGAGTTGAGTGTAATTTAAGTGAAGTTGAACTGTTTGATGACGGGCGCGATTTTTTGCGCTCGTCTTTTTTAAATTACGGGTGCTTGCGTGCGCAAGAGCGCCTGTCTCACGCGAAGGACTGCAGTGACAGGGCTCGGAGTATAAGTTTTATCGTCTGCATCCGCGACATCTGCCATGTTCTTATCATTTGTTTTTACAGAAACCGAAAGTAGGGTTGTGTGCGCATGCATTGATATTTGCTTGTGCAATTGCACTCCTAGGCAATCTGGTGGGGGGAGGGGGGGGGGGGGGTGGTCACAATTTTTTGCTCTCCTTGATTTTCTAGAATGCCAGGCCTGATATTTACTTGCTGGGAGTTTCACTCTTTCAATATAGAATCTGATAGTTTTTGAAGTGTTTTTTATTTGAAGGCGATGTGAAGAGTGTAAATCCAAGTAAGAACGAATCGCCCGCATCTTCCCGCGTAATATGCAAATTCAGCAGCTGAAAATTTTTTATTTTTCGAGCTTGTTCCAAAGAGGGGTCACATGATATGGTTTTGTTGAAATTTTTTGAAAAAATTTAAAAAATGATACTTAAAATAATAAATTTTGAAATCGTCTGCGTTGGGTAAAGGCTTAAGCAGCCTTACAAGTTATGAGTTACAGATAGAATTACCACTTATTCTCACCTGAGTTTTGGATTCTTTTATTTTGAATCATGGCAAATGGCCCCTCATTGGGATGAACTCGGCAAGCTCGTTCCACTGGGAGACATGGGCCATGGTCCGAAGGAAGTCTGAACCAGTTTTTATATGACAGAAGTCGGGAATGCTCTCGAAACTGAGAGGGTTGGAAAAAGGGTTAAGTTAAAGATATGTGCCCTTCAGTTAGATTAGTGATTCAAATTCTGGAATGTTTTCGAAACCGAGAGGGATGGTTAAAGGGTTAAGTCCAAGGTATGGGCTCTAAAGTTGGCTAAATGATCCAAATTCCTCAAACCATTGCTTATGGCCCCTCATTGAGACGAGCTGTACGAGGTTGTTCCACAGGGGGCCACAGTCTGGAGGAAACCTGAAACAATTTTTATATGACAGAAATTAGGAATGCTCTCAAAATGGGGAGGGTTGGATCAAGGGTTAAGGTCGCAATTTGTGCCCTTGAGTTAGCCGAGTGATATAAACTCTGGAATGTTTTCGAAACCGAGAGGTTTGGATAAAGGATTAAGTTCAAGATATGGGCCTTTCGGTTGACTGAAAGATAAAAACTCTTGGAGCTGTGGCTTATGGCCGCTCATTGCGACGAGCTCGTTGAGAGGAAGTCTGAAACAGTAAGTTTTTATATGACAGAAGTCTGGATGCTCTCGAAACCGAGAGGGTTGGATAAAGGGTTAAGTTAAAGATTTGTGCCCTTGAGTTAGCCGAGTGATCCACATGTAGAGGTGCAGGCTGCAAGTCGAGAGGTCCTCGGTTCGAATCCCACCTGCGGCAACTGCGTTGTGTCCTTGGGCAAGACACTTCACCCCGATTGCCTACATGGGGGCACGATGACGCTGTGTACTGAGGCGTCCTGCACGTTGATGGTGCGCATGTCTTCAACCAATCTAACACTGCCTGTGCTGCGGTGCAGAGTTCAGAGTTACGATGTTGGAGAGCTGACAGCTGCTCGTCGTTGCTCGGTGGTTCTCTCCGGGTACTCCGGCTTCCTCCACCTGTAAAACTGTCACGGTCACGATTAGCCATTGTGCATAAGTCTGTGACCTTAAACACCAATAAATAAATAAATAAATATAGTGATCCACATTCTGGAATGTTTTCGAAACCGAGAGGGTTGGATAAAGGGTTAAGTTGAAGATATGGGCCCTTTGGTTGGCTGAATGATCCAAACTCTTCGACAAGTGCTACATTGAAATGCAAAGTTTTACACTTTCTCCCAATTCAACCTGTTATGATTTTTTGTGTCGACTTGATCAGTACTCTCCATTATTACCTCCCCACCCCCACCCCCCTCTCGCACAAATGCACTGCATCATCTCCAGGAGCTTTTAAAGAAGTGTACTATTAACTAATATGTTGGTATTGACATGTTTGCTGTGCGCTGCCTGTTTCTAACACAGGCTACACTGGAATGTTAACTACAACAGGGGCTCTCTGAGCCCACCCAATCGACCTCAACCCCATAAAAAAGAAAAGAAAGAAAACTAAATAAATAAATAAAAAAAAAATGAATAGACTACAATGTTTTCATGCTTTGATGTGCAACAAACAATTGACTCATTTATGTGGCAATCGATGAACTGGTAATCAAGCATGAACTGATGACGTTAGTTGGTGTTTGCTTGCTGGTACCAGTACATGCACCACCCTCATGTTGGAAGTTTTTTCCTTGTGTTTTATCGGTATATATACCTTCGCGTGGTCAACTACCACGTTCAAGTGTAGCTCCTTCTTGGAGATGTATTCACTGACACAAAAAACTTTTAACGGAATGGCATGGATAAATTCTCTTTCTGAAGAGTTCTACATATTCACTCATTTTTCCGATATCTCTCCTATTATCTACCAAAGTGTTTTTTCCCTTTTTCTTGATTTAAAAAATATACTACTTGGAACATTGTTATTGTTGACCCCCCCCTCCCCCCCCTCTGTCGAGTCACTTGGTTTTTTTTTAGCGATTCGGCCAAATCTAAGTCACTCAACGGGAGGGGGGGTGAACAGAAGATTTAATGACCGAAATTCATTCGTGTAGAGGTATCATTGACAGTTACTTCATGAACCATCTAATTTAAAAGAAATGTAATTAGCTTCTGGTCACCTACAAGTGAAAGAAGAGAAATTATTAGTTTCTGTTTGCCTGAAACCAAAAAAAGAATGTTTCGATAAGCAAATTTAGCTTATGTTTTTTTCTGGAAAAGACGAAAAATAAATTATTAGTTTCTGTTCTTCTGGAAAAGACTTGTCGACATCACCGACAAAATTTTAAAATACCGGGTCGAAAATTGAATTCACCATTTTAAGCGGGTCGAGGTCACTCTCGGTCGAAATCACAGGGTACCAATCAGATAAGTCGCGACCATGTAGTAAAAATACAGAGCAACATTGACTTCGGAAAATGGCAATCCTTCTCCATATCTTTCCTGTTTGTGGTTTATTGGCATTGATTGTCAAATGCCAGCTGCTTTTGTTGCATTTGAAAATACGTAGTCCAGTTATTTATTCGTTGGGGAATGGGGATTGAGAAATGACATGGCAGCACGTGCACCGCTAATAACATGGACACTGGGTTTGTTTCTCAAAAATTTCCGTGATTTCACCCACTCGTTCCCGTTTCCAAGATGGTGTCAACTGTCAGTTCAAGACATTCTTATTTTCGCCGATCGCTGCAAACATATTCAAAAGGGCAGCGACATGCAAAGATCTGATGTCTTAATAACGTTAGTATCAGAATCTTGCATTTGTCTCTTTTTCTAGGAGAAAAAAAAATTATTCAATAAAACCGTATACCACGGTGTGCGATCTTGAATACCTCGGTATTTTATTTTGCCAATATTGTGCAGCCCTAGTGGGGGGGGGGGGGGGGGGGGGGGGGCATGTTACGTTCAGGTTTGTTCAATTCCATTCCTTGGTGTTTTTCCATAAAATTTGCGTTTCATGACTTCATTCCTTTGTAGTGTTGATGAACCATGTCTGACTGAATGTGACCCCAAATACTTCTTTGAACCACTTTGGCCGGTGAGCAATTAAGGCCCCTTGGGGCCTCTTGTTAATTTAGCTAAAAAATGCACTCGTTGAAAAATATTGTGGAGCACTATATACTGTGAGGGCATATAAATGTGTGTTGTTTTGAAAAAGCAGTACTAGGTGGCCAGTGGCAAGTTACTGTCATAATTCAGCAATTCCTTATACATTTATCTCTTTGAACACTAGTATCTGCCATGCCAGTTCAATGGCAGCAATTAGAAGAGTCCATATTCATTACTTGGGGTAGACCAATCAATATTTTCAACATGCAGCCTTAAGGCTGCACGTTGAAAATATTGATTGGTCTACCCCACACATTTACTGAACAGCCATCCTATTTAATGACGTTATGACGTTTCATGTTCCTGCTGGAAAAGTGGCCGCTCGTATTCAAAGGGTAAAGGTTTCTGGTGTCTGGCATCAGTATTCCCTTGAAAATTCATACGCTAACATTTTACGGGTGCAAGGCGGAGGCTTAGTAAGTAGAGGTGCAGGCTGCAAGCCGAGAGGTCCTCGGTTCGAATCCCACCTGCGGCAACCGCGCTTTGTCCTTAGGCAAGATACTTCACCCCCATTGCCCATCTGGGGGCACGGTGACGTCGTGGACTAAGGCGTACTGTACATGATGGTACACTTGTCTTCAACCAATACTAACCCTGCTTGTGTGAGTTAGTATGTTGGGGAGCTGACAGTTGCTCGCCATTGCTTGGTGGTTCTCTCCGGGTACTCCGGCTTCCTTCACCTGTAAAACTGTCATGGTCATGATTAGCCATTGTGCAGAAATTTGTAAACTCCCACAAATAAATAAATACATTATTTGGGGTAGACCAATCAATATTTTCAGCGTGCAGCCTCGAAAATACTGATTGGTCTATCCCACACATTTACTGAACAGCCATCCTATTTAATGACATTGACGTATCATGCTCCTGGCTGGAAAAGCAGCCGATCAGATTCAAAGGGTTAAGGTTTCTGGTGTTTGGTGACGGTATTCCCTTGAAAATTTATATACTAACATTTTACGGGTGAAAATTACTCACGTCTCTGATTTCGCTGAGCTTAAAACTGCACCCGTCAATTTTGTTCATTTCCCGCAATGGATCCACCTAGTGATGAACCGATTATCAAAACTTGCTATCAACCAATTACCGGTTATTTCTCTGCCAATTATGCCGATTCCGATGGTTGAAGTAGGACACTGAAGAAAATCTGTTGGTGCCTGTTATACTACAGAATTTCATTGATAAATCATCAATTACGAAAGCTTAATACCACATAAGTTTTCAGAGTATGCATATTTAGTGCTGGGCAATATTTGCCAAAAAAATATTTGCATTTTGGTTGGGGTGTGGGGAAAAGATTGTTATTAACGATACAATCACACGATATTGTTCCAGTGAAGATTGTGTTTTATTCTGGTAAATAGTGTTAATACGGTTTTGTGTAAGGATACAATACACTTGGCTGTATTAACCAGGGATATACAGAGCACACATACTTTGTTTCTTAAATGAATAATAATTTTGATTTTAATGTGTGTTGTGAAGTAGTATGATGCATGGTTCACACATGTCACAGTGTATTATTCAATGTTCTTTTTTCAACTGGTTGCCTCCCTTGATGTGTTTCTCTAATGTTACATGAACTCTACAATCTTCGGAAAATGGTGGCGATCTTGTACCGATTGCAGTTGGTAAATTCCGTAATATCTCTGCTCTGCAAATCCCTAAATTTTCTGCTATGCACAAGTTTTTATTTTTTAATTGGGAAACTTTATTGAAATGGCCAGATATCAAAGGGATTTTTAATAGTCAGTGTTAAATATAGAATAACCGGAAACTGCCAGTTTTTAACTGCCGCCTGTCCTAATCAGCCGATGCCCCATAACCGGCAGGTTCCGATTGCCGATTCCAATTAAAGGTTCATCATTAGATCCACCAGTCAGAATGCTTTCATATTTGGTTTACAACATCTCTAAGGAGTGGGGGTGCAATATGAGGAAATTTGAGCAGATTCAGGTTTGTTCAACTCTGGGCCCGTGGGTTAATATTTGAGCTCTCTGTTGGAGCCCAAAGTTTAACTTTGAGCAATATGAGGGAAATTCTTTAAAAATCTTCTTCAGATCCACCCGTCAGAATGCTTTCATATTTGGTATACAACATCTCTCAGGGTGTCAGATTCAACATTGTGCAAATTGAGTATCTGGGGTTAATATTTAGGCTTCCAATGGGAGCCTGAATTTTAACTTAGCACTACGAAGAAATTTCCTAAAAAATCTTCTCCAGAATCATCAATTAGAATCTTTTGATATTTGGTATGCAATACCTCTAGAGAATTCAGATTCAAGTTTGTTGAAACCGAAACCAGTGGCTCAGTAGGTACAGGTGCAGGCGCAAGCCGAGGGGTCCATGGTTCGAACCCCACCTGGGGCAACTGTGTTGTGTCCTTGAGCAAGACAATTCACCCCCATTGCCCACGTGGGGGCATGGTGGCACTGTGTACTTTGGCGTACTGCACATTGCTGATGCACCTATGTTCAACCAATGCTGACCCTGCTTGTATGGAGTTAGTATATTGGGAGCTGACAGTTGCTTGCCGTTACTCATTGATTCTCTCCAGTTTCTCTTGACTTCCTACGTCCACAAAACTGTCGTGATCTTGATTAGCTACTGTGCGCAAATATGTAACCATAAACAACAACACGGGGACAGGGAGAGGTTAGGTTCAAGGTTTTTCAAATGCATCCCTTCGTGTTTTACCATAAAACTTGCCTTTGAAACTGCAGTGATATTACAACCTTTGGAAGTTTGGCAGTGCTTATCTACAGCTGGTTCAATTGGAAGCAGTCAGGAAGACATATGATAATCCTCCAACATGAACAACTGAGTTATGAATAAATTCATGACGTCATTCCTCTGTTGTGTTGATGAACCATGACTAACTGAATGTGACCCAAAATACTTCTTTGAACCACTTTGGCCGGTGAGCGATTAAGGCTTCTGGGGGGGGGGCTCTTGTTTTCAGTCAGATTTGACGCTTCTCTTCTATAGGGGTCTCCCTTGGACAACCATCTCAGTTTGCTCACTTTCAAATAGAAAGAGGATGAGAGTTTAACCCTTTACCTAACGAATCGCCTGCATCTGCCCGCGTAATATGCAAATTGAGCAGTAGAAAAAATCAAATTTTCAAAATATTTTAGCAAAACCATATCATGTGACCTTTCATAGGAACGAGCGCAATGAGCTCGTTCCGATAGGGGGTCACATGATATGGTTTTGTTGAATTGTTTTGAAAAAATTCAATGGTATTTAAAATAATAAATTTCGATATAGTCTGCATTGGGTAAAGGGTCAAGGCACTTGTGCTAGTTTGCTACCTATACTTGCAGTACATAGAGAGTGTATTATTACTAAATCACCCATGGAGTGGAGATTCCATCCGGGCAATAATTGCAAATTTGCTGCAAAGCATGACGAGCACAAGCCAAGTTCCAGCCAACAAACCCAGAGGTCCATTGGCTGAAACATTGTGTTTTTTGTCTATATGTACAGAATTTGAAAATGATACTTTAGATAACTCCACTCTATGGGTGGTTTTGTTACTATCAACACTCCCCACGGGAACCCCACGAAGTGAAACAGTGCCTGTTCACTGCGGTAAATAGGCTCTGTTTTACTGGTAAAATAGGACCCAGTCACCAATGCTTGGGAGGTGCAAACCCTCTCTAAAATGGGCAACATGGCTTATTAATACTCACCCCTGGTCTTGAGTTGATACTCATGTTTTGGTAATGATTAGTCATTTTGCAAACATATATGACCTAAACACCAATAAAAAAAATTAATACAGTCGAACCTGTCTTGAGAGACTGCCCTTTGGGCCACACAAAAGTGGTCTCTCAAGACAGGTGGTCTCTCATAACAGGTTTCAGGTTTTCTCAAGTCAGTGAATAACCAACCACAACATTCCGAAATGGAGACGAATGGCTTTTTGTAATTACTTTGTAGTTGTTCATTTTTATGAAGTTTTTGTAACAAATTGAAATGGACTGCTATAAAAATTGAAGATTTTCAACACAAATTTATTTTTATAATACTATCTCACATTTCAGGTATGTATGAAATTGTTTATTCAGCAGTAATCCTTATCTTTTCTCAGGGGTCTTATAAAAACATCTCAATCTTTAATGAGTTATGTAACTGAATAGCAATTGAAACCCAATTAAGAGCTTTTAATACTTTTAATTATGTTAGTATAACCACAATGGATTTTCCAATTCCAGAACAGGTAAAAAGTTTTTGTCATGGTTTCAGTCTTCAAAGCGGCGGTCTCTCAAGACAGGTCAATTATGGCATAAAAATACAAGTTGGTACTAGGTCACAGTGGTCTCTCAAGACAGGTGGTCTCCCATAGCAGGTCCATTTTTGAGTAAAACGGTGCCTGGCAGATATGGTCTCTCAAGACAGGTTTTACTGTAAATACTATCCACTCTCCAAGTACTGTATAGGACTGTCATCATTAATCGATTGTTGATTGGTCACAGTGAAATCGATTAGTATTTTTCGTTTTCAAATAATCGGTAAATTGTATCCTGCTTTAGACGTTTAATAATTAAAAGAAAATTTGATGAAAAAACTATTGTTTCTAAAGGTAAAGAGTTAAGAACATCGATGTTAAGCCCCAAGAAGCCGTTGGAAGCATTTGTCTTTCAAGTACATTCATCAAAGCTTTGATGTTCTGAACTTTTGAACCATCCATGTAATAATCAAGACCGGTCTGCAGTTGCAAAGTTCGCAACTGCCAACTGGTCTTTATTATTACATGGACAGTTCAAAAGTTCAGAACATCAAAGCTTTGAATGTACCGAAAGAGGATCGTCTTCGTTATCTACCGGAGTTGAATTTCATTTTTATCGACTTCAAAGAGAGAGAGAGGGGGGTCATTTAGGTACGATTATCGATTCCTAACTTAAAACATCGTGATGGCCCCAGTACTGTATGTAAATTCGAAATTGTATTGATAATGATATTAATACATCACGCATGTACGATGAGATCCAACACGGACATGTGTGTCGAGTCATGTTGACGCCTGAACAACCCGACATCTCATTTGTCCGGTCTTAATGTCATTATTCCCTTGTATCACCACAAAAACTAATATCAATATCTGTCTGATATTGAATTGAAATATCTGATATTGGCAAATACCAATAACACCCATATCAGCTCATCACTAGAAATAAGTTGATGTACTGCGTCCATGGGCTGACAATAGATTTAAGTTACGCCGAAGAAGCTATCTAGATGTAATATAGGCAGGGACCGACCTGGACATGCGCCAGTGCGTATTTGGTTCTGAAACATCAGGACCTGGCTCTTAAATCTCAGAAATAGGCTTCTCAGTTGGCGCGTAACTTCTCAGATCATATTTTGATATTCTTTCGATGGATAATCGAGAGAGACACTCTTACATGTATTATATACATGATTATCATTTATCATTGTTGTAGAGTGCTTAAGTTAATATTTCAAGTCTTAATTACCAAGCATTAATCTTCACTGTGGTTTCTGATCAAGTCTTGGCTGCCTAAATAGGCAGCCAAGACTTGATCAGAAACCACGGTGAAGATTAATGTTTGTTATAGTGTACTAAATGAAAATGATGAGAGCTATTACATACTTGCAGTGTGTGTTACAAACAGCAGTGTGACTCCGTAAATTGAAATCTGGCGCATGAATTGAAATAATAGGCTCCGAGGCCAGAGCGTATTTTAAATAGTCCTGATCGGTCCCTGATAGGCTGTAGAAATCATTTTTTTATGACAAAAATATTCAAATTCTTGGTATTATCATTTTTTATTTCAGGTTGAAGGGGAATTGAAAACAATATGTAATGATGTGTTGGCATGCCTAGAAAATCATTTAATCCCTTCTTCAGCCACGGGGGAATCCAAAGTTTTCTATTACAAAATGTAAGTACATAGAAAGGATCTGATCTGTCAGGTAACTCATTATTTTGTCAGCAGCAAGACTTTGATCAGGCCTAGTATTTTGAGGCTGATTTCATCATGTGTGTGCCTACCACTCATGTAAACGTGATTCTGGGAGAGTGTATTACTATTTTCTTTAAATTTTTTTTGTGACCCCTCATTGGAACGAACTGCTTTTTTCTTCTGCTCAATTTCCAAAATATGTGGGCAGATGCGGTAAATTCGTTAGGCAAAGGGTTAACAAATCTGACCACGTAATTGTCAAAAATTTTTGGGGGACTATAGAAATCAGTGGTGTCCGTTTGTCCGTGCGTGCATGCGTCCGTACGCCCATCTGTGCATCCGTCCCACTTGGTGTCCCCATGATAACGCCTGTGTGGATCATTTGATTGGAACCAATTTTGGTATGTGACCTTCTTAGCCCAAACCACAGATCAAGTTCGAATATGGGTTTGGCCAGATTATTTTTATTAGAGTTATACCCCTTTTTCGACTTAGAAATTTAAAAATTTGCGGTGTCTTGATGATAACTCCAGAATTTTTGTATGTGACTTTCTGGGGTAATAATACAGGTAAAGTTCGAATATGGGTTTGGACCGATCATTTTTACTAGAGTTATGCCCCTTTTTCGACTTGTTTTTTTTTGGGGGGGGGGGGGACATGTGGCCGAGCGGCCTTTTATTAGCTCACCTGGCCAAAAAGGCCATGTGCGCTTTACTCATCACTTGGTGTCTGTCGTCGTCAGGCGTCCGTAAACTTTTCACATTTTCATCTTCTTCTCTGTAACTGCTGAGCCGGTGTGAACCAAACTTTGCAGGAATGGTCTATGGGAGGTCCTCTTCAAACGATCCTCATTTTGTTCCCGTCGGATGAAAAACATGGCTTCCAGAGGCATTCTTTGATTCTGGTTGGTGGATTTTCAAAAATCTTCTCTGAAACTGCCAGGCCAAATGTTTTGAAACTTCACATAAATGATGACTGGGACCCCCCTCTACCAACGCTCCTCATTTAATGTTGATTGGGTTACAAACAAGGCCACAATTGCGGATTATAGTTACTGTAGAAACCCTATGGGAAATCATATTTTCCTCTTTTTCTCCTGTGGGTTGAAAAACGTAGCCGCCAGAGGCATTCTTTGATTCTGATTGGTAGATTTTCAAAAGTCTTCTCTGAAACTGCCAGGCGAAATGTTTTGATACTTCACATAAACGATGACTGGGCCCCCCCCTCTGCCCATGATCCTCATTTAATGTTGATCAGGTTGCAAACATGGCCACAATTGCAGCTTATAGTTACTATAGAAACCCTATGGGAAATCACATTTTCATCTCCTTCTCCGGAACTACTGAGCTGACGTGAACCAAACCTGGCAGGGATGGTCTATGGGAGGTCCTCCACAAACGTTCCTCATTTTGTTCCTGAGGGTTGAAAAACATGGCCGCCAGAGGCATTCTTTGATTCTGATAGGTGGATTTTCAAAAATTTTCTCCTCTGAAACTGCCGGGCCAAATGTTTTGATACTTCACATAAACGATGACTGGGACCCCCTCTACCCATGATCCTCATTTAATGTTGATCGGGTTGCAAACATGGCCACATTGCGGCTTATAGTTACTATAGAAACACTGTGGGAAATCACATTTTCATCATCTTCTCTGAAACTACTGAGCTGACGTGAACCACACTTCACAGGAATGGTCTATGAGAGGATGGAAATATGTGGCCACCAGAGGCTATAGTCTAATGCTTAACCCAATGCCCCTCCTGTCTGCACAAAAGATCTGTACTGTCAGCAAAATACTTGTTTTTTGAGAATCTGGTAAGGGTTGGTTCCAGTTTTCTCCATTGATGACTGGGAAAAAAAACCCAAAATATTGTTTGTACAGTACAAGTCAAAATGAGCAGCAGCATAACTGCAATAAACTAAGTAAACTGCTGCTCCTGCCCTGACAAGATCAGAATTGGACATTTTCTAGAAAGCTATCAGTGAGAGCTTTCCATAAAATGATGTTAGCTTCTGGTCTTATCAGTGTAGGAAGAGAAAAAAGAAAAAGATACATAATTTTTGGATTATCCTACACAACTTATTTTGACTTTACTGTAAACCATTTTAACTGTACCTTGATTTTTGCATCATCAGTCTTCTGAATTTTATTTACAGGCATCTGTCAACTTCAATCTGATAACAGTGTTTTCTGATAAGTAACATGAACAGTGTTTGTATTCTATTTCAATCATGTCAGCTTAGATGACAGTAATTATTTGTCCCCTATGGGAACCGTAAGGGGACTATAGGATTGCACTCCGTCCGTCTGTCTGTCCGCCCGTCTGTCTGTTTGTGTGTCTGTCTGTCTGTTTTTAGCTCACCGAAGGGAGCTTAACTTATCACTTGCCGTACGTCGTCGGCGTCCGGCGTCCGTCGTGAACTTTACATTATCGACTTCTCCTCCCAAACCAATAGCCCAATTTTTAGCTCACCTGACTTTGTCAGGAGAGCTATAGTGATCACTCACCGTCCATCGTCTGTGAACATGGTGTTTGCGCCTTCTCCTCCCAAACCGCTGAACCAATTTAATTGATATTTGAGATAATAGTTTGTTATGACATCGCAATTTGATTTTGTTCAAATCAAGTTGCCTCGCCCGTGGGTAGGGCCACACCCAAAAAGTGAGCTGAAATCTTAAAAAATCTTCTCATGAACCAGCAGTAGCAGAGACTTGATATTTGGTGTGCAGCTTCCTTTTGAGGTGTATTTGTTCAAGAGAAGTTTGTGGGGCTATACTTGGCGTCGTTATGGGAGGGGCAAAATTTTTTGCCCCGCCCAAAATTTCGTATTTTCCAAACCGAGAGGCTGATTTGAACCAAATTTTATGTGAGGACTTATTATGTCATAAGTACCTAATTTATGCTGATTTTTTTTTTCCCGTAGCCCCATGGGAACCGCAGGAGCTAAAAATAGAAAAAAATTAAAACGCCCATATCTCCAAAACTGCACGGCACCGAGAATTTTTATTTGGTGTGAAGCTTCCTTAGGACCAACAGAAAGAATTGGTAAAAAAAAATTGCCATCGGTTTTATCATAGGGTACAGTTTCGGGACTTTGAAAAAGTGCTGAGTCAGCACTTTTTAACACTGTAGGCAATGGGAAAAACATTAAAAAATCTTCTCCAGATCCAGCAGGCAGAATCTTTTGATATTTGGTATGCAACATTGTAGGGTGGATCTGATTCAAGTTTGTTCAAATCGGCCCCCTGGGTTCATATTTGGGCTCAGTATAGGAGCCCAATTTCGAACTTAGTGCATTTCAGACAAATTTCTTTAAAAATCTTCTTCTCCAGATCCAGCAGGCAGAATCTTTTGATATTTGGTATGCAACATTGTGGGGTGGATCTGATTCAAGTTTGTTCAAATCGGCCCCCTGGGTTCATATTTGGGCTCAGTATAGGAGCCCAATTTCGAACTTAGTGCATTTCAGACAAATTTCTTAAAAAATCTTCTTCTCCAGATCCAGCAGGCAGAATCTTTTGATATTTGGCATGCAACATTGTGGGGTGGATCTGATTCAAGTTTGTTCAAATCGGCCCCCTGGGTTTATATTTGGGCTCAGTATAGGAGCCCAAATTTGAACTTAGTGCATTTCAGGCAAATTTCTTTGAAAATCTTCTTCTCAAGATCCAGCAGGCAGAATCTTTTGATATTGGGTATGCAACATTGTGGGGTGGATCTGATTCAAGTTTGTTCAAATCGGCTCCCTGGGTTTATATTTGGGCTCAGTATAGGAGCCCAAATTTGAACTTTGTGCTTTACAGGCAGATTTCTGAAAAAATCTTCTCCAGATCCAGCAGGCAGAATCTTTTGATATTTGGTATGCAACATTGTGGGGTGGATCTGATTCTATTTTGTTCAAATTGGCTCCCTAGATTCATATTTGGGCTCACTATAGAAGCTCGAATTCGAACTTAGTGCATTTCAGGCAAATTTCTTAAAAAATCTTCTTCTCCCGATCCTGCAGGCAGAATCTTTTGATATTTGGTATGCAACATTGTAGGGTGGATCTGATTCCAGTTTGTTCAAATCGGCCACCTGGATTCATATTTGGGCTCACTATAGAAGCCCAAATTCAAACTTAGTGCATTTCAGGCAAATTTCTTCAAAAATCTTCTCCAGATCCAGCAGGCAGAATCTTGTGATATTTGGTATGCAACATTGTGGGGTGGATCTGATTCAAGTTTGTTCAAATCGGCCCCCTGGGTTTATATTTGGGCTCAGTATAGGAGCCCAAATTTGAACTTAGTGCATTTCAGGCAAATTTCTTTGAAAATCTTCTTCTCAAGATCCAGCAGGCAGAATCTTGTGATATTTGGTATGCAGCATCCTTAGGGGGGTGAGATGCAAGTTTGTTCAAGCCATGTCCCTAGGTCCATATTTGGGCTCACTATGGGAGCTTGAATTGTAACTTTGTTCGAAATGAGGAATTTCCTTAAAAAATCTTTTTCAGATCCAGCAGTCGGAATGGTTTGATATGTGATGAGTAGCATCCTTGGGGGGGGGGGGGGGGGGGGGGGGATTCAAGTGTGTTAAAGCCAAGTCCATGGGTCTATATTTGGGCTCCCTGTGGGAGCCCAAACTATAACGTAGTCAATATGAGGAACTTTTCTTTAAAAATCTTCAGATTCAGCAGTTGGAATGTTTTGATATTTGGCATGGAGCAACCTTAGGGGGCTGAGATTCAAGTTTGTTCAAGCCAAGTCCCTTGGTTCATATTTGGGCTCACTATGGGAGCCTGAATGACAACTTAGTTCAAAATGAGGAGTTCTCTTTAAAAATCTTCAGATCCAGCAGATGAATGCTTTTGATATTTTTTATGCAGCATCCTTGGGGGTAAGTTTCAAGTTTGTTGAAGCCATGTCCCTAGGTCCATATTTGGGCTGATTGAGGGAGCTTGAATTGTAACTTGGTTCAAAATGAGGAATTTTCTTTAAAAATCTTCTTCAGATCCAGCAGTCGGAATGTTTTGATAATTGGTGTGCAGAATCCTTAGGGGTGTGAGTTTTAGGTTTGTTAAAGCCAAGTCCCTGGGTTCATATATGGGCTCCCTGTGGGAGCCCGAATTATGACTTAGTTCAATATGAGGAATATTCTTTAAAAATCTTTTTTTAGATCCACTGGTCAGAATATTTGGATATTTGGTTTCAGCTTTTATTAGGAGGAGCAGATGCAACTTGTGGAAATCAATTCTCTGGGTTGATATTTAGGCTACCATGTCAGGTGAGCGCCATCAGGCCCCCTGGGGCCTCTTGTATTCAAATCTTGGTCAAATATTCGTCCACCAATACCAATTCGGATTTGTTCAAATAAAGTTGCCTCTCCCCCTGGGTGTTGCCACACCCCCAAGGGGCACCAAAATCCTTAAAAATCTTCTTCTCATGAACTATTAGTGGCAGAGACCTGATATTTGGTTTGCAGCTTCCTTTTGGGTTGTAGACTCAGGCTTGTACACAGAAAGTTCGAGGGGCAATATTTGCCATTGTTATGGGAGGGGCAGTAATTTTGGCCACGCCCAAAATTTCTATATTTTTATACTGTACCAATGACCCAGACATAGCTGGTGCTAACTCTTAAAATATAGGGCCAAACACAAATTTTGCCCCCCAATCCCCAAAATTTGCATCTAAAACTAAAGAAAACATGTCCTGAAAGGCCCTCCACACTTCGCCCCTACTGCGCATGCGCAGTGTCAAGGACGTTCCGAAATTGGCGCCATTTATCATTCTAAGTTTGGCCCTTCATCAGTTAACATCTGACTGATCTTTGTGCTTATAAATCTCAGTTTAAATGATGCCAGACACATAAATATTAGTGAAATGGTGATTCTAAGGAGGATAGAAAAGGAGGAGAGGAAAAGAATGTGTGACAGAATATTATCAGGGCTGTAACTTAAAATTTTTTAATGAAATTATGTTAAGTTACCTATTTTCAAGGCAGCAGCCATTTTGTTGTCATTCTGATTATTTAGTTACACTGTTTTTTCAAGTGTTTTCCTCTCTCCCTGTCCTTTAAGTTCCCCCTTGCTATTCTCCCATGCTTTTGGCATAGTTTCTGTAATTATTATTACTAAAATTTCTTGGGAGTTTTAGCTGAATAACAGAATGAATTCTGTTCTTTCCCCATGTTTACGTCTTCACCTACGGGTGGTTAGGCGTTGTGTTCTGCATCTACCATCTGATGTTCTGCAGTTTCTTCCCTGGAAGTCTCTGTTTTGCATCAGATGGTATATATTTTGGTAACTGATTTCGGGCCTGGGTGCCTGGAGTCTTATTTTAGTGTTTTTACACTCATTGTTTACATTTACAACAGCCCTCTGTGTGAGGGGGGGATTTCTAAATAATAATATCTTTGTTATTTTAATCATAACTAGATACATTATTATTGTTCGTAAGTGTTGAATAAATTGTTTAAAATATTTTTAAAATTTTTGTCCACACTTAGGCTTGGGATCCATTGGGGCTCAACGTTACTTTTCAGAAACTTGGGCTGTTCTGAAAAAATATTTTTTCAAAATATTTTGATTTCAATTATTTTTTCTATATTAATGGATCATATTATTATTATGTATTTTGATTGCCAGGGGTTAGTGCGAGTACCAGGACTTGTTTTCTTTTCACATTGAAAGGATATTGATCAATTGTTTTAAGAGGAAGTCTTCCTCTGACCTTATTATCATTCTATATGTGGTCAGTGTACTCGCATTAACTCCTGTTCTGTATCGTATGATTTCGATGACAATATGGGAAGCGTATGACACGGTATGTTGTTGGGGATTTGGACACTCCGGTCCTTTCCCCGCAGGGTCACTCTACTTTATCAATTTCTATTTCAGACGATCAAGATTAGGGTGATGTATCTGTGATGTCTTCCAACAGTGTGCCTCCGTCGTCACAATTAATGAAGGGCTAGCGGAAAAGTGCTCATGTAATACGCCAATTGCCTAAGAGGACCCTAGTAGGTTCGACGGCCTTTGACGTCCGCTAGCTCGCCCGGTGTAGCGTCCATTCACCGAATGGTTCGGCAGCCGGGTTCGTCCGTTGCGGTCTAGAAGGAATTTTGGGGTGATGCGAGCACTATAAAATTAACTTAATGCACACCCAGTGACGGCGGATCGGAGGGAGAACGGAGGAAGCCTTTTAGTCCGGTTCATAGCTCGTTCCGGTCCATCCGGACGGCAAGCGAGAGAGGCCCCTCTCTCGTTCAACAACATCTGGCCCCAGATGTTGTGGTACAAATGTGTCGCTAGCGGAGCATACGTCCGTCGCTCGGGACGCTCCGTTGTATAGGCAGTCCGCTGAGACTGCTAAGGCTTCCTCTTCTCGTCAGCGCACACGACCGCACCTTGGCTGCGTGACCGCCGATATATTACCAGCTTCGCCGATCAAGGATTCTTCGGCGACCAGGTCACACCATCCGGCAGCCAGGGATTCGAGACCGATGGACTCCGGACATTCGCATAGGAAAAGTATGCGGGAGCCATCTGATGCGGAGCTGCCCTCGGCGAAGCAGCGATAGACTGCGCCTCCGCAGGTCTCGACGCCGGACATTCTTGTGCACATAGCACAGCTTATCGCAGCATCCCAGCAGCCGACAGAAACGGTGTCGGATCGAGAATTATCTGACAGCGCTGGGTCGGTAGCCGGGGACTCGAGGCCTGCAGACTCCGGACGTTCGCATAGGAAGTGTGCGGGAGTCAACGTACACGGAGCTTCCAGCGGCAATGCATCGTAAGTCCGCTACTGCACAGGCCTCGGGAACGGACGTGCTTTCCTTAATAGCACAGTTTATCGCAGCATCCCAGCATCAACTGAATCTGTCGCATATATTTTATCCGACGATGCTGGGTCGGGACGCTCCGCGGAAGCGGGTACGGACGTCCGAAAGTTTCATCCGGTCCGACGGGATGCCGAAAGGGATTCGGAGGATTTCAAGCTTTCCCTTTCGGAACAACATATGCTGCGATGCCGGATAAGAAACTGATAGCGTCGGTGGACTTAGAAATTTTTGGTTCGGTCCAGGGACATCGTCCCTCAGTTCCGACATAGTCCAATAATGTCACACAAACTTTCGAATTATTGAACGACGCTATATATATTATTATTTTATGCTTGCTATCCAAGCATTTCTGGTTTCTTGTTCGAAGAGTTATGGAGATGTCTTTCAAAAGTGTGCCTCTGTCGTCATAGTTAATGAAGAGTTAGCGGCAATAAGTGCTCATGGAATATGTCTATCGCTTACGGAGTGACATTCGCTAGCTCACCTGGTGTAGCGTACATTCATCGAATGGTTCGGCTGCCGGGTTCGTCCGTTGCGGTCTAGGAAGGAGATTTGGGTGATGCGAGCACTTTAATTACTTTAGTACTCACCCAGTGACGGCAGATTGAGGACAGATCGGAGGAAGCCAACAACATAGGGGACCGCATGTTGTGGTTCAGATATTTTACATTCGGAGCATATGTCCGTTGCTCGGGACGCTCCGTTATATTGACAGTCCGAGAGACTGTCTTTAATGCTTCCTCATCCTCACAGCAGGGCACACGACCGCACATTGGCTACGTGACCTCGAGTATCCGATCAGTTTCGGCATTCAGTGATTCCACAGCGAATAGGTCGCGCCATCCGGTAGCCAAGGGACACGAGGCCTATACACTCCGTTCGCTCGCATATTGGAAGTATGCACGGGGGTAACGATCTCGGAGCTTCCTGCGGCAATGCATCGTAAGACCGCTGCTCCTCAGGCCTCAGTGACGGACGTGCTATCCGAGTTAGCACAGTTGTTTCGCAGCATCCCAGCAATTGACAGTTTCTCGGTCGAATCAGGAATTATCCGACGGCGCTGGGTCGGTGCGGTCCGCGGTTGCATCAAGCTACGGACGACCGAACGCTTTATAGGGTCCGACAGGATGGCGAAAGGGATTCGAAAGATTTCGAGTTTTCCCTTTAGTAGTATCGGAAAATGCCTTTCATATCTTCTGGCATTTCTTCCAGTGATTATTTTTCGGACTTCATTGCTGCGATCTTGGATAAGAGACTTATAGCGTCATTGGACTCGGATTTTTCGATCGGTACAGGGACTTTGTCCCTGACTTACCGACGTAGTCCAATATTGTCATTACAACATGTGTTTTATTTTTCGACGCTATATATTTATATATATATACAAGCCTGCTACTAAGCATGATAGTTTAGTTTCTTGTCCGCGTGGCTCATTTCTGCCATTTTATCTTTTTTACAAATAGTTTATTTTGGCAGAGCAGGGCATACCGAGAGTTCATATGCGTCTAGACGGTGTGATTAAAGACTGCATATATTCTTTTTCGCCGTTTATGTCTTTTCCAATTTCAATGTTGGGAACGACATTATGTATAGTAGACTTAACTTAGACGCTTTATTATACGTAATCCGCCTTACTGAGGCGTTATCATTACGTCTTCAAGAAAAGATTTACGGGATATTATTCTCAATGTAATTTCTTTTGAGGGCAGTAGTTTGTTCACGTATAACTCCGCCCTTCAGTGGCTGATTGGAGTTGGTTAGACGTGATGCAGCCCTAGCTACATCCACGCGTGGATAGTAGGTTAAGAACTCTCTCAGAGTCGCTTCGTTCTCGGAGGAGCTTCTCTTCGACGGCAACTTTCCGGCAATCCATGAATTGCTTGATTTATACATTCTCTTGTCTATCTAGTGTTACAAGAGATTCAGACTGGGGCAAACATTCGGCGGTTGACTCAGAGAGTGCCGCCGCAGTTGCCGGACCCGAGTGTGGCTGTTATGACGGTTGCCAGTCAAACAGATTGGGATATATACTGATCCCTACGGATTCGAAGTGCCAGGGTCTTTGGGTTCCGCAGTCTTTTAGCTATCAGTTTAACTTCCGCGGAATAATGTTTTTTAGGCTTGCTTTATGTCATTGCATGAACATTATTCAGAAACGCATGCCCAAATTCCTGTCCTTTAATTCGACAGTAGTGGCGTATCTCCGGAACCAGGGAGGCACTCTTTCGTTTCCGTTATTCAATTTAATGGAAAGAATCCGTCTGTTGGTTATAGTACACCAAGTTCAGTTTTGGTCCGTCATATTCTGGGTCGTCTGATTGTTTTATCGCACTCCCGTTCTCTTACGGGTCGCTTGTTGCTGTCAGAATGGACTCTCAACAAACAAGTATTCAATCAGATTTGCTATCTATGGGAGCGCCCAATGATGTTTTATTTATGACACAGCTTGCTAATCAATTGCAGACGTATGTGTTGGCTTGTCCAGATCTCTGAGCTAATACTGTTAACGCTCTATTGATCTATAGGACGGAATGATAGGATATGCGTATCCTCCGGCGCTGTTGTTTTAGCAGGTATTGCTAAGATAAACAACCACAATACATTTCTGTTGATAGCAACTCTATCTTCACAGAGATCATGAGTAATTTACTCTCTTGTCTACTGTGGATCTTAACGTGAAATCTTCCTCTATGTGAGGATCTTTTTTCACTGGGTAAATCGTGTCATCTTTATCACAACCAGCAAGGTCGCAACCTTCATGTATTCCGTTGTGTGGTCCGTATTGCATTGTAAGCACTGTACTGGACGAGCTTTGGACGCGATTTCTTACTATAGGAGATCCTCTTCTTCGCTATTTATGCGACTAAAGTGGAGGCTCTTCCGTCGTGGTGTAGGGATCATTATGTTCATATTGTTGATCCCTCCATACTACTCATTGCTATTTTTTAGTATACTTGTTTCACAAGATCTACTGCAGCCTGTTGTTATTTAGGTTATAGGTTTATGTTACCTCATACCTATGCACTCTACGATAGTTTACAATTGAGTCTTTTGTCTCTTTATCTAAGTCAGTTAGTAACTTTTTGATAAATAGACTTAGAATCTTTAGATTAAATTCCTATACGGATTTTAACTTCGGTTCTTATTTAGCTAAGTAATCATTTGAGCCTCTGGAAACAGTAGTTTTCAAATTCTGACCTTTTAGACAGTAATTCTGTTGGTTTCTCTTTTACTGTAGAGTCAGTGAGTTTCATGCACTATCGATGGATGATTTTCACTTTCATAGTTTCGGAATCAGTACTTCCGTTACTATTTAGGTTGGATTGTTGCATAAGAGTTAGGCTCCTATTATCCGGAACCTATTATTTTAAGGTCCTTCCGTCTTCGTATGGGCATAGGCCTTTACTCTTTCCGGGTACAGTTTATGTATTTATAAACAGATATCTGTTTATTACAAGGGCGTAAGCTTCTTCTGTCTTTGATGTCTAGTAGAAGGACGTTACGCTCCATTTTATTGTTAATGGATTCTATTAACTAGCGTACTGCTTATGGTATATCATTGGCTTAGCAGTTGTGCTTAAGATTTCGGCTCATGAAGTAAGAGTTCTTCTACTTTTTGGGCTTACATTAATAGTGTTGCTATTATAGATTTTTGAAGGCTGCTCATTGCGCTCAGCCATCCATTCATGAATTTTATCTCAGAAATATCGAGTCCATTTCTGGAGGCCTCTATTGTTAGGTCTATTATCTACTGCTCAGAATGTCATTCACTTAACAGTTGCTACTATAGCTAGGTAGGCTGTCTGTTTCGGCAGTGTCTCCGTTCGGCTGCCCTCTTCGCTCTGGGCTATTTGACCCAGGGCAAGAAAAAGGGGGGGGGGGGGGGGGGGGGGAGGGTGTTCCCTTGGGTCACCTGTTTTTACTATGAAAACAAGGGGATACCTCCTCCGGAGTTAGTAATTCTGAGCTGTTATTGGGATGGTTGTTTAGTGAGAAGTTTAAGTTTATAAAATTCATTCAAGTCTTAGTTTTTAAAGTATAGCTTTTGAATATTGCATATGTCAACGGACATGATTATGCAATTCTCACACACTTTTAGGAGTATAAGAGTCTCTATTCTCTAGACTTACTTTATTATTGGCTTACTTTAAAAATTATTAGTATAAGGATTATTGGATATTAATAGAGTACATGGATGTATGAAGCTCAATTTTTGGAAGGTGTTGTATCTTTCTAATTTATCATAAATAAGAAAGATACATGTAAGGCCTATTACTTCTTTTCCCTACAGGGGATGACTCTATTTTATTTTATTGAGCGTATTCCATTTTGCTCTATGTCCTTGGCCCTCCAGCCTTTTTACTATTCAGCTATGTCTGGGTCATTGGTACAGTATAAAAATGTTAAAAAATTTATAGTAATTTATATATTTTTTATACTTACCAATGACCCAGACGGGGATGGCCCTCCCAGGAGTTGGGAACTCTTGCCTCCCCGCTGAGTACATAGCACTTACCAGGCACTGGTTATTAGAATGATAAATGGCGCCAATTTCGGAACGTCCTTGACACTGCGCATGCGCAGTAGGGGCGAAGTGTGGAGGGCCTTTCAGGACATGTTTTCTTTAGTTTTAGATGCAAATTTTGGGGATTGGGGGGCAAAATTTGTGTTTGGCCCTATATTTTAAGAGTTGGCACCAGCTATGTCTGGGTCATTGGTAAGTATAAAAATATATAAATTACTATAAATTTTTTAACTTTCCTAACCGAGGGGCTGATTGGAGCCAAATTTTATGTGAGGGCTTATTGGGTCATGAGTACTTGATTTATGCAAAAAAAAAATTTCCTGCAGCCCCGTGGGAACTGCAGGAGCTAAAAATAGAAAAAAATTTAAAACGCCCATATCTCCAAAACTGCACGGCATTGAGAATTTTTATTTGGTGTGCAGCTTCCTTAGGACCAACAGAAAGGATTGGTAAAAAAAAATTGCCATCGGTTTTATCATAGGGTACAGTTTCGGGACTTTGAAAAAGTGCTGAGTCAGCACTTTTTAACACTGTTGGCAATGGGAAAAACATTAAAAAATCTTCTTCTCCAGATCCAGCAGGCAGAATCTTTTGATATTTGGTATGCAACATTGTAGGGTGGATCTGATTCAAGTTTGTTCAAATCGGCCCCCTGGGTTCATATTTGGGCTCAGTATAGGAGCCCGATTTCGAACTTAGTGCATTTCAGGCAAATTTCTTTGAAAATCTTCTTCAGATCCAGCAGGCAGAATCTTTTGATATTTGGCATGCAACATTGTAGGGTGAATCTGATTCAAGTTTGTTCAAATCGGTTCCCTAGATTCATATTTGGGCTCACTATAGGAGCTCGAATTCGAACTTAGTGCATTTCAGGCAAATTTCTTCAAAAATCTTCTCCAGATCCAGCAGGCAGAATCTTTTGATATTTGGTATGCAACGTTGCGGGGTAGATCTGATTCAAGTTTGTTCAAATCGGCCCCCTGGATTCATATTTGGGCTTGCTATAGAAGCCCGAATTCGAACTTAGTGCATTTCAGGCAAATTTCTTAAAAAATCATCTTCTCCAGATCCAGCAGGCAGAATCTTTTGATATTTGGTATGCAACATTGTAGGGTGGATCTGATTCAATTTTGTTCAAATCGGCCCCCTGGGTTCATATTTGGGCTCAGTATAGGAGCCCGATTTCGAACTTAGTGCATTTAGGCAAATTTCTTAAAAAATCTTCTCCAGATCCAGCAGGCAGAATCTTTTGATATTTGGTATGCAACATTGTGGGGTGGATCTGATTCAAGTTTGTTCAAATCGACTTCCTAGATTCATATTTGGGCTCACTATAGAAGCTCGAATTTGAACTTAGTGCATTTCATGCAAATTTCTTAAAAAATCTTCTTCTTCAGATCCAGCAGGCAGAATCTTTTCATATTTGGTAAGCAACATTGTGGGGTGGATCTGATTCAAGTTTGTTCAAATCGGCCCCCTGGGTTTATATTTGGGCTCAGTATAGGAGCCCAAATTTGAACTTAGTGCATTTCAAGCAAATTTCTTAAAAAATCTTCTTCTCCAGATCCAGCAGGCAGAATCTTTTGATATTTGGTATGCAACATTGTGGGATGGATCTGATTCAAGTTTGTTCAAATCGGCATCCTAGATTCATATTTGGGCTCACTATAGAAGCTCGAATTCGAACTTAGTGCATTTCAGGCAAATTTCTTAAAAAATTTTCTTCTCCAGATCCAGCAGGCAGAATCTTTTGATATTTGGTATGCAACATTGCGGGGTGGATCTGATTCAAGTTTGTTCAAATCGGCCCCCTGGATTCATATTTGGGCTCACTATAGAAGCTCGAATTCAAACTTAGTGCATTTCGGGCAAATTTCTTCAAAAATCTTCTCCAGATCCAGCAGGCAGAATCTTTTGATATTTGGTATGCAACATTGCGGGGTGGATCTGATTCAAGTTTGTTCAAATCGGCCCCCTGGATTCATATTTGGGCTTAATATAGAAGCCCGAATTCGCACTTAGTGCATTTCGGGCAAATTTATTAAAAAATCTTCTCCAGATCCAGCAGGCAGAATCTTTTGATATTTGGTATGCAACATTGTGGGGTGGATCTGATTCAAGTTTGTTCAAATCGGCTTCCTAGTTTCATATTTGGGCTCACTATAGAAGCTCGAATTCGAACTTAGTGCATTTCAGGCAAATTTCTTAAAAAATCTTCTTCTCCAGATCCAGCAGGCAGAATCTTTTCATATTTGGTAAGCAACATTGTGGGGTGGATCTGATTCAAGTTTGTTCAAATCGGCCCCCTGGGTTTATATTTGGGCTCCGTATAGGAGCCCAAATTTTAACTTAGTGCATTTCAGGCATATTTCTTAAAAAATCTTCTCCAGATCCAGCAGGCAGAATCTTTTGATATTTGGTATGCAACATTGTGGGGGTGGATCTGATTCAAGTTTGTTCAAATCGGCCCCCTGGGTTTATATTTGGGCTCAGTATAGGAGCCCAAATTTGAACTTAGTGCATTTCAGGCAAATTTCTTTGAAAATCTTCTTCTCAAGATCCAGCAGTCAGAATCTTCTGATATTGGGTATGCACCATGCTTAGGGGGGGTGAGATTCAAGTTTGTTCAAGCCAAGTCCCTGGGTTCATATTTGGGCTCACTGTGGTAGCCTGAATTATAACTTAGTTCAAAATGAGGAATTTTCTTTAAAAATCTTCTTCAGATCCAGCAGTCGGAATGTTTTGATATTTGGTATGCAGCATCCTTAGGGGGTGAGATTCAAGTTTTTTCAAGCCATGTCCCTAGGTCCATATTTGGACTCACTGTGGGAGCTCGAATTGTAACTTAGTTCAAAATGAGGACTTTTCTTTAAAAATCTTCTTCTTCAGATCCAGCAGTCGGAATGTTTTGATATTTGATGTGCAGCATCCTTAGGGGGGTGAGATTCAAGTTTGTTAAAGCCAAGTCCCTGGGTTCATATATGGGCTCCCCTGTGGGAGCCTGAATTATAACTTAGTTCAATATGAGGAATATTCTTCAAAAATCTTTTTTTTTTAGATCCACTGGTCAGAATCTTTGGATATTTAGTATAAGCTTTTCTTAGGAGGAGCAGATGCAACTTGTTGAAATCAATTCTCTGGGTTGATATAAATTTAGGCTACCATGTCAGGTGAGCGCCCTCAGGCCCCCTGGGGCCTCTTGTTTATGTTACCACCTCTCCCTCCAACATGCTTTAAGCTACACCTTTCATATTTGGTACATGGATAAATGGTTCTGAGGGGTGATGCACGCTCAAAATTTTTTTTTCAAAATCAAAGATGGCGGCATGGCGGCCATTTTTGTTGTGTTTTTAAGCTTTTTTCTCTATTTTATGTTACCACCTCTCACTCCAACATGGTTCAAGCTACACTTTTTATATTTGGCACATGGATAGAGGGTTGTAATGGGATGTTGCACGTTCAATAATTTTTTTTTCCAAAATTCAAGATGGCGCCATGGCAACCATTTCTGTTGTGTTTTTTAAGCTTTTTTCTCTATTTTATGTTACCACTGCTCCCTCCAATATGGTTCAAGCTGCACTTTTCATATATGGTACATGGATAAAGGGGTTGTGAGGGGATTATGCATGCTCAATATTTTTTTTTTCAAAATCTAACATCTGTCTGTCTGTTTTTATGTTACCACCTCTCCCTCTAATATGCTTCAAGCTACACCTTTCATATTTGGTACATGGATAAATGGTTCTGAGGGGATGATGCTCAGTCAATATTTATTTTTCAAAATCCAAGATGGCAGAATGGTGGCCATATTTGTTGTGTTTTTTAAGCTTTTTTCTCTATTTTATGTTACCACCCCTCCCTCCAACATGGTTCAAGCTACGCCTTTCATATATGGTACATGGATAAAGGGTTGTGGGGGGATTATAAAGGGTTGTGAGGGGATTATGCACGCTCAATATTTTTTTTTCAAAATCCAAGATGGTTATATACTGTAGTGTCTTCTGTGACAAAAACACCTTATGCCACAAAAGCGCCGTAGGGGACTAATACCACCTCGGTGGTCAAACACTTGTTGTTTATCTTTTAAGATTTGACAAATATTGGAGGAAAGTGTGTTTGACTGTAACCCTTTACCTATCCAAAGCTATTATGAAAAGAAACTATTGTCTGAGAGAATTGTAATTTTCGAAATATTTAACCTTCTCTTTACTGATTTTTTTTTTTGTTGAAACAAAATTCATAAATGTGTGCATTTTCAAGAAAATCTTCTTTGAAACTACAAGGCCAAATGGTTTGAAAACTTAGTGTGACTGGAGACTGTAACCCCCCTCTACCAGTGATCCTCATTTTAATCTTCATCAGGCTGCAATTGTGGCTTATAGTTACTATAGAAACCCTATGGGAATTCACATTTTTATCATCTTCACTGAAAGTACTGAGCCAATTTGAACAAGACTTGACAGGCATTGTCTATGAGAGGTTTTCTACAACTGTTACTCATTTTATTCCTGTTGCGTGAAAAAACGTGGTCGCCAGAAGCATTCTTTGATTCTGATTAGTCAATTTTGAAAACTCTTCTCTGAAACCACTGGGCCAAATATTTTGATATTTTGCATGGTTGATAACTGGGACACCCTCCACGACATTCCTCATTTTAATTTTGATCGTATTGCAAACATGGCCACAGTTGCGGTTTATAGTTACTATAGAAAAAAACCTATGGGAAATCACATTTTCATCTTCTCTCTGGAACTACTGAGCTGATGGAACCAAAACTTGGCAAGAATGGTCTATAGGAGGGCCTCTACAAACGATCCTCTTTTTTGTTCCCGTTGGTTGGAAAATATGGCACCAGAGACATTCTTTGATTCTGTTTGATGGATTCAAATGTTTTGAAACTTCACGTGATTGATTACTGGGACACCTTTTACCAATGATCCTCATGTAATGTTGATGTAATGTTGCAAAAATGGCCACAATTGCAGCTCATAGTCACCATGGAAAGCCTATGGGAAATCACATTTTTATATGTAGTTCCAGGTGAGCGATTACAAGCTCTGTAGAGCCTCTAGTTTGTAAATTCAACAGTTGAATAAATATTATTTTTCTAAAATTTTTAACAAAGCCATATTATGGAGACCCTCATTGGAACAAGCTGAATTTAAAAACTAGACTTCCCCGTGGGAACCCCGGGAAGTAAGCAGCACTTGTTACTGTGGTAATCCAGTTACGCTTTACTAGTAAAATAGGACCCAGTCACCAACGCTTGGGGTGAAAGTCCTCTAAAATGGGCAACATGTAGATCAACGATTGACTAAACTTGACTTCATCTCCATGTTGTGTCATGATGAGCCATGGTGCATAAATATGTGATGTTAACCACCACCAACAAATAAAAACTAGACTTAATGATTCTGGAGAATCATGGCTTTTCCAGATAAGATTCCATGATTTTCCATGATCCCAGAGTGTGAAGAATTGATTTTAACTGTATCACTGAAGTGCCTCTATTGATGCCCTGAGAAAGGTGGGTATAGTAGTCTCAAGTGAGGCTGTTTGGTAAAAAAAAAATATTGAGGCTAAAACCATCATTATTGGTGGAGAGGGTTAATGTCAGTCTCGTCTGACAAGACTTAGTCCGACAAAAAGGAGTTATGATTGTCTGACACATATCCTCTGAGTGCTGTGGCTATTTGAAAATAGCTCATTTTATCTCGAATGTATCTCAAATTTTTGTTCGGCAGCTTGTAGACGGTTAACAAACGCTAACAGGAATATTTTTTCCATGCAGCTTGTAATGTCACACCAAGACCTGCGAATGGCCAGTTTTTCTTAAAAATCTACAAGATGTTTTCAGAGAAACCCAGGAAAATCATGAATTTTAAGCTTGAGATGGGTATCATTGTTTAACCACCCTAAAACGGGTTAAGGATTAGTTTTTAGCTCAACTTGACAAAGTCAAGCTGAGCTATTGCCATCGCTTCTCGTCCTTCGGCCTCCGTATGTACGTCTGTACATTTGGGCATACGTACTTACATACATCCACAGTTTCATTTGGCACACAGCACAGGTCGCATTTATGAGTATGCTTGTTTGGGGTTAGCTCCAGATGAGAGCTATCGATTTTCTTCCATTTCCGTCAAAAAACGTTACTGCTGGCAACGTTCTCAGAACTTAGTTTAGTCCGACCTCAATAGTACCCTTTGGCACGCCTGACAGGGCACATTTATGATCAGATTGCTTTGAAACCTGGTATGCTTGTTTGGAGTGGGTGACCTCTCGATGGGAGCTATTGATTTTCTTCCATTTGTCAAAAAATGTTGCCGCTGGCAACAACCATTGAACTTTGTTCAGTCAGACATCAATATATTCCTTTGGCACCCCTACAGGGCACATTTATGATCAGATCAGTTTGAAACTTGTTATGCTTGTTTGGGTTACATCAAGATGGGAGCTATCGATTTTCTTTGATTTCCATCAAAAAATGTTGCCACTGGCAATGACCTTTGATGAACTTAGTGCAGTTATGCATCAATATTTCCCTTTGGCACACCCTGCAGTGCACATTTATGATCGGTTTGCTTTGAAACCTGGGGTGACCTATAGATGGGAGATGTCGATTTTCTTCTATTTCCGTCAAAAAATCTTTGAAACTTGGTGTACTTTTTTGGGGTGACCTCTAGATGAGCGGTATCGATTTTCTTCTATTCCGGTCAAAAAATATCGCAGCTGGTAACTACCTTTGAACTTAGTTTACTCAATATTTCCTTTTGGCACGCCCTACAGGTGGGAACTATCGATTTTCTTCCATTTCCGTTAAAAATAGGTGCAGTTGTGCATCAATATTTCCCTTTGACACACCATGCAGGGCACATTTATGATTGGATCGCTTGGAAATTTGGTGTGCTTGTGTGGGGTGACATCTATATGGGAGCTATCGATTTTCTTCCATTTCTGTCAAAAAATGTTGCCACTGGCAATGACCTTTCAACTTAGTTTAGTCAGACCTCAATATTCCCTTTGACACACCCTTCAGGGCACATTTATGATCGGATCACTTTGAAACTTGGTATGTGTGTTCGGGATGACCTCTAGATGTGAGCTATTGATTTTTATATGCCTGGTTACAAAAACTGTCGTATTATGTTATCAGTCTGTCCGTCTGTAAACAATTTGGTTTCCATTCATTTAAAGTCGAACGCCTTGACGGATCGACATCAAACTTTCAGAAGTTGTTTTTAGCATTAAAATACAGGTCAAGTTTGATATTGGTGTTTCTCAGTCCATCTGCTGCAGAGATGTGGCCCTTTGAAAACACAATTTTTCTAAAAAAATTGGGTTTCCGTTCATTTAAAGCTGAACGCCTTGACGGATTTACACCAAATTTTTCAGATGTTGTTTTTAGCAATGAAATACAGGTCAAGTTCGATATTGGTGTTTCTCAGTCCATCCACTGCAGAGTTCTGGCTCTTTGAAAACACAATCTTTTGGAAAAAAAATTGGTTTCCGTTCATTTAAAGCCGAATGCCTCGACATCAAACTTTCAGAAGTTGTTTTTAGCATTAAAATACAGGTCAAGTTTGATATTGGTGTTTCTCAGTCCATCTGCTGCAGAGATGTGGCCCTTTGAAAACACAATTTTTCTAAAAAAATTGGGTTTCCCTTTATTTAAAGTCAAACGCCTTGACGGATCGACATCAAACTTTCAGATGTTGTTTGTAGCAATAAAATACAGGTCAAGTTCGATATTGGTGTTTCTCGGTCCATCCGCTGCAGAGTTATGGCCCTTTGAAAACACAATTTTTGAAAAAAAAATTGGTTTCCGTTCATTTAAAGCCGAACGCCTTGACGGATTGACACAAAATTTTTCAGATGTTGATTTTATACACCTGTTTGAAAAACGGGACGTATTATGTGAATGGTCTCTCCACCCGTCTGTCTGTCTGTCCGTCCTTGGACACATTTCGTTTCCGGACGATAACTTTAGTTGTAATGGTTTGAGCTGAGTTAAGTTTGGCATGTGGATTTAGTATGACAAAATACAGGATGGGTTCGATTTCCATTTCTCGCGGCCCATTTGCAGTAGAGTTATGGCCCTTTATTTATGGGAATTTAGCCCAACTTTTTTTCGTTTCCGGACGATAACTTTAGTTTGCCTTGACCGATTTATTTCAAATTTTCAGTTTTTTGTTTTTGACCACAAAATACAGCTCAAGTTCACTTTTGACCACAATCGCATATACCTTTCCAGAGTTATTCCCCTTGAATGATTGCAAATTTGTGGATTTTGTGGTTTCCGGATGATAACTTTAGTTTGCCTTGACCGATTTTTATGTGTACCCATACTATGTATGGTTTACATAATGCCAGCATCCGGGGTGGCCATCCGTCGTTCGTCCATCCTTTGTCCGTCCATCCGTCTGTATGTCCATCTGTTCGCCCGGCATCTGTATCTATTTCTTTAGCATTCGATAACTTGAAAAATATTGCTTGGATTGTCAAGTTACTTTATAATTGTGTTCAGGTTACTGATGTGCCGAGCTGTATAGTTTTTGGTGTAAATCTGATAATTTGATCCTGAGATATTAACCCTTTATCCTTCAAATTGAAAATTCCTCCAATCCCTTTGGCATTCGATAACTTAAAAATATTGCTTGGATTGTCTAGTTACTTTATATTTGTGTTCCAGGTTACTGATGTGCCGAGCTGTATAGTTTTTGGTGTAAATCTGATAATTTAATCCTGAGATATTAACCCTTTATCCTTCAAATTGAAAATTCCTCCAATCCCTTTGGCATGAGATAACTCTAAAAATATCAAACCGATTGTCATGTTACTTTATATATTTATTCAGGTTACTGATGTGCTGTGCTGTATAGTTTTTTAGCTCAACTTGACAAAGTCAAGCTGAGCTATTGCCACCACTTCTCATCCATCGGCGTGCGTACGTACGTTAGTACGTTAGTACGTACGTCCACAATTTCCTTTGGCACACCTCACAGGTTGCATTTATGATCAGATTACTTTGAAACTTCTTATGCTTGTTTGGGGTGACCTCTAGATGGGAGCTATCAATTTTCTTCAATTTCCGTCAAAAAATGTTGCCGCGGCCAACGTTCTTAGAACTTCGTTTAGTCAAACCACAATATTTCCCTTTGGCACACCCTACAGGGCACATTTATGATTTGATTGCTTTGGAACCTGATACGCTTATTTAGGGTGACCTCTAGATGGGAGCTATCGATTTTCTTCAATTTCCGGCAAAAAATGTTGCCACGGCCAACGCTCGTAGAACTTAGTTCAGTCAGACCTCAATATTTCCCTTTGGCACACCCTACAGGGCCCATTTATGATCAGATTGCTTTGAAACCTTATATGCTTGTTTGGGGAGACCTCTAGATGGGAGCTATCGATTTTCTTCAATTTCTGTCAAAAAATGTTGCCGCGGCCAACGTTCTTAGAACTTAGTTAAGTCAGAAGACTCAATATTTCCCTTTGGCACACCCTACAGGGTACATTTATGATCGGATTGCTTTGAAAGCTGGCATGCTTGTTTGGGGTGACCTCTAGATGGGAGCTATCGATTTTCTTCAATTTCTGTCAAAAGTGTTGCCGTGGCCAACGTTCTTAGAACTTAGTTTAGTCAAACCACAATATTTCCCTTTGGCACACCCTACAGGGCACATTTATGATTTGATTGCTTTGAAACCTGGTATGCTTATTTAGGGTGACCTCTAGATGGGAGCTATCGATTTTCTTCAATTTCCGGCAAAAAATGTTGCCACGGCCAACGTTCGTAGAACTTAGTTCAGTCAGACCTCAATATTTCCCTTTGGCACACCCTACCGGGCCAATTTATGATCAGATTGCTTTGAAACCTGGTATGCTTGTTTGGGGAGACCTCTAGATGGGAGCTATCGATTATCGATTTTCTTCAATTTCTGTCAAAAAATGTTGCCGCGGCCAACGTTCTTAGAACTTAGTTTAGTCAGAAGACTCAATATTTCCCTTTGGCACACCCTACAGGGTACATTTATGATCGGATTGCTTTGAAACCTGGCATGCTTGTTTGGGGTGACATCTAGATGGGAGCTATCGATTTTCTTCAATTTCCGTCAAAAAATGTTGCCGCGGCCAACATTTTTAGAACTCCGTTTAGTCAGACCACAATATTTCCCTTTGGCACACTCTACAGGGCACATTTATGATTTGATTGCTTTGAAACCTGGTATGCGTGTTTGGGGAGACCTCTAGATGGGAGCTATCGATTTTCTTCAATTTCCATCAAAAAATGTTGCCGCAGCCAACATTCTTAGAACTTAGTTTAGTCAGACCACAATATTTCCCTTTGGCTCACCCTACAGGGCTCATTTATGATTAGATTGCTTTGAAACCTGGTATGCTTATTTACGGTGACCTCTAGAAGGGAGCTATCGATTTTCTTCATTTCCATCAAAAAATGTTGCCACGGCCAACGTTCTTAGAATTTAGTCTAGTCAGACCACAATATTTCCCCTTTGTATACCCTACAGGGCACATTTATGATCGGATTGCTTTGAAACCTGGCATGCTTGTTTGGGGAGGCCTCTAGATGGGAGCTCTCGATTTTCTTCGGTTTCTGTCAAAAAATGTTGCCACTGGCAAAAAAACTGACATTGGTCCCAATGATCTTCAATTTTGCCATTTCAAATTCATTTATAACTTACCAAGTTCAAGTTTGTCAAGTTGAGCTACAGTGTCATTGACACTTTCATTATGTAAATCTGATAATTTGATCCGGAGATATTAACCCTTTATCCATCAAATTAGTCACTCCAATCCATTTCTATATGTACCCATACCATGTATGGTGTACATAATGTCGGCATCCGTGGTGGACCTCCGTCATACAGCTTTCTACTAGTAGCGCGTATGGGTACACATCTGACGATTTCATCGGCCTATTTTTTTCAAATTCTCAGATTTTGTTTTTGACCACAAAGCCCAGCTCAAGTTCACCTTTGGCCATAATCGCATGTACCGTTCCATAGTTATTCCCCTTGAATGATTGCAAATTTGTGAATTATGTGGTTTCCGGATGATAACTTTAGTTTGCCTTGACTAATTTGTTTCAAATTCTCATATTTTGTTTATGACCACAAAGCACAGCTCAAGTTCACTTTCGGCCAAAATCGCATGTACCTTTCCAGAGTTATTCCTCTTGAATTTGTGCATTTTATGTTTTCTGGATTATAACTTTAGTATGGCCGACTGATTTTTAGCTCATCTTGACAAAGTCAAGCTGAGCTAATCTCATCGCTCTCCGACCGTCGTCCGTCAGCACCATGTTTTGGTCTTCTCCAAAGCCACTGGGCCAATTCAAGTAAAAGTTTGTGTGAGTGATGGTTCCAAAGGGGCATTTCATTTTTGTTTAACTCAGCATGCCCAGCCCCATAGGGAGGGAGTGGGGGAAAATGCTCCAAAATATTTTAAAAATCTTCTTCTCAAGAACCAGTGTGTACAATGACTTGATATTTGCTATGGAGCTTCCATATGAGGCGTAGAATCAAGTTTGTTCAAACGAAGTTTGTGAAGTAATATTTGGCTTTGTAATAGGGGTAAGATTTTTGGCCCCGCACAAAATTTCTATTTTCTGAACCGATGGTCTGGTATGAACCAAATTTGGTTTGTGGTAGTATTGGGTCATAAGTACTTGACCCATGCAAAAAAAAAATATTCCCGCATCCCCATGGGAACCCTGGGAGCTAAAAATAGAAATATTTTCAAACGCCCATATTTCCCAAACCCCACGGAACAGAGAGCTTTTATTTGGTATGAAGTATTCTTATGACCAGTCGAATTGAATGGTAAAAAAAAATTGCCATCGGTTATGTTAGGGTGTTCTGTAATGGGCATCGAAAAAATGCTGGGTCAGCATATTTGTAAAAATTTTTTAAAATCTTTTCTCCAAAACCAATCATCAGAATCTTTTGATATTTGGTATACAGCATTCATAGGGGGGTCAGATAAAAGTTTGTTGAAATAAAGCTCATTGGTTCATATTTGGGCGCTCTACAGGAGCCCAAAGTTTTAACATAGGGTAATATGGGGAATATTCTTTAAAAATCATCTTCTTCAGAACCACCAGTCAGAATCTTTTAATATTTGGTATACATCATTGTTATGAGGGTCAGATTCTAGATTGTTCAAACCAAGTCCCTAGGTTAATATTTGGGCTTCCTATGGAAGTCCAGATTTTATCTTTGTTCAATATGGAGGGTAATTTAAAAAAATCTTCTTCAGATCCATCAGTCAGAATGATTTGCTATTTGGTATGCAACATCTCTATGGGGGTCAGATTCAAGTTTGTTCAAATCAGATCCCTAGGTATATATTTGGGCTCACTATGGTAGCCCAAATTTTTACTTGGTGCAATATGAGGAAATTTTTTTAAAAATCTTCTTCAGATCCACCAGTCGGAATGCTTTTATATTTGCTATACAACATCTCTAGGGGGGTCAGATTCCAGGTTGTTCAATTCGAGTGCCTAGGTTAATATTTGGGCTCCATATTGGAACATGAAATTTAACTTAGTACAATAGGGAATTTCTTCAAAAATCGTTTTCTTCAGATTCACTTGTCAGAATGCTTTCACATTTGGTATACAACATCTCTAGAGGGGTCAGATTCAAGTTTGTTCAAATTGGATCCATAGGTTAATATTTGGGCTCGCTATGGTAGCCCAAATTTGAACTTAGTGCAATTCGAAGAAATTTCTTTACAATTTCTCTTCTTCAGATCCAACAGTCAGAATGCTTTCATATTCGGTACACAACATCTCTAGGGAAGTCAGATTTAACTGTGTTCAAATCAAGAGCCTGGATTAATATTTGGGCTCTCTATGGGAGCCGGAATTGGCCATTTTGCTGAAGAATTAAAAATTTTGTATTCAGTACCCCCTAGAGGTACTAAGATTAATCCACATAGGTTGTATCAAGGGGCTTCATAGGGGAACTCTACATTTTACTTATGATCAACTGAAGAAAAGGCATGATGCCCAGATTATTTTTGTCACTCCTGAGGGACTCGAGGATTGACAGTGTAGCCTATGGAGATGGCTTGCTTAATGTAGACTCATTCTTGGACTCGGTTTAAATTGTGTTCTGTACAAGATGAGCGCTTCAGGCCCCGTGGGGCCTCTTGTTTATATGTTTGTTGAAAAACCGTCGAATTATGGAATCAGTCTGTCTGTCTGTCCCTCCATTTGTCCATATGTCGGTCTGTCCGTTCGTCAACATTTGGTTTCCAGATGATAACTTCAATATTTTTTTTTCGAATGACACCTAAACTTGGTATGTGGTTTAATCAAAACAAAAGACAGGTGAAGTTCGAATATGTGGTCAGTTCGAACTTCCCCTGAATTATGGACCTTGTTGGACATACAATGCATCAAATATTTGGTTTCTGGATGATAACTTTTATTATTTGCTTTCCGATTGGTTCCAAACTTGGTATGTTGTTTAATCACAACAAAATACAGGTCAAGTTCGAATATGGGGTTGGTTCAAACAATTTTCACCCTCACCCCCATCCTTACCCCAACTCTTCAAAAATACAAAACGGGCGTATATTGTCCCGCTACGCGGTGCTCTTGTTTTCATTTCCATAAAAAATTATTGTCGTTACCACTAACATTTGAACTTAGTGTATTTGTGCAGCCACTTATCCCTTTTGGTCTCTCTGGAGGGTATATTTATGAATTTCCACAAGAAAAAAAACCAAAACATTGCCACAAGCAATGACCTTCAAACTTAGTGCATTTGTACATTAACAGCTTTCTTTGGCATGCTTATGCATGGTGACAAAGATAGGAGCTATAGATTTTCTTTCCATTTCCATCAAAAACTGATGATGTTCGCAACAATCTTTGAATTTATTGCATTTGTGCATCAACATTCTTCTTTGACATGCCCTACTGGGCACATTTATCGTAGGATTGTTTTTGAACTTGGTGTGCTCATTAGGCGAGACCACTAGATAAGAGCTATTGATTAGCATTCATTTCTGTGAAAAAAGTTGCCGTTTACAATGACCTTTAAACTTACTGCATTTGTGTTAAGCAACATCAAGCCTGGTTAATCTTTGGATGGTTGATCGTCTGTGCAATCGATTCGAACTCCCACGTTGTGTCCTTGGGCAAGCCACTTGATTTTCCACATCGGAGCATGATGACTCCGTGTGACCGTGTACTAACCTCTGAACATATTGCATTTGTGTATCAACATTTTTCCTTTAGCCAGCCTTACAGTTTACATTTAAAAATGCATGGATTACTCTTGACGTTGTGCACACACAGTGTCGTTAGGTTTAAATTTCGCCAAATAACATTGGTACCAATGGTCTTCAATTTTGCCATTTCACTTATAACATACCAAGTTCAAGTTTGTCGAGGGGGCGCAGTCAGTGGCATCACGATAACTGGTTCTCGTCAGATCACCGAAGTTAAGCAACATTTCAGCGACTGATTCGCACTCCCGCGTTGTGTCCTTGGGCAAGGCACTTAACCCTGATTGCCTACATGGGGGCACGGTGACGCTGTGTACTAAGGCGTACTGCACGTCGATGGTGCGCATGTCTTCAACCAATCTAACCCTGCCTGTGCTGCAGTGTGGAGTTACGATGTTGGAGAGCTGACAGTTGCTCGTCGATGCTCGGTGGTTCTCTCCGGGTACTCCGGCTTCTCCACCCATAAAACTGTCACGGTCATGATTAGCTATTGTGCATAAGTATATGACCTTAAACACCAATAAATAAATAAGTTTGTCAAGTTGACAGTGTCATTGACACTTTCATTTGAATACCCTTATTACTTGCAAAAATAATCCTCAGTGAATTCCACTTCCAATCTTAGAACTTTAGGTGCTGTGGGTATGCGAACACAGCCTATTTTATCAAAAGTTTGATGTTTGAAAACCTGCGGAGGGTTAACAAATGCGTACTGGAATATTTTGTCCATGCAACTTGTAATGTCACACCAAGACGGTCGACCTGCGAATGGCAAATTTTTCTTGAAATCTACAAGATGTTTTTAGAGAAATCCTCAGAAAACATGAATATTTTTATACTGTACCAATGACCCAGACTTAGCTGGTGCTAACTCCAACAAAACCAGGGCCAAACACAAATTTTGCCCCCCAATCCCCAAAATTTGCATCCAAAACAAAAAGAAATCATGTCCTAAAGGAACTCCATACTACGCCTCTACTGCGCATGCGCAGTGACGCAGTCGTCCCGAAATTGGCGCCAATTATCATTCTCTGTTTGGCCCTTCATCAGTCAACATCTCACTGATCTTTGTGCTTGTAAATCTCAGTTTAAAGGATGCCAGACACGTAATTTTTGGAGAAAATGTGATTCTAAGGAGGATAGAAGGAGGAGAGGAAAAAGAAGTGGCAAAAAATAATCAGGGCTGTACTTAAAATTTTTTGATGAAATTATGTTAAGTTGCCTATTTTCGAGGCATGGGCCTCTTGTTGTCATTCTTGCTAATTGTTGCACTGCTTATTCAGTGTTTCCTCTCCCCTAGCCTTCTAAAGTCCCCCCTGGCAATTCTCCCATGCTTTTGGCATATTTTTGAGAAATTTCATTTCTAAAATTTCCTGGGAGAGTTGCTTGGTTACAGAATGTTTTCTGTTATTTTCCCCATAGTTAAGTTTTCACCCATGGGTGTATAACGTTTGTGTTCTGCATCTTCCATCTGATGTTCTACAGATTCTCCCCTGGGAGTCTCTGTTTTGCATCAGATAGAGTGTAATTGATGACTGATTCCGGGCCAGTTTTTTCAGTGCCTGGAGTCATGTTTTCTAGTGTGTTTACACTGTTTGTTTTCATTGGCAACAGCCTTTTTTGAGGGGGGCTGTTTGCCTTTGTGGTAGTTTATCTCATTATAAGATACATTTATATTATCCGAAAGTGTCTCATTAATTATTTTATATAAATTTAAAATTTTTGACCACACTTTGCCATCGGATCCATCGGGGCTCAACGTTACTTTTCAGCAACTTGGGCTTCTCTGAAAAAATATTTTTTCAAAATTATTTTGTTTTGCAATTGTTTTTTCATTTATTAATGGATCATGTTATTATGTATCTTTGTGTCAGGGGTTTTTGCGAGTAACTAGGACTTATTGTTGTTCTTTCACAATGAAGGGACGTTGTTCAAATTGTAATAGGAAGAAATCTTCCTCTGACTTTCATGATCATTGTATTAATTGTAGTCAGTGTTCTCGCATTAATCCCTGTCCTATATGTGAACATTGGGATGAGAAACATTGGAAACGTGTGTCACGATATGTTGTTTCTGGAGAAAGAGCGATGCCGGCTCTTTCTCCACAAGGTCACTCTACTCTCTCAGTTTCTATTTCAGAGGAACCAGAACAGGGTGATGTTTCCATGTTATCTTCTTCAAGTGTACGTCCGTCGTCACAAATGAATTCAGAGCTAGCGGCAAAAGTGCTCATGGAGATTAGACAAATGTCGTCCGCTAGCTCGCCCGGTGTAGCGTCCATTCACCGAATGGTTCGGCAGCCGGGTTCGTCCGATGCGGTCCAAGAGGAAATTTTGGGTGATGCGGGCACTATAAACATAATAGATGCACACCCAGTGACGGCGGATAGTAAGCGAGAACGGAGGAAGCCTTTTAGTCCGGTTCCTAGCTCGTCCAGGTCCAGCCGGGCCGCGAGCGAGAGAGGTCCCTCTCTCGTACAACAACATCTGGGACCAGATGTTGTGGTACAAAATGTGTCTTTAGCGGAGCATACGTCCGTCGCTCGGGACGCTCCGTTGTATAAGCAGTCCGCAGAGACTGTTAAGGCTTCTTCTTCTCGTCAGCGCACACGACCGCACCTTGGCTGCGTGACCGCCGATATTTTACTAGCTTCGCCGATGAAGGATTCTTCGGCGACCAGGTCACACCATCCGGCAGCCAGGGATTCGAGACCGATGGACTCCGGACGTTCGCATAGGAAAAGTATGCGGGAGGCATCTGATGCGGAGCTGCCCTCGGCGAAGCAGCGAAAGACTGCGCCTCCGCAGGTCTCGACGCCGGACATTCTTGTGCAGATAGCACAGCTTATCGCAGCATCCCAGCAGCCGACAGAAACGGTGTCGGATCGAGAATTATCCGACGGCGCTACGGCGCTGGGTCGGTACGCTCCGCCGAAGCATCGGGGGCGGACGACCGGGAACATCGTGAGGTCCGACCGGATGGTGAAAGGGATACGGATGACTTGGAGCTATCCCTTTCGGAACAACATAAAGCTGCCGTGGACTTCATCTGGCACTTTCTCCCTCAAGTTGTTCCGTCGGGCCAGACTGCTGCGCTTCCGGACAAGAGAATTATAGCGTCATTGGAATCTGAATTTTTTGAGCGGTTCAGGGACATCGCTCCCGAGTTTCCGTCGCAGTCCAATAATGTTGCTAGAACATTTGAATTATTGAACGACGCTATATTTAAACTTGCTTCCAGGACGGGGAAAGCAGGTTTCTTGTCCGCTAATACTCTTAACCTGCCTTTCATTAATGCAAGGAATAAATTCGATACGGCAGGACAGGGTATACCGAGAGTTCCTCTGCGTATGGACGACGAGGCGGAAGACTTAGAGCTATCATTACCGTCGTCAGCTTCTATTCCAACCGCGGTGTTGGAAACAGCTATTGCGTCTAACAGAGCCAATTTAGATGCCTTATCTTACGCAGATCACCTTACTAAGGCGTTATCACTGCGCCTTCAAGGGGAAGAGTTTCAGGATATACAATCCTCTTTAAGACTTCTTTCAAGGGCAGTAGCTTATTCCACGTGTAACTCCGCCCTTTCAGTGGCAAATCTGGAGTTGGTTAGACGTGACGCAGCCCTAGCTACATCCACACTAGTGGATTCTAAGGTGAAGAACTCTCTTAGAGTCGCTTCGGTCTCAGGAGAACTTCTCTTTGACGGCAAGCTTTCCGCTATTTATGATAAAATTAAAAAGAAAGCTAATGATTCTCTGTTGTTCAGATCGGCTCCTAAAAAGTCGGATACAGCAGACACGAATAAGACAGGCACTTCTGGGTCTAATGCGCCCAAGAGAGGTTCCTATAGAGGTTCCGGTGCGTCCTCTTGGTCTTATTCGAGAGACCGTCAGGATAGCGACTCTCGTTCGGGACATCCTTCAGGCCGGGACAATCGGTCGGACGCCCCGAGGTCGACGAGGCGAGGTGCGGGTCGTGGAAGACGTGGTTTCTCCTACCGCAGGCCTCGCAGGTCCAGGAGGTGATGGCTTAAACCTCTATCGCGTTCCGGTTGGCGGAAGGTTGTCGAGTTTTTCACAAGAGTGGGCGTCGATTACGGACGACCCTTGGGTGAGAGGAGTGACTTCGGAAGGTCTAAAGATATCCTTCAAACGAAAGCCTCCATTAACTCGAAGTCCAAAGTGGACACATCTTCCGTCAAATCCACAGAAAAGAGACGCTCTGTTATCAGAGGTGCAGTCTCTTTTAATGAAGAACGCGGTAGAGGTCGTAGAAAACCAGGAATCTCTGGGATTCTACAGCCATCTGTTTCTGGTTCCGAAACCAGACGGCTCGTTCCGTCCAGTCATAGATTTGAGCTGGATAAACAAGCTGATCGTCGCTCCGAAGTTTTATATGGAGACGATTCGATCGGTCAGAGCGAGTATTCGGGTGAACGATTATGCTACGAGCATAGATCTCAAAGATGCGTACTTTCACGTCATGGTACATCCGACATTCCGAAAGTATCTACGCTTTGCAGTCCTGGGAGTGGTGTATCAATTCCGGGCGATGTGCTTCGGATTGAATCTAGCACCCTGGGCTTTCACTCTGGTAATGAACTCTGTAATGATCTACTTCCGAGCTCATTCGTCTGCGGTAACGTCGGCCTACCTGGACGACATTCTTCAGAGGTACGGCAACGGGTTAACGCTTCAGAACGATGTTCAGAATCTTCTTCTATTGCTCGGACGTCTCGGTTTTATAGTAAACGAGGAGAAGTCGGATCTGGTGCCGTCCAAGTCATTCACTCATCTGGGAATGAGCTTCGAGACGCACAACAATCTCGTTCGTCTGCCGTTAACCAGAGCGAAATTAGTCAGTTGTTACGCTCGCTATTGTCTGCACGCAGACAAAGTCACGGCGAGAGAATTTATGAGACTGATAGGTCTGTGCGGAGCCGCCGCGGATCTCATTCCGATGGGGCGGCTACGCACACGTCCTCTTCAAATTTTCCTGACTCAGAATTGGAGTGTGAAAATTCATTCGCTCGATGTAGACGTTCTCTTGTCAGATCAAGTGAAACAAGAGATTCAGACTTGGGCAAACATTCAGTGGTTAACTCAAGGAGTTCCGCTGCAGTTGCCGGATCCGAGTTTTACCGTTATGACGGATGCCAGTCAAACAGGTTGGGGTGCATCATTAATCCCAACGGATTCGAGATGCCAGGGTCTTTGGGATCCGCAATTCCTGTGCAAGCACATAAACATCAAGGAAATGATGTCAATTTGGCTTGCGTTACGTCACTGGATGGACATTATTCACGATGCTCATGTCCAAATCCTATCCGACAATACGACAGTAGTGGCGTATATACGGAATCAGGGAGGCACTCATTCAGTTCCGTTGTTCAATCTAACGGAAAGAATCCTTCTGTTTGCGTTAGAACATCACGTTTTTCTTTCGGTCCGTCACATACCGGGTCGTCTGAATGTGCTAGCAGACTCCCTTTCACGAAAGGGTCGCTTGTTGCCGTCGGAGTGGACTCTCAACAAACAAGTATTCAATCAGATTTGCTACCAATGGGAACGGCCAATGATAGACTTATTTGCGACACATCTCAACAATCAATTGCAGACGTATGTGTCTCCGTGTCCGGATCCAAGAGCATTTGCAGTAGACGCTCTGTCGATCCCCAGGGACGGAATGATAGGATATGCGTATCCTCCAGCGCCGTTAATTCAACAAGTATTGCTAAAGATAAAACAATCTCAATGCAAGATTCTGTTGGTAGCATCTCTGTCGCCACAGAGACCGTGGATAAATCTACTCAGGTGTCTGTTGTGGGACCTACCGCGGAAGCTTCCTCCACGAGAGGATCTTCTTTCGCAGGGGAAATCGCGCCAACTCCATCACAACCCGCAAGGTCTCAACCTTCACGTTTTTCCGTTGTGCGGTCCTTCTTGCATGGCAAGCACTTTACAGGACGAGCAGTGGACGCGATTTCTAACTGTAGGAGGACCTCCTCTTCGCTAAACTATGCGGCTAAGTGGAAGGTTTTTCGTCGTTGGTGTAGGGATCATTCTGTAGATATATTTGATCCCTCTATACCAGACATTGCAAACTTTCTAGTATACTTGTTTGACGAAATCAAACTGCAGCCTGTTACTATAAAGGGTTATAGATCTATGTTATCTGATACCTATGCACATCATGATAGTTTACAAATTGGATCTAATGTCTCTTTATCGAAGTTGGTTAGAAACTTTTCGATAAATAGACCCAGAACTCTTGGATTAATTCCTAAGTGGAATTTAGCTTGGGTTCTCCTTAAATTGAAGGAAAAGCCATTTGAACCTCTTGGGACAGTAGATTTCAAATTCTTATCTTATAAGACAGCTTTTCTCTTAGCTTTCTCTTCTGCCAGAAGAGTCAGTGAGCTTCATGCACTATCGGTGGATGATTCTCATTATCGTAGTGTTGGGAACACTATCACCTTCACTACTAATGTGGGTTTTTTAGCTAAGAATCAGGCTCCTAATAAATATCCGGAACCTATTGTTATTAAGGCTCTTCCGTCTTCAGACGGGCATAGGCCTTTACTCTGTCCTGTTAGAGCACTACGTATCTATAAACAGAGATCTCAGTTTATCAGAAAGGGACGGAAACGTTTCTTTCTGTCTTTGATGCCTAATAGAAAGGACATTTCAGTCCATTCTATTGCTAGATGGATTCAGTTAACTATCCGTACTGCTTATGAAGATTTATCTTCTTCTCAGCAGTCTGTGCTTAAGATTTCTGCTCATGAAGTAAGAGCTCTTTCTACTTCCTGGGCTTATGCTAATAGTGTTGCTATTACAGATTTAATGAAGGCTGCTTATTGGTCTCAGCCATCCACATTTACGAATTTTTATCTCAGAAATATTGAGTCCATTTCTGGAGACCTGCATTGTTTAGGTCCGTTATCTGTTGCTCAGAATGTCGTCCACTAAACAGTTGCAACTATAGTTATGCAGGCTTTCTGTTCCGGCAGTGACTCCGTCCGGCTGCCCTCTTCGCTCTGGGCTATTTGACCCAGGGCAAGGGGAAGGAGGGGGGGGGGGGGGGCGGGTGTTCCCTTAGGTCACCTGCTTTATAGTGAAAAGCAAGGGAATGCCTCCTCCAAGTCAGTATTTCTGAGTCGCTTCCGGGATGGTTTTAAAGTGTAATATTAATGTTTAAATTCATTCATGTATTATTTTTAAAGTGTAGCTCGGTGTGAAGCATTTGTATATGTCAAGTGTCAAACAGGCTTTAATATACAATACTCGGACACTTTTAAATGATTATAAAGAGTCTCAATTCTCTGGACTACTTTATTTATTGGCTTGCTTTAAAAATAATTAGTATAAGGGTTATACTGGATGTTAATAGAGAACATGAATGTTATTGTGCTCAATTATTAAGGGTAGTGTATCTTTCTAATTTAATATTAAATAAGAAAGATACATGTAAAGCCTAATACTCCTTTTCTCCTTAAGGGGTTACCTCTTTACTATATAGTTGAGCTTATTGGATTTTCCTCTATGTCCTAGGCCCTCCAGCCTGTTTACTATTCAGCTAAGTCTGGGTCATTGGTACAGTATAAAAATGTTAAAAAATTTATAGTAATTTATATATTTTTTATACTTACCAATGACCCAGACGGGGATGACCCTCCCTGGAGTTGGGAACTCTTGCCTCCCCGCTGAGTACATAGCGCTGACCAGGCACTGCCAGTAAGAATGATAATTGGCGCCAATTTCGGGACTGCGTCACTGCGCATGCGCAGTAGAGGCATAGTATGGAGGTCCTTTAGGACATGATTTCTTTTTGTTTTGGATGCAAATTTTGGGGATTGGGGGGCAAAATTTGTGTTTGGCCCTGGTTTTGTTGGAGTTAGCACCAGCTAAGTCTGGGTCATTGGTAAGTATAAAAAATATATAAATTACTATAATTTTTTTAACTTTTAAGCTTTTGAGGAGTGTCGTTCTTTATCCAGCCCAAAACGGATTAGTGCTTGGTTTTTAGCTCAACTTGACCCAAATCAAACTGAGCTATTGCCATCGCTTCTCGTCCATTGGTGTACGTCCGTATGTCCACTATTTCCTTTGGCACACCACGCAGGTCGCATTTATATCACTTTGAAACTTAGTATGCTGGTTTGGGGTGACCTGTAGATGGGAGCTATCGATTTTCTTCCATTTCCGTCTTAAAAATGTTGCTACTGGCAATGACCATTGAACTAAGTTTAGTCAGACCGTAATATTTCCCTTTGGCGCACCCAACAGGGCACATTTATGATTGCATCGCTTTGAAACATGTTATGCTTGTTTGGGGTGACCTCTAGATGGGAACTGTTGATTTTCTTCCATTTTCATCAAAACATATTGCTGCTGGCAACGATCATTGAACTTGGTTTAGTTAGGCATCAATATTTTCCTTTGGCACACCCAACAGGGCACATTTATGATCGGATCACTTTGAAACTTTGTATGCTTGTTTGGGATGACCTCTAGATGGGCGCTATTGATTTTCTTCCTTGTCTGTCAAAAAATGTTGCCGTTGGCAACGACCTTTCCTGAACTTAGTGCAGAAAAGCATCAATATTTCCTTTTGACACACCTGCAGGGCTCATTTATGATTAAATTACTGGAAACTTGGTGTGCAGGGACCGTCCTGGGCATGCGCCAGTGCGTATTTGGTTCTGAAACATCAGGACCTGGCTCTTAAATCTCAGAAATTGGCTTCTCAGTTGGCGCGTAACTTCTCAGATCATATTTTGATATTCTTTCGATGGATAATCGAGAGACACACTCTTACATGTATTATATATATGATTATCATTTATCATTGTTGTAGAGTGCTTAAGTTAATACTTCAAGTCTTAATTACCAAGCATTAATCTTCACTGTGGTTTCTGATCAAGTCTTGGCTGCCTAAATAGGCATCCAAGACTTGATCAGAAACCACAGTGAAGATTAATGTTTGCTATAGTGTACTAAATGAAAATGTTGAGAGCTATTACATACTTGCAGTGTGTGTTACAAACAGCAGTGTGACTCCGTAAATTGAAATCTGGCGCATGAATTGAAAAAATAGGCTCCGAGGCTAGAGCGTATTTTAAATAGTCCTGATCGGGACCTGGGTGTGCTTGTTTGGGGGTAACCTCTAGCTGTGAGCTATCAATTGTCTAACATTTCCGTCAAAAATAGTTGCCGTTGGCAACGACGTTTGATGAACTTAGTGAAAACTTAGTGTAGTTGTGCATCAGTGTTTCCCTTTGACACACCATGCAGGGCACATTTATGAATGGATCTCTTGGAAACTTTGTGTGCTTGTTTGAGGTGACATCTATATGGGAGCTATCGATTTTCTTCCATTTCTGTTTAGAAATGTTGCCGCTGGCAATGACCTTTGAACTTATTTTAGTCGGGTCTCAGTATTTCCCTTTGGCTCACTCCTTCAGGCCACATTTATGACCGGATCATTTTAAAATTTTGTGTGTTCAGGGTGACCTCTAATGTGACCTATTGATTTTGTTTCATTTCCATAAAAAATTATTGTCCTGATCACCGGCCTTTGAACTTAGTGCATTTGTGCAGCAACTTATCACTTTTGCACTCTAAGCAGGGTGTATTTATATATTTGCTTAAAAAAAAAAGAAAAGAAAAACATTGCCACAAGTAATGACCTTCAAACTTAGTGCATTTATGCCTTAACATCTTCCTTTGGCATGCCTCAGAGGGCACATTCATTGTAAAGTTTTGAAACTTTGTATGCTTATTCAGAGCGACAAAGATAGGATCTATTGATTTTCTTATCATTTCCATCAAAAATTGTTGCTGTTAGCAACAATCTTAGAATTTATAGCATTTCTGCATCAACATTCTTAGTTGACATGGCCTACAGAGCACATCATAGGATTGTTTTTTAACCTCTAGATAAGAGCTATTGATTAGTATTCATTTCTGTGAAAAAGTTTGCTGTTCACAATGACCTTTAAACTTACTGCATTTTGGTTAAGCAACATCAAGCTTGGTTAATCCTTGGATGGTTGAACGTCGGAGCGATCGATTCGGACTCCCATGTTGTGTCCTTGGGCAAGGCACTTGATTTTCCACATGGGGGCACGATGATGTCATGTACTGAGGTGTACTGCACGTCGATGGTGCCCATGTCTTCAACCAATCTATCCCTGCCTGTGCTGCAGTGTGGAGTTATGATGTTGGGGAGCTGCTCACCATTGCTCGGTGGTTCTCTGGGTATTCCAGCTTCCTTCACCCGTAAAACTGTCACCGACACGATATGACCTTGGTTGTTAAAGTGTCATTGAACCCTAATAAATAAATACTGCATTTGTGTATCAACATTCTTCCTTTAGCCAGCCTTACAGTTTACATTTAAAAATGCATGGATTGCTCTGATGTTGTGCACACACAATGCTGTTGTGTTGAAGTCTCACCAAATAACATTGGAACCAATTTCCTTGGGCAGGACACTTCACCCTGCTTGTCTACATGGGGGCACGATGACGCTGTGTACTGAGGCATACTGCACGTTGATGGTGCGCATGTCTTCAACCAATCTAACCCTGCCTGTGCTGCGGTGCAGAGTTCAGAGTTACGATGTTGGAGAGCTGACAGCTGCTCATCGTTGCTCGGTGGTTCTCTCCGGGTACTCCGGCTTCCTCCACCCGTAAAACTGTCACGGTCACGATTAGCCATTGTGCATAAGTATGTGACCTTAAACACCAATAACTAATAACTATTGGAACCAATTATCTTCACTTATAATAATAAGTTCAAGTTTGTCAAGTTGAGCTAAAGTGTCATTGACACTTTCATTTGTTTATGGAGGCCATGAGTGAAAGCTTGTGTGTGCTTGACACAAGAGTTGTCTGAGAGACATAATTACAAGAGTGATATGTTTCCAGTTGCGCGAGTTTACCCACTCAAGCAATTAGAAAGTTGAAAACTATGACACATTTGTGCATTTTATATTTCGGATGTATAAAATAAAATTACAAAGATAAAAGTTGGAGCCAGGATGTTCAACAGTCATTTTAAGTTTGAAAAACTAAAAAATAATGAGATTTTTCCACTCTGATGCTTGTTTTCTCCATATAAGACAAAAACTGTAATTTCCTGAATTTTCTCCACCACCCCATCCATTACTTTTAAAATTCATGCTCAAAAAATAAATAATTAAATATTGGGAATGTTGTGGGAACATTTTCATGGTTTCATCTGATTTTTAGCTCACCTGACTTTTAGTCAGGAGAGCTATCATGGTCACTCACCGTCCGTTGTCCGTGAACATGGTGTTTGCATCTTCTCCCAAACCGCTGAAACAATTTAATATTTGAGATAATAGTTTGTTATGACATCGCAATTTGATTTTGTTCAAATCAAATTGCCTCGCCCCTTGGTAGGGCCACGCCCAAAAAGTGTGCTTAAATCTCTTAAAAATCTTCTTCTCATGAACCAGCAGTAGCAGATACTTGAGACTTCCTTTTGAGGTGTAGACTCAGATTTCTTCAGTAGAAGATTGTGAGGCTGTATTTGCCGTCATTATGGGAGGGGCAAGACTTTTTGCCCCTCCCAAAATTTCTATTTTCCAAACTGAGTTGCAGGTTTGGACCAAATTTGATATGAGGGCTTATTGGGTCATAAGTACTTAATTTATGTCCAAATTATTTTTCCTGTCACCCCATGGGAACCGCAGAAGCTAAAAATAGAAAAAAATTAAAACGCCCATATCTCCAGAACTACATGGCACTGAGACTTCTTATTTGGTGTGAAGCTTCCTTAGGACCAACAGAATGGAATGGTAAAAAAAATTGCTATCGGTTTTATCATGGGGTACTTTTCTGGGACTTTTTGAAAAAGTGCTGAGTCAGCATTTTTTAACACTGTGGATAATGGGGAAAACATTTAAGACTACTTTTCTCCCAAACCACTGCTCCAAAAGCTTTCAAATTTCACATATAACATCTTTGGAAGATTGTGTCACATGTTTATTGAAATCAATTCCCTGGGTCCATATTTGGGCTCTCTATGGGAGCCCAAATGTTTAAATTAGTGCAGTATGAGGAATATTCAAATTTCTTTAAAAAATCTTCTTCAGATCGACCAATAAGAATCTTTTGATATTTGGTATGCAGCATCCTAAGGGGGGTGAGATTCAAGTTTGTTCAAGCCAAGTCCCTGGGTTCATATTTAGGCTGAAAATTTGGGGTCCCGTTCCAGACTTAGAAATTTTGGACCAAAATCTGGAATTTTTTTTTTGTTAGTTTATCTTGACAAAAGTCAAGCTACCGTATTTCCTCTAAATATCTGGGCCGGCATAAAATAATTATTTTTTTAGGTGGACCAAGATTTAGAAGAAAGAAAAAAATACAGAAATTTCGTGAGGACCACGACTGAACTGTGCTGTGAGCATCGACCGATGAATCAATGATTACGATGCCGTTATCGGCGATGGGAATGTCAAAAGCTTGATGGGGTGGGGTAGGGGTGGGGGGGTAGAGCAGTGGGGCAGGGGGTCGGGACGTGAAAATGCCAAGAACCACCATAAAAAATTATAAAAAAAAACAGATTTTGTCTTACCTGATAATCACCAATAATTGAGCACGGCACTGTCGGCAGTTTTATTCCCGTAACCGAATTTTCCTCAGTTTGAAAAACGGTAGGCCTACATGTAAATCCGATCGATAATCCTGTCACTTTGGTGAACAGCCCACAATTAAAGTGCACTCGCCATGACATCTAACTACCAGTAGCTTAGCTCACTGAATTCAAAATAGTCCTACTGTAACTTATTTAGTGTAAACCCTTTTCACCATACTGTTATTTTAAATTATAAAATACAAATGTACAGCTTCAGTTCTGTCAATCAAATTCAGAGCATGTGAGTGTGTAGTGTTTTGGTTACGCACGTGCTCCCCAGTACAATTGGTAACACTAAAAAGTGTTAACCGCTTCTGTAACAACACTGAATATCAAAAGCGGGTCGCTTTTGATTTTTCCCTACACCTTATCTTCTCAAGGGAAGAAATATTGATGAGTTTGTTATTTTAACAAAAAACACTATGGGCGGTACTAAAAAGTAATCACTTCATAGCAGTAGAACAATACATATCAAAGGACTGATTTGTGAGATGTATTTCATCAATTAATCGAAACAAAGACATCAGTCGTGGTATGCTGTGTTTTTGTAACACAAATTATGTATAAATACCCGGTCCAGTAAGGATTCGACATTCAACTACCAGCATGGACAAGTTTATAATCAAGTACAAGACAGCAGAAGAAGCGAGACCAAAGGTGAATTTAAGCCCAGAGAAACCCAAAATAAAGAGACCGGTTGGACGACCCCCCCCCCCAAAAGAAAACTAGAGAACTCGGACCAGGTAGAAGAGAGACCTGCAAAGAAGTTGGCATTCGAAAAAGAAGGAAAACCAGACACACCAACAATTAATGAAGAGAAAGGCGAAGATGATCAGATATGTACAACAATACGTGGCCAGTATAAGTCATTCAACATGAAACAGAAGAAAGAGGCAGTTTCCATTGCAAAGATGATTGGTTTTCGTCAGGCTGCAATAAAACTAAAGATCCCTAAGACGTCGTTATGTCGATGGAGTAAAATCAACTTTGAAGATGAAAACGAAAAGAGAAATAAAGATGGGCATTTGTCGAGAACCGGGCGTCCAATTACATATGGAGATGAGCTAGATGAGAGGATAGCTGAATGGTTATTGGTACAACGAGATCTACAGCTGCCGGTATCAGTGGAGTCTTTATGTAATTATGCAAGAGAAATGGTGAAGTCTGTTAGCACAGAACCACACTTTAAAGCCAGCCTGGGATGGGCAGAAAAATTTATGAAGCGGCATAATCTTGCTCTCCGAGCAAAAACGTCATTGGCACAGAGACTACCAACAGATTTGGAAGAAAAAACAAAGAATTTCCTGCAATATGTAAAGGATAAACGACGAGAAGATGAATTTGAAGATGAATTTATAATTAATATGGACGAAACGCCAGTTTATTTCGACCTGGTACCAAATAAAACAATAGACAGAGTCGGCGCCAAATCAATCAGAATGAGACCTACAGGGGCAGAGAAAAGACATCTAACCCTGGCGTTAGCCGTCACCAGCAGTGGAGAGGTCCTGCCGCCCATGATAATATTTAAAGGGAAAAGAGAGTTAAAATTGAAGACTCCGACAGGCTGGGTTGTATCTGTTCAACCTAAAGGCTGGATGGATGAAGACTTGATGCAGGTGTGGCTAAGAGAAATATTAGTGAAGCACACAAAAAAGGAAAGAAGCCTCCTGGTCATGGACAGTTTCAGGGGTCATCTTACAGACGATGTCAAGAAGATAATGAGACGTAGCAACGTGGTGCCGGCGATCATTCCAGGTGGTTGTACATCCAAATTACAACCACTTGATGTCAGCATAAATAAACCAGTGAAGGGAGATCTTCAAAAAAAATGGTCAGAATTTATCCAAGAAGAAACAAAAAAGGACATCGAAAATAAAGAAGAGAGGATAAAGGCGGCATCGAAACAACAAGTTGTCGACTGGATAAACTTTGCAGTCACCAATCTTAAAGCCAAAAAAGAGCTCATTAAGAATTCCTTCAAAGTTTGTGGCATCAACAATCACTTAAATGGGGCAGAAGATCACATGATACGGGAAGATGCTTGGATACCAGTCAACAATCCATTTGATAGTTTAGAGGAGCTAAACGAAGCATGTGAGTCATTTTATGACCCTGGTGAACTTCTGTCAGTTGAAAGTGTATTGACAGACATTTTTAATGATTCATTTGAATTACCAGATGAATGTAATGGTGAATCTTTGTAATGATTGTGTGTAGTTTGTTATTTGACATGGTATCTGTAAATATGTTTTACATGCATTTTGTAATATTTCTGTTTCCTTATATCGCAATTATACACTTGTAACAATTTTATAACAAATCTGTGGCGATATGTGAAATTACGTTCTGTAAAGATAAATATTACGGTACGTCAAGTGTGGGCTGCTATATTTCATTGAATAAGATTGTTTTATGACCTGTGTGGGTTACCGTACATCAAAGGGGCGATAGTTGTGCACTACTCTCATTACTGGAATTTGAAATTACTTTATGAAATTATATAAATTTGTAACGTTTCGAACCAATTGTAACGGTTCATTTTCTTTTGTGAAATTTTTATGTCAAATGTGGGACGCCATACTCAGTGTTATTCATATCGGTGTTGTCTCATCATAACAATGTGTGTGAATTTGGGGGTTTCCAATGATTATTTGTTTATGTATGCGTATTTAAACAGACATAATAAATGTAAATAAAACTGAGTGGTTGTTCCTTTCCAATTTTAGACAAAGCTCCAATGACGCCCGGACAAAGGCGGCCACTTGTGCGTTGATTTGGAAGGGGGACCTGTTCTCAAATAGATCTTTTTGCTTGTCAACCAATTTGGATCGGAAGTCTCTTTCCTTGGCATTCTGGGATTGTTGGGAAATCCCCCCTTCTCTTATGTTATTGTATTTGAAACGTATTTAAAACGTGTTTGTTAAATCTACGATTGTTGGTTTTTCTATAAGTCTCAGATGGAAAATTGACTATTTGCATGCAGGAATTGGATTGATGCTAATTATAAAGAACAAGGCAAATAGTTTGTATTGATTTAATTTATTTATTTAAACGTGTAGAATAGCAAAACTCACCTGCTTATCTGTTATCTGCTTCCGTGGTGGTATTGTCCGAGGCCAGGAGGGGTGTTAATAATAAATGAAAACAACCCAGTTTGTATAATTTTTTAATCTTGCTAAACCTTTAAATGCGACACTTACCTCGTTATCTGTGATTCAAATTCTGTGATTCAAATTCATTCAACATTGTGGCCCAAGGTTTAGAGGGTAAAAAAAAATTATATTTTTGGCAAAAAAATGGTGGACCAACATTTAGAGTGGACCAATATTTAGAGGAAATACGGTAAGCTATTGTCATGAGACATGTGGAAGTCTGTCTGTCCACAATTTGTATGGCGCAGACTACAGGCCGTAGTTCTTACCCGATCATCACCAACTTTCATATGCATGTTCCGGTTGGTGTCTAGATGAGAACGTCCCATTTTGGTCATGGTCGGCTGCTTACATTGGCTGCTGCAGCAGTCATCATGAATTTTGTATGGCGCAGGCTACAGGCCGTAGTTCTCATCACCAAATTTCATATGCATGTTCGGGTTGATGTCTAGATGAGAACGTCCTATTTTGGTCACAGTTGGCTGCACACAGTGGCTGCTGCAGCAGCAGTGTGGGGTGATTTTAATTTTTAGTTGAGTTGTGACGAAGTCAAACTCGACTTATAGTTTGGTGAATGGCGGGCGGGCGGGCGTAAACAATTGGTTTCCGGATGATAACTTGATAGTGGTTCAACTCACATTCATTAAACTTCATATGTAGGTTGGTCTTGTGGGGAGGAAGAACCCTATTGATTTTGGACATGCTACGTCGAAGGTCAAGGTCACAGTGACCTTGAACATAGTAAATCTTAAACAATTGGTTTCCGGATGATAACTTGATAATGGTTCAACTCACATTCATGAAACTTCATAGGCAGATTGGCCTTGGTGAGGGGAAGAACCCTATTGATTTTGGACTCGCTACGTCAAAGGTCAAGGTCAACATGACCTTGAACATAGTAAATCGCAACAATTCCTTTCCGGATGATAACTTGATAGTAGTTCAACCTACATTCATGAAACTTAATAGGTGGGTTGGCCTTGGTGCGAGGAAGAACTCTATTGATCTTGGACTCACCAGATCAAAGGTCAAGGTCACAGTGACCTTTAACATAGTATATCGCAACAATTGGTTTCCGGATGATAACTTGATAGTGGTTCAACCTAGAGTCATGAAACTTCATAGGTGTGTTGGCCTTGGTGCGAGGAAGAACCCTATTGATCTTGGACTCACCAGGTCAAAGGTCAAGGTCACAGTGACCTTGAACATAGTATATCGCAACAATTGGTTTCCGGATGATAACTTGATAGTGGTTCAACCTAGAGTCATGAAACTTTACAGGCGTGTTGGCCTTGGTGCGAGGAAGAACCCTATTGATGTTGGACTCACCAGGTCAAAGGTCAAGGTCACAGTGACCTTGAACATAGTATATCGCAACAATTGGTTTCCGGATGAGAACTTGATAGTGGTTCAACCTAGAGTCATGAAACTTCATAGGTGTGTTGGCCTTGGTGCGAGGAACTGTTGTCACAACTCGACATTTGATCGGTGATCCTGAGCGGCATTTTTTTTTTTTATCTTAACCAATTTTCTTGAAATTTGGCAGGTTGTCTTAGACTGATGAGTAGATGAAACCTTCCTATTTTGGTCATGGTGGCTGCCCCTGGGGTGTGGGAATTGAGGGGTGAAATTGTTTTGGCTTGTTTTCTCTTCAATGACATTGAGCGAAAAAAAAACAAGCACTGAATAAAAATTGTCTTTGTGTGAATGTAATATATCTCAGGCATGTAGGACACTGTCAACTGTGTGTTTGAGATCAGTAAGTACATTCTAAATGTGTATTTATTTTCTCCAGTTGATGAAATTTCATTTGCAGGTTTTTATAGCTTTGACCATGACTACTTTTTGTAATGTTTGACTTCAAATCAGCCAATGGTAGCATGGCTGCTGCAGCCATGTATTTTTTTCTCCGATTTTTACAAAAATTTCATATGCAGGTTCAGCTTTGACCATAACTTTTCATGTTTGGCTTCAAATCAGCCAATGGTAGCATGGCTGCTGCAGCCATGTATTTTTTTCTCTGATTTTTACAAAATTTTATATACGAGTTCAGCTTTGACCATGACTACTTTTCATAATGTTTAGCTTTAAATCAGTCAGTGGTAGCATGGCTGCTGCAGCCATGTATTTTTTTTCTCAGATTTCAACAAAAATTTCATATGTAGGTTTAGCTTTGACCATGTCTATTTTTCATAATGTTTGGCTTCAAATCAGCCAATTGTATCATGGCTGCAGTGAATAATAATAATAACACTTAGGTCCATGTGAAATTTGAAAAACTCCCAGGATTGGGAGTTTGGAGGTTGCATTATCATGTAGTTCCAATGCGCAAACACAGTAACACTTTAACAGTAAATTATTAAAATTGACACTGACATCGACATCGACAATCGGCCGATTGTGTCTTCAAAACATCGGCATTCGGATGACTGGCCTTTCTTCTTATTGGCTCATCACTATCTGGTTCTGTTCAAGGTGAATGCTTCAGGCCCCAGAAGCCTCTTGTTTCAGTTTTTTGTCAGTTATTCTTTCACACTAATGAATTACCTCCAGTCCAGGAGGAATTTTTGCTTCGTTGCCTCCTTCTGTTCGTGAAGATTGTCGTTTGAGATGGCCTATTTTGAGGTGCCTTTGATTGAATTAATAATGGTCTGCAGAAATCAGAGTTAAGTGAACATTTAGCACCAGCAGAATTTTGACTTGAGGCGGGCAACTGCGTCCCAGGTCAATCGCCTGCCTGAAAATAATTGACTTTGGCATTCAAGACTACGTTAATGATCGGCATTTTCCGGGAGTACTGAGTCATCGCAGAAATTATTCCATAGTATGTATACATACGAACGTCGAGTGCTCGACAATGTTTATTTGTGTACACATTGTGGAATAGGTTTTTTTGCAAATTCTGCATTCCGATTCCTATAGTTTTGATTCCATATTCGGTGAAATAATGGCCACAGATAACCGGATATTATCCGGTTATAGCTCTCTATTGTTTGCTTGGTTGTGAAAATGAACCAACTGTTTCAGCCCCAGTAATAAGTTGAGATGCATTTTCATTGTTTGAAGTTTATTTATTTAGCCTTGCAAATAATTGAATTTATATTGAGCAACCGTATTATAATACCACTTACAAGTTGTGCACTTGGACTTGACAGTGTTCAATGGCACATCAAAAATTGGTAAGTGATTCCAATTTTCTGTAAAGAGTCATCCTGAAACGGGTCTTCCAATTTTGGGTACAAATTGACTGGTTTGAGTTGTGTACAAACCTTTATAATCTTATGGACAATCACGTGGATTTTTAACCAATTTGTAGGCATAATTTTAGGAACCTGAGGTGATATATTGGAAGCGTAATATATTGGGAATGAAAACAATTTAATTTGGGCACTGTGAATTGTTTTACAATATGCACAATTTAGACGTCTGTGGTGCCCGCGGGAACCCTGGGAAGTGAAGCAGTGCCTGTTCACTGGTAAACAGGCTCTTCTTTACTGGTAAAATAGGACCCAGTCACCAATGCTTGGGAGGTGCAAACCGTCTCTAAAATGGGCAACATGGCTAATTAACTCTCACCTCTGGTCTTGAGTTGATACTCATGTTGTGGTCATGATTAGCCATTGTGCAAAAATATGTGACCTTAACCCTCTGCACTCTGAAAATACTGAAATTTCAATCAGCAAATTTTTCCCATGATGCAACTAGGAATTTAACAAATTTAATTTTGTTTGACAGAGCTCCTTGAGCTCTGTCAAACAAGATTAATTTGCTTAAATTCCTAATTACATCATGGGGAAAACTTGAAGGTTGAAATTTTGGTATTTTGACATCAGAGTGCAGAGGGTTAAACACCAATAAATAATAAATAATATAGTCATCAGTGGATATGGTACACAACAAAAAGTGGTTCAGCAGATTCTCTGTGACCTGTATGGAGGGTTCTCCATGGTTCTGTGCTAAACATTTCATTGTTTTTGAGGTATATAGTGCGTACCAGGCATTCTACTACAAAATGCCTGTCGCTGCAGCAGCGACCATTGAAATCGGAAAATGTCTTTTATCCACTTTCTATGGCAGCGTCAATGGGTGGAAAGGATTAAAATCTGTGGCAGACTGATCAAACTAATAATCTTTCACTGTAAACGCAAGTGTTGAGGATTAGCACTTTTCGGAAAAATGGTCAAGTTTTAATGAATGGAAAATGATTCCGTACGAGAGATCGGCCGGCCACTTTTCATGCTAGAACCTTTTCATTTCACATTATATTTGTACATATACCAGATGTACGCTTATTGTGAGGATTTTGATTTGCTTCAATATTTCAAAAAAATTACAGGTTTTTGAACTTAATTACAGGTTGTTGAACTTAATCAATTTTTTGTAGAATTCCACCTGTATGGTACTTGGTTTGTCCGGCTAACTTCTCTTACAGTTATCAAGCAGAATGTGCATGCTAGAACATGCGGGGTCATCATATGTGTTTTACAGACAGAGTATTCACATGTACCAATAATAAATCACTGCAGTGATTTGTAAGAAACCTGTGTCCTTTCTCTTGGGTGGTGCGTGCTTTATTTTCTGTTATAATATAAAAAATAATGCACCAGTTTTCTGATTGCCACTATTGTGGGGGCTACCGTGGTGGTTGCAAACTCTATTTTTTTTTCTGATTTCTGAAGTATAAGGTTAAAAATCATACCTTTAGAAGAAGCACAGTGAAGCACTATTGCATGCCTCAGTTTCAAAGGCTGATGAAGTGAAGTTAAAAATTGTCTTTGTTTTTACAGGAAAGGAGACTACTATCGTTATTTAGCTGAATTTGCCACTAATAATGAAAGAAAAGAAGCTGCTGAAAACAGTTTAGGTGCATACAAGGCTGCAAGTGACATTGCTACGGCAGAGTTACCTCCAACACATCCGATAAGATTGGGACTTGCACTTAATTTCTCCGTTTTCTACTATGAGATCCTTAATTCACCAGATCGTGCTTGCCGGTTAGCTAAAACAGCATTTGATGAGGCGATTGCTGAATTAGACACATTGAATGAAGAGAGTTACAAGGATTCAACGTTAATAATGCAGTTACTTAGAGATAATTTAACACTTTGGACATCCGACATGCAACAAGAAGGTACTATAATGGCAAACTTGTGAAAAATTAATTTTCATTTTTATGAAAAATTTCTTCACTTTTATTACACATCCATTAAACTTTAAACCCTTGTATTTAACGGAAATTGCCGCTATGACATAAATGCTTCCGTATTCAACTGATGATGTACAAGCCAGAACTTTTTTCCAAGCACCGTTTATACTTGCTCCTTTCCTGTCGAGTCATTAGTTACACTTCCAAAAGTTTTCGAATTTTGTTATACAATTATTGATTGTCTGTCGCGTAGTGTGAAAATGAAAACATCCAAAGCAAAATAAAGTCTGTTTACAAAAAATAAGTTAACCCACAAATGAGATAATATTAAATAAACAATCATCTCCAACCACAACATTAACCCAATCCTGTGGCCGTCCTTTTTAGCTAAATTGATCAGCTTTATTTTGGTAAATCTTCAGATATCCTGACATGCTTCAAACTTCCTTAAACAAGTTTCTCCCAGCAGTTTTGCAAATTCACCCAAATTTGTACTTATATTTTTACTATCAGTAATAGCCACCAAATAGTTTGGCATGAATGGAAACCAGTCGAAGAGAAACAGCAATATGAATTTCAACAAACACGCCCTGGTTCCCAAAAGGTTGTTTTCAATTTTTATCGATCCATTTGATCAGTACCACTTCAAACAAAAATAGTGGACTCTTCACCTTTTGGTTTAAACACTGGAATTAAAATTTGTTTATTTAAATGAATTTTAATGCATGGGGATGTGTAATAAGCACAGAACGCGATGTGTGTTCGAATTGGTGGGTGTTTTAGATAACGAGTTGGAATGGGGGTAGTCCTATTTCGCTCGAGCCCACGGCTCCAGCAAAATATGACTACGCCATTCCAACGTGTTATGTAAAACACCCACCGATTCAAACTAGGGCTATCGCAACTATCATTTTTTGTAATCGACTAATCGTGACCAGTAATCGACGGTTAGTCGATTAATAGTCGCTTCCCATGATTTTTTAGCAAATCATTCTTCTGTTCGTATAACTCAGAAAATGACAATGGCACCAGTGTGTTCAGACGAAGTGGGGTTGTGGGAGCAACAAATCGGTCCCGACTGAAGCTACATGTAGTCCAATCTTGGACCTACAGTGCGTAATATAATTTTTGGGGTTGGTACGTCCTGTAGGACGTACCAACCCCAAAAATAATATTACTGACTGCGGGTCCAAGTTTGAACTAGACTGAAGCCGATGAATTAAAATGAATTTACCAAAGAACGTTCCTGCATATGTTTCCTTTCTGCAATAAGTTTCTCGAAATTTTGAACATTGAGATCTATGCATTCCCTCGTCAGTTGTTAAAATTGGATCTTAGTCTGAAGTTCCGAACTTTGAGAAGTGATCTGACGTTCTGACTTTCGTCATAATTTTGTCACTTCCGCGCTTTGGGTTTTCCAATGGGTGCATTCGTGTGTACAAGACTGGAGAAATTCAGAAGAATCTATTCTTCTCGAGTAACTGTGAGTGTTCTTTCTTACACAGTCAGTGACAGTCGTACAGTCTTCCGGATATGAATGTTAACTATGGTTAGATATTTAAAGTTATTCACCTTCATTGATCATTCACCTCACAAAACAATGCAAGTTAGCCCCGACGTGTAGTAGACGTGTACCACCTTGAAAATGAACGACGATCGACTAAAAATAAAAGACGTCGACTACTTCAACAGTCGACGGTTAGTCGACTAATCAAATAATCGCGACAGCCCTAATTCAAACACACATCATGTTCTGTCTATTGATCCTATGAACCTTTGATTCAAGTTATCTCATTTACAGTCCTTTGATTCTAAAAGTTGACTAATGCCCTCAAGGGAAAAGGTTCAGGACAGCGACTGTTCCCATAGAATAAGTCAGTTCAATATGAAGGAAAATACAGGCTTAACATCCTTTGGAGTGGCTAACCATCAAATATCTTAATATTCCCTGCTGGAACCCCGGGAAGTGAAGCAGTGCCTGTTCACTGCGGTAAACAGGCCAGGCTTGGCAATTTCAGGAGAGCGATTTTTTAGCTCTCCTTACTGCCCTCCTGAAAGAATTAAGGAGAGCGAAAAATTGCCCTCCTAAATATTTTGGTCTGGGATGATTGAGATTACATGTATTATGCTCGCATTAAATTTTTGTTGTAAAGCAAAAATGTAATTTAACTTCGAAGTCACATAACATCACGTAATTTCATTTTGAAAGTGGTTTAGTGGTAAAAGGTAATGGCTGCAACTGTGTTTGGGTATGTACTTTGTACATACCCAATCACAGTTGCAATCATTTGAAGCAAAATGGGTTTTTTTCTGTCAGTTTCAACAACTGACATCACAGTTTGAGGGTAATTATTCAAGGAATATTGACACTATAATATACTGCCATTACTACTATCCTGTCACTTGAAGCACGTGCACCAGGATGTGACTGTAGATTCAAGCAGACCTGTTGTCCACAAAAGTCATACGCCTACCACTACCACCTTCAATTTTCTAAGAGGAAAAAGCCACTGGAAGATTGGTCATAAAATCAAAACTTCAAATTACGTAAGTCATAGATTATCACATTGTGAAGTTACCTATTGTTTAACTGGTTGAGTGTTAGAAGCCACTATCATGGCTCTATTGAAAAGGGGTCTGATTGCCCATTTGGGGGCACGATGACGCCGTGTACTAAGGCGTACTGCTCGTCGATGGTGCGCATGTCTTCGACCAATCTAACCTTGCCTGTGCTGCAGCACGGAGTTACGATGTTGGGGAACTGGCAGCTGCTCGTTGCTCGGTGGTTCTATCTGGGTACTCTGGCTACCTCCATTCGTAAAACTCACGGCCATGATTAGCCATTGTGCAGAAGTATGTGACCTTAATCATCAGTAAATAAATAAATTGAAAAATGGTGAAAGCCACTTTAGTGGCTTGACACCCTTTGCATAGGCTTGTTTTCTTAGTAGAAAATAAATCTTTATACAAAAGTATCTTGTTACAATTGATTGGAGAGTGCCAGCAGGAACTCCAATATATTGTGACAAAACAATTGTTTATGACCCAATCTTTCTAAACTAAGGCTTCCCTTGCTGGTTGCATGGCATCTGAAAAAAGAAAAATATGTTTCAAATCACCTTTGAAAACCTAACTTAGTACTCAACCAGGTGAGAGGCATCCTAATTTGTAATAGAAGTTTGCTCCTGGAAGTGAATACATGCATTCCCCAATGAGAGATCATGTGCATCATGATACATGTACAGTAGAATCCTCCTAATTGAATATCCATTTTGCCAGTGAAAATTATTCAATTAACAGGAGTATACAATTAACAGGGATTTGGTCAGTTTCCTGTGTTCTGGAGGTAAACTGAGCATTTATTCTAATATATCTTGTTTGACAGAGCTCATAGAGCTCTGTCAAACAAGATATAATAGAATAAATGCCTGTATTGGATGTAGTGAGGCCAAAAAGGTTGATAAAAAAGGGGAATTTGGTGCGTGTCACAGTAATTTTTTCGACATATTACAAAAATTTATATACAATTAACAGGAGTTTACTCTACAACCCATATGCAATTAACAGATCAAATTTGTACTGAAGGTATGGTAAATGGTTTTGTGTTTGAAAATTATATTCAATTAACAGGGATACAATTAAGAGACATCCAATTAAGTGGGCTCCACTGTATCATGTTCACTGAGTTGATACACATTGAATCGTTAGAGAAGCATATCGTTGCAGTCCTACAATCAAGAAAGGGTCCTGTGGACAATAGTCAAATAACCTTAGCAGTGGTTACCATTCAAATCTTGCCAGGCCTTTAGATAACCCCAAATTCACACCGTTTACAGGTGTGCCCAAATTAGAGAAGGTGTGAAGACATCAAGAAAAATTTATAAATTCTCTGTGTCTCTTCCACATTTGAGAATAATTTCCGTAATATTCCGTAATATCACCATAGAAACACAAAGAGAGGAATGGCAATAAAACATAAAAGGATAAGGCTGTTATTTATGGTTTTAATGTGCCCAAATTAGGGCAAAACGGTGTGCCCAAAATAAATGAATTTAACAGCCTAAATCTTGCCTGCCTCTCGAGGCAGACAAGGTATGGTGCACAGTAAAAATTCTAGGAAATTTCTTTAAGAGACTGAAGGTTTCCATCAGATTTATCATGTGAACATGTCTTTTAGGATCTCTTAGTTCATCATTCCAACAGGTGGGCATATGCCGAGGGCTGCATGGTATTCAAGTTTCAATACAGGTATCAGTATTGAAAAAAATACTGCGATATACTGGTATCTCATAACACTTGTTCAGAATCTGCTCCGATTTCTGCAGCCCTTTAATTCAGTCGAAGGTACCTCAAAATCGGCCGCCTCAAACGGCAATTTCTGCAGATTGAAGGAGGTACATGTAACAAAAGCGCAGCTAATTTGTAGTGTGTCAACGCAGTCACCCAGAGACAGTAAGTAACTTTCCAAATATACATTACGTGATGACGTACTTCATACACAAACCAGGTACACTACGTAAAAATGCCCCAAAACACCAAGGATCTAAGGTGGGATCTTGGGGGGAGGGGGTGTGGGGGGGGAGATTTTTTCTTTTTTTACCTTTATTAGTGTGTTTTGGGGGATTTTGAGTGATTTCATGAAAAGAAAAAAAAAAAAAATCACTCAATTGACGGGCCCCATACAGTTGGGCTTGGGGTGATAGGTTGATGGGGTGAACTTCTTTGAATAAAATCTCTCAAAATCCCCCAAAACACAATTAGGTGCAATATTTTTTCCTTATTCACCCCATGGGGTGGGTGTGGGGTCCCAGTGGATGAAAGTGATTTGATGCAGAAACTTCATAGGTAGGTTGGTATCGGTGAGAGGAAGAACCCTATCAATTTTGGACTTGCTGTGTCAAAGGTCAAGGTCACAGTGACCCTGAACATAGTAAATCAAAACAATTGGTTTCCGGATGATAACTTGATACTGGTTCGACCTGTGTTCATGAAACTATTATTAGTTAGGTTGGCATCAGTGAGAGGAAGAACCCTATTTATTTAGGACTCGCTAGGTGAAAGGACAATGACCTTCAACATAGTAAATCGTGAACAGTTGGTTTCCAGACGATAACTTGATAATGGTTTGACCCACATTCATGAAACTTCATAGGTAGGTTGGCATCAGTGAGTGGAAGATCCCTATATATTTTAGACTCACTAGGTCAAAGTCCAAGGTCACAGTGACCTTGAACATAATAAATGGTAAACAATTTGTTTCCAGATGATAATTTCACAATGGTTCCACCTACGTTCATGAAACTTCATAGGTAGATTGGCATTGGTGCAAGAAAGAGCCTTATTTATTTTGGAATCACTAGGTCAAGGTCTCAGTGACCCTTCACATAGTAAATTGTAAACAATTGGTTTCCGGATGATAAGTTGATAATGATTAAACCCACTTTTGTGCTGTCACAACTCGACATTGGATCGGTGATCCTATCGGCATTTTTTAGCTCAACTTGACAGTCAAGCTGAGCTATTGCCATCACTTCTTGTCTGTCGGCATAGATAACGTACGTACGTCCCCAATTTTCTTTGGCACACCTCACAGGTTGCATTTATGATCAGATCGCTTTGAAACTTGGTATGCTTGTTTGGGGTTACCTCTAGATGGGAGCTATCGATTTTCTTCAATTTCCGTCAAAAAATGTTGCCACGGCCAACGTTTTTAGAACTTAGTTTAGTCAGACCTCAATATTTCCATTTGGCACACCCTACAGGGCACATTTATGATCGGATTGCTGTGAAACCTGGCATGCTTGTTTGGGGTAACCTCTAGATGGGAGCTATCGATTTTCTTCCATTTCCGTCAAAAAATGTTGCTGCGGCCAACATTCTCAGACCTCAATATTTCCCTTTGGCACACCCTACAGGGCACATTTATGATCGGATTGCTTTGAAACCTGGAATGCTTGTTTAGGGTGACCTCTAGATGGGAGCTATCAATTTTCTTCCATTTCTGTCCATCAAAAAATGTTGCCGCTGGCAACGATCTTTGAACTAAGTTCAGTCAGGCATCAACATATTCCTTTGGCATGCCCCACAGGGCACATTTATGATCAGATCGGTTTGAAACTTTGTATGCTTGTTTGGGATTACCTCTAGATGGGAGCTATCAATTTTTTTTTATTTCCAGCAAAACATGTTGCCACTGGCTATGACCTTCGATGAACTCAGTAAAAACTTAGTGGAGTTAAGCATCAATATTTCACTTTGACACATCCTGCAGGGCGCATTTATGATTGGATCGCTTGCAAACTTGGTGTGCTTTTGTGGGGTGACATTTATATGGGAGCTGTCGATTTTCTTCCATTTCTGTCAAAAATGTTGCCGCTGACCTTTGAACTTAGTTTAGTCAGACCTCAATATTTCCCTTTACCACACCATTCAGGGCACATTTATGATCGGATCACTTTGAAACTTGGTATGTGTGTTCGGGGTGACCTCTAGATGTGAGCTATTGCTTTTTTTCATTTCCTTAAAAAAATGTTGTTATCGCCTAGTGCTGAAACGGTTACGGGATTTTCATGACCGGTTAACCATGATATATAACCGTGGTTAATCGGTTAATTGCGGTTAAATATTACCATAGTCTTGTGAATAGCTTTCCTGAAAAAGGCCGGGTACAATTTTACACTTGTCACCGGGTCAAGGGAATTAATCGTGTTTTCTTTGAAAAGTTTGGGAATTCCAACGCTTCTCACTTAGAGGATTTTTATTAAAGATATAATCACAGACATAAAGAAATTGCAATTCATACCTTGTAATGTCCCTGTTATGTAATACAGATATGCTGAACACACACGTTATAGCTGTCAAGGAAATAATCTGAAATATGTGAGTGAAATGTGTTATTGTTTTTGGTTTGTAAAGTAAAACTGTATATCACATTGCAAACTAAAAATAACAACACAGGCATTACGTGGCACGTGACTAGAAGTTCCATTCAGACATCGTGAAAATAATTTATAAATTTATTTACTGCCAAATTGCCATATAAAGAAGTGATTGAGCAAGGTCGAAAGGTTGACTTGTTTAATATTCATGATTCCGCCAATCGGATGCAGAAAATATAATTTATTTCCCTCCAGAATAGCATGATCAACATGTTTACTTATTCAATATTCATGACACAGGTAAGGTTTTACAGGTCAATCAATCAATGCAGTGAGACCTCAACAACTCGAGATATTCCATGCTCTGTTCTGTATTCATTTTTGGAACATAACTGGATGGACAACATTATATTACCGACACTTTGTCATGATACTTTAACCCTTTACCTAACACAGCTATTTTAAAAAAAACCTGAATTTTCAACACATAATTCTGAAAATTTTTGTATGAAACCATAAAAATATGGGAATCATTAGAATCGGCTTGTTGAGCCGATTCTAATGATATTCATATTTGTATGGTTTTATCGAGGGGATGAAAAGTTATTTGGGTCTTGGATGGCTTATAATGGTTAATTTTATGGACGCATCTGGCCGCTACGTTAGATAAAGTTTTGATGAATGAATGAACATGCAAGTCTCTTGTCTCACTTCAAAAACATTTTTTAATCGATGGTTTCGATACCAGCCGATGTTCACTCCAAATCTACAGCAACGTTTAGCTCAGCGTTTGGGGATCGGGAACTGCACATCAAACATCAAAGGCTCAAACTTCAAAGCATGCACCTCCCGTGTAACACTAATGTAATGATAGAGACCCGAATGCGATACTGATTACTGATGTTGAATCATTGTGAATGTAACTGACATGTTGACAGCGTTGTTTGTTTCACAGATTGTTAAAAGACATGTTCTTTCTTCGGAGTTGACTCTCATACTGACGTGTATTTAGGAATAAACAGCATTCATTTTGCTACTCAACAATGGCGCTGTTTTGACCGGTTAATAACCGATTATGGATTTCATGACTGTTCAAAGTCATGATCGGTTATTGGTCAGTTAACCTATTAACTGTTTCAGCCCTATTATCACCAGCCTTTGAACTTACGGCATTTGTGCATCAACTTATCCCTTTTGCACTCTCTGCAGGGTATATTTATGAATTTCCATAACCCCCCCCCCCAAAAAAAAAAAACAAAACAAAAAAACATTGCCACAAGTAATGACCTTCTACTTAGTGCATATGTGCATTAACATCTTCCTTTGCCATGCCTCAAAGGGCACATTAATTATCAGGTTGTTTTGAAACTTTGTATGCTTATGCAGGGTGAGAAAGATAGGAACTATTGATTTTCTTTTCATTTCCATCAATAACTTGCAGTTGGCAACAATGTTTGAATTTATTGCATTTGTGCATCAACATTCTTTGTCATGGCCTACAGGCCACATTTATCATAGGATTTTTTAGCTCAACTTTGGCGAAGCCAAATTTGAGGTATTGTCCTGGCCTGTCGTCCGTCTGTTGTGCCGTACACACTGCTCGGGCTAGAGGCCGTATTTATGAACCGATCTTTACGAAACTTCTTCGGTACCTTTTTTTATCACCGTGAGACGAGAACGAGTGTTTTGGGGTCGGGTCTGAAATTCAAGACGTCTGCTGGCAGCCATTTTGTACCAAAAATAGGTGGAATCAGATTTTTGTGCAGAACTTCCATATGAAAGCTCTGATTTGAATAATTTTTTTGGTATGAATGTTTAGTACCATGGGATACATCACATATAATATGGTTTTTTTTCTCGTGCGTAAATTATGCAAATTAGACAAACTTTGATTTATTTAGTGTTACTTTCAGCACTGTAAGTGCAAATGCCAATACGGCTCGGGCTAGAGGCCGCATTTATGAAGTGATCCTCAAGTGATCTTCAAGAAACCTTTTTTATACGCCCGTTTGAAAAACGGGACATATTATAGTATGGCGCTGTCCGTCCGTCCGTCCGTCCATCCGTTTGGTTTCCGAACAATAACTTTAGTATTTGTTTTCCGATCGGCTCCAAATGTGGTATGTGGTTTAATCACAACAAAATACAGGTCAAGTTCGAATATGGGGGTCGGTCCGAACATTTTTCGCCTGAATTATGGCCCCAGTTGGACTTGGAATTCGTCAAATATTTGGTTTCCGGATGATAACTTTAGTATTTGTTTTCCGATCGGCTCCAAATGTGGTATGTGGTTTAATCACAACAAAATACAGGTCAAGTTCGAATATGGGGTCGGTCCGAACATTTTTCGCCTGAATTATGGCCCCAGTTGGACTTGGAATTCGTCAAATATTTGGTTTCCGGATGATAACTTTAGTATTTGTTTTCCGATCGGCTCCAAATTTGGTATGTGGTTTAATCACAACAAAATACAGGTCAAGTTCGAATATGGGGTCGGTCTGAACAATTTTTGCCTGAATTATGGCCCCTGTTGGACTTAGAATTCGTCAAATATTTGGTTTCCGGATGATAACTTTAGTATTTGTTTTCCGATCGGTTCCAAACTTGGTATGTGGTTTAATCACAACAAAATACAGGTCAAGTTCGAATATGGGGTCGGTCTGAACAATTTTTGCCTGAATTATGGCCCCTGTTGGACTTAGAATTCTTCGTCAAATATTTGGTTTCCGGATGATAATTTTAGTATTTGTTTTTTGATTGGCTTCAAACTTGTTAGTCTTTTTCGCAAATGACTGAAAAATTTAGTCATTTCACAAAATCACTGATTTCAAAGTCTGACCGTAACATATATATATATGCCAGTATAAATTTCTCGCACTCTAAAAAAAATTGCAAATGTGTTAAAATGGTACAATTTGAACAGTTCACGGGCATATGATGCAATGCCCAGCGGTGCTCTTGTTATCACCATGGGACGAGAACGAGTGTTTTGGGGTCCGGTCTGAAATTCAAGATGGCCGCTGGCAGCCATTTTGTACAAAATTAGGTACAATCAGATTTTTGTGCAGAACTTCCGTATGAAAGTTCTGATTTGAATAATTTTCTATGTGAATGTTTAGTACCATGGGATACATCACATATAATACAGGTTTTTTTCTCGTGCAAAAATTAAAAGTGCACATGTCAATACGGCTCGGGGTAGAGTCTGTATTTATGAACTGATCTTCACGAAAGGTACAGTACGTGGAGAGTGGATTGTAACTAAATCACCCGTGGAGTGGAGTTACCACCCAAGCTATAACTTTCAAATTTTGTACATATCTACAAAAAACACAAGCAATGTTTCAGCCAATGGACCTCCAGGTTTAACCCGGAGGCCCATTGGCTGAAACTTTGCTGGTGCTGGTTATGCTTTGCAACAAATTTGCAATTATTGCTCGGGTGGAATCTCCACTCTGCAGGTGATTTAATGATAATACACTCTCCATGTACTGTATCTTTGTTATCACCTAGTGACAGGAACGAGTGTTTTTGGGTGCCTTTGTTATCACTGTGCTATGAGAACAAATATTTTTGGTTTCAGTCAGATCCACTCTGGGACTCAAAGATTTCTTTTCCAGTTTAGCATCCAGCTGTCACCCCCACTTTTACAAAACTTTACCTATATATTTGTTACAGGCTACGGTCAGTACTTATGTACAGACCGTTACAATACTTTACATGTACCTTTGTTAGGTCATTACCTTGATGTTTGTCATTGCTGTGTCACATACTATACATATACATGTCTTAAACAAGTTGAGCTACAGTGTCTTTGACACTTTCAATTTAAACTTGGTGTGCTCATTAGGCAAGACCTTTAGATAAGAGCTATTGATTAGCATTCATTTCTGTGAAAAAAAGTTGCTTTTTACAATAACTTCTGAACATACTGCATTTGTGTATCAACATTCTTCCTTTAGTTTAGCCAGTCTTACAGTTTACATTTAAAAATGCATGGATTACTTGGACGTTGTATACACACAATGCTGTTATGTTGAAATTCCATCAAATAACATTGGTACCAGTGATCTTCAATTTTTCCCTTTCTTTTATAACTTACCAAGTTCAAGTTTGTCAAGTTGAGCTACAGTGTCATTGACACTCATTCATTTTTGCTGTAAAAACAGCTTATGACCCCCCATTGGAACGAGATCATTGAGCAATGTTTTAAGTAAAAAATGAAAGATTTTAGTTGTGCGATATAATGTTTTGCAAGTATCGTCTCCCAGTTGGATCAGTTAATGGGTGATTGAAGTGCTTATATATCTTCATGTATTGAGACATACTTTCTACACACATGAAGGCTAGTGATTAACTGCTGCCCTAGTGAAACTTTTAGGGAGAGTGAGTGAGAATTAGAACTGTAGGTTTTTAAATTTCTTGTTTGGTTTCGGTTTTGGTTTTTCAGATGGAGTAAAACCTCGGCTCGGTTCGGTTTTCGGTTTGTTCATGAGGCCAAGTAAAATTTTGTAAAACTCATTCTCATGTCCGGAGTCATAACTGAATAGTAGTGAAATTGAGTGAAACTCAATGAATGCCCGAAATAAGCTATAATACATGAAGAATCGGGAAGGCCAATATAATAATTACCTAAATATACAGAACTTTTATTGTGCTTGGTCATTTTTCGAGGTCTGACACCTACACGCAACTTGAGGAAAGCTGCAAACACAACTAAACTGAAATGTCGGAAATTCACAGAATGTAGCCTTCCCAGGGTAGTGAGAGTACCCAGACACTGCCATTGGCAGTGTCTGGGTACTCTCACTACTCTGGGATGGCTACATTCTGTGTATTTCTGCAGCAAGAGAGTATTTAATAAAAAAAACGAAAAACCTAAGATTACGGGATGTCGACGGTTTCAGTTTTTAAAGAAAAACTAAAAACCTCGGTTCGGTTTCGGTTAACCTACAGCTCTAGTGAGAATGAACACTTTCCTTTCCTATCAGTTCTTGGGCATGGCAGTGGGCTTGATTAAGTCCAGTGTCACATTACTCACATCCTTTGCAATGCCGCGCAGTGTTCAATTCCACCACACCACAGCCGATATATTTAATGATTATTTTGTGTTGGTTGCATTGTATAGGGACCTCAGTACACCAATTTCTCAAGAAAATCAATTTTCATTTGAATACAGCTGTAACTGGATGTTACGTAATTGATAGACAAACGGCTTATTGTGAGCTTGTTTTTAGCTCACCTGACTGAACGTCAGTGTGAGCTTTTCTTATCACTCTTCGTCCGTCGTCCGTCCGTCGTCCTGTGTGAAGGTGGTGTTTGAGCCTCTTTCTCCTAAACCGCTGGCCACATTTTAATTAAATTTCATGTAAGTAGTGGTTATATAGGGGCATTTTGATTTTTATCCAAATTAGGTTTCGGCTCATATTGAGCAGAGGTGTGGGAAAAAATGGCCAAATGTTTTGAAAATCTAATGAACCACCAGTAGCAGAGACCTGATATGTGGTATACAGAGTCCTTTTGAGGTTTAGAATCAAGTTTGTTCAAGAAAAGTTTGTCGGGCATTATTTGCCTTCGTTATGAGTGGGTCAAGAATTTTTGCCAGTCCCAAAATTTCTATTTTCCAAATCGAGAGGCAGATTCGAACCAAATTTGATATGAGGGCTTATTGGGTCATAAGTACTTAATTTATGCCCCAATTTTTAGTCGAGTTGTGACGAAGTCAAACTCGACTTCTAGTTTGGTGAATGGCGGGCGGGCGGGCGGGCGGGCGGGCGTAAACAATTGGTTTCCGGATGATAACTTGATAGTGGTTCAACTCACATTCATGAAACTTCATAGGTAGATTGGCCTTGGTGAGGGGAAGAACCCTATTGATTTTGGACTCGCTACGTCAAAGGTCAAGGTCAACGTGACCTTGAACATAGTAAATCGCAACAACAATTCCCTTCCGGATGATAACTTGATAGTAGTTCAACCTACATTCATGAAGCTTCATAGGTGGGTTGGCCTTGGTGCGAGGAAGAACTCTATTGATCTTGGACTCACCAGATCAAAGGTCAAGGTCACAGTGACCT